>OU015757.1:56158466-56168680 GCA_907169655.1 Acomys percivali
CGCTGTGAGTTTGAGCCCAGCCTGGTCTACAAAGCAAGTGCAGGTCAATCAAGGCTATACAGAGAAAACCTGTCTCAGAAAAAAAAAAAAAAGAAAGAAAGAAAGAAAGAAAGAAAGCTGGTCAACCAAAGAGATTTGCTATTAGCACAGTCTCATGTGTCTTCCTTTCAGAAATGATATTTGGATTTTGTTTGGCTGAATTTTGTTTTCTTTACACAGACCAAGCTATCCTCAAATTCACTATCTTCTTGTCTCAGTCACTCAAGAACTAAGACTACAGGTGTGCGCCACTATTTTGGATTTTTTTTTTTCTTTTTGAGACAGGGTCTCTCTATGTAGCCTTAGCTGTCCTGGACTTGCTTGTAGACCAGGCTGGCCTCAAACTCACAGCGACCCGCCTGCCTCTGCCTCCCGAGTGCTGGGATGAAAGGCGTGGGCCACCACGCCCAGCTTCCATTTTGGACTTTTAAAGATCAATACTATAAGTAATGCTAACTGTATGGTACTAGTTTGAAAGATCACATAACGCAGGACAAGAGAGATGGCTCTGCGGCTGAGAGCACTTGCTGCTCTTGTAGAGGTCCCAGGTTTGCTTCCCAGAACCCACCTAGTGGCTCATAACTCCAGCTTCAGATGTTAAGACCTCTCCCGCCTCCACAGACACCAGACACACAAGTGGTGCACAAACAACATGCAGACAAAACACACAACAAAACAAACAAACAAACAAACAAACAAACAGGCTAAGCCATATCATGCCTTATGTGCAAAAATGACAATGCCCTGTTTAGAACGCAAAATACTTTCTTTAAAAATCAAAGGTTAGAGAGATGGCTCAGCACTTAAGAGCACTGGCTACTCTTCCACACTATCTAGGGGTTTGATTCCCAGCACCCAGATAGTAGCTCACAATTGGCTATTAGAACTCTAGTCCCAGAGAATCCAATGCCTTCTTCTGGCCTCTGCAGGAACCAGGCATGTATGTGATGCACAGACATGCATATAGACAAAGCATTCACATATGTGTGTGTGTATGTATGTATGTATGTATGTATGTATGTATGTATGTATGTATGTAACTATACATAATTTTTTAATGTAAAATACGGGGGCTGGAGAGATGGCTCAGTGGTTAAGAGCACTGACTGCTCTTCCAGAGGTCCTGAGTTCAATTCCCAGCAACCACATGGTGGCTCACAACCATCTAAAATGAGATCTGATGCCATCTTCTGGCGTACAGGTGTACATGCAGGCAGAGCACTGTATACATAGTAAATAAATAAATATTTATTTAAAAAATGTAAAATACAAAACTGCACAAGCATGAGAGCTGCAGCTCACTGTAACCCCAGCACTACGGGTACAGAACTCAACCAGCAGCCATGATTCCGGATAAGACGCTGTGTTAACACCTCAAGACAAGAGTCTGGGGACGGCTGTGATTAACCACCTGCTGCATAAGTTCAGAGCCTCAGAACCCAAGTGAATGCGGTAGGCGAGGTGGCGCTCCTACAGTTCCAGGCTCTGAGGTGGAGTCTGCATCTCCAGAGCAAGCTGGCTAGCAAGACTAAGCATACTGGCAACTCTCCGGGTTGGACTGAAAGATCTTGCCTCAAAGAATGAGTTGGGTGCCCGATGTGGTGACACACATTGTAATCCCAGCACTTGGAGGCAGAGGCAGGTAGATCCCTGTGAGTTTGACGCCAGCCTGGTCTACAGAGTAAGCCCAGGACAGCCAAGATCGCACAAACAAACAAAGATTAAGTCGGGCTGGCGAGATGGTTCAGTAGATCAGGGTGCTTGCCACCCAACCAAATGAAGTTCATCCCCCAGAGCCCAAGGAGCAAGCATACCAACCTCTCCAAGTTGCCCTCTGACTTTATATGTGCTACACAGCACACATTTGTCCTCTCACATACACCCAAATAAAAATGAGTAAGGGGAAAATGCCTAAAGGATACACTTGTCACAACCTCTAGCTTCTACACGCACACACACCTGACACTTCGGGGGAAATCCAGGGCAGTTATTTGAAAGTGAAACACCTGTTTTGGGAATGGGGTTGTGTTGTTTTGTTTGTTTTGGTGTGTGTGTGTGTGTGTGTGTGTGTGTGTGTAACAGAGTTTCCTGTAGCCTAGGCTGGTCTCAAACTAGAATAAAAGCTGACGATGACTCTAAATTCCCGAATGGTTGGTCTTTACCTCCAAGCGTTGGGATTTGAAGCTGGTACCAACATGTCCCAGCATGCCCCAGTGAAATGCCATTAGTAACAACTATTTCCCATTTCAGTAGCCATAAGGTAATTTTATTGTCAAAGAAAAATGAAAATCTGAATACAAGTCTAAAAAACAGTGTTTGTGACAAAACACACACCTCAGGGTAACAAAGATGGCACAAAGAAAAGAGTGAGAGGGAGAGGGAAAGTAAAGGAAAAAGAGAAGGATAGGGAGGGAGGGAGGGAGGGAGGGAGGGAGGGAGACATGCATGGCCACACATTCCTTTAATCCTAGAATTTGAACATAGGCATGCAGATTTCTGACTTTGAGGCTAGCCTGGTCTACATATGGAGTTCTGGGCCAGCCAGGGCTACAGAGCAAGACACTCTCACAAGCCAGGTATGATGGTGCACGCCTTTAATCCCAGCACTTGGGAGGCAGAGGCAGGCAGATCTCTATGAGTTCAAGGCCAGCCTGGTCTACAAAGTGAGTTCAGGACAGCCAGGGCTAACACAGAGAAACCTGGTCTGGAAAAAACAAAACAAACAAACAAAAAAGACACTGCCACAAACCCAAACAAACAAACAAATAACTATGGTCATAAGCGGCTCAGTGTGCGGCACACAATGGGCCTCAGTCCACCACAGGGAGAGTCCAGGCTTCTGAAGAAGCTTCTCTTTAGGTGGGAGCTGACCCTGAAGGAGTTTTACTTCTATTACCGTCATTTACATGCCATCATTTACACACGGCTGCTGCTACCTAACTTGCCCCAGGGTGTTCGCTTTAGGAGATATGAGTGATTTGAAATATGATGATGATGATGATGACGGCTCTTCCTCTAGTGTACACCAGTGGTCAGAAGACTAGACTCAGCTCACTTTGATGGTACAAACTGCTTAATTCTCTGGGAGGTTAAAACCACCAGAAGCAGGTAAGGACGCATTTAAACATCTAAGCCCAGCTTTCCGGAGGTGGACACAGGCGCGTCGGGAGTTCGAGGTCATTCTTGATACACAAAGAGCTCTGTTTGGAATCTGAGGCCAACCTACATGGCTTCCTGTCTCAAAAAGATAAAAACAAAATCCCACCTCATTATATAAAGACAGCCAATTCAACTATGTGCGATACATGCAATACTATTTGCAGGTTTTCAATTTCCCCTGTCCAGATTTAAATTTTGTGGGGGGGAAAATGTTTCTATCTTACCAGGCACTTGATTTTTTGTTTTGTTTTGTTTTAAACCAAGCACTTGTAATCCTAATGACCAAACAAACAAATAAATAACTATGGTTATAAGCGGCTCAGTGTGTGGCACGCAACGGGCCTCAGTCCACCCAGCGAGCTTCCACCACAGGGAGAGTCCAGGCTTCTGAAGAAGCTTCTCTTTAGGTGGGAGCTGACCCTGAAGGAGATTTACTTCTACTACCGTCATTTACACGCCATCATGTAAAGCCAAAGCAGGATGAACAAAGGTTAGAGGCCAGCCGGGGTTATCCTAGTTCAACCTGCACACACAGTAAAACAGCAGCAAGGAAGCAGGGATGCAGGATTCCAGGAGACTGACAGTTGCAGGCTCAGCAAGCGCTATTTCTACACTACTGGAGTCCATCACACACATGGCTGTAAGTATCTGGACACTGAAGTTGTACCTAATTCATACCCCAACATAGCTGGAAAGGAAGAGACAAACTTATTTTCTAGTTACACACTAAAGCCAATGCAACTGATTTTAGACATGTGTACACAGTACCAAAATAGCTAAAAATGTCCCAACTAGCAATGCATATCAAACTGCCATGGCTGTCTGAGGAAGTTACTTAAAAAAAAAAAAGGGCCTATAAGCAACATTTCCAAAAAGACTCATTTGCAGACAGTTTATTTTCAACCCTTTCCACAGAGAGTTGACTGGGACCTTATGGAGAACTGGGGAAACAACTGGGAACGCCTCCTCGGATGATGGATTCATCAACGGCTTGCCTGTCTGTGTGCTTATATTTATACCCAGGAGATCACATGTCTGTCTCAGCTCTCTCATTAGCATAAGCCTGTCTTCAGTAAGCTTTCCCAGACATTTGGTATTTTTAACTTGTCAAAGTCAAATTGTAGGGATATTATCATTAAGTTGGAAACTTCCTGTCATCGTCCTGCATTCTGATAAACTGAGGCATGTTTAGTAATTACATCCTGTGCGCTTTTCTTCAGAATGTAGATCAAGTATACTCACAAATGAGCCAACCACATTACTTAGTCCTTTGTAACTTGAGAACTGGCACTGCTGGCCCCTGGGAGCCCAGAGATGTAAACTGTCCGAGTCTACCACAGACCGTCTCAGCCACATTCTGCATTTTAACAAGATCTTCAGGCAAACCGGTCTCCTTCCTACCTAACCCTAGAAGCCAAAGCTCAGGGAGCATAAATCATTACTCAAAATCATTTCAGAGAAAACTGCCATCACAAGTCCACACTCTACTGGGTTGGGCCTCAGCCCACCCCGATAGCCAGCCAATACTTGAGGGGGCCCATGATGGCCCAAGACCACACGGATGTCCGTCCATCCATCCATCCATCCATCCATCCATCCATCCATCCACTGCAAAGGTCCCAGCGGCGCAATGAGGAAGGGAAGAGCAGTGCCTAGCCCAGTTTAGGAGAAGAGAGAGAAGCCAGCAATCAGAGTGCAAGAAGGAAGCCAGGCCTCTTAATAGAATAATTGGAGCAGAGCCCCTGGAAGCTCTTTAATAACATGTGTGCGTAAAAAGACAGACAGCTTGAGGGAGCCGCTTTACCTGCCTGAGTTATCTTGCTTGGCCCCAAGAGTATGCCGTCTGGCCGGCAGGTGGGTGTGTTCCACGGAAGGGCGGCTGTGATTTATAGTGACAGATTTATGCCTTATGAAGTTTCTAACATTTCCTAAATTGAATGAGATTTTACTGCTCCTAAAACCCTTTATTCAAATGACCTTTTACTGTCTTTCTCAAGTATCGTTAAGTGTTCCACAGTCTGTTTAATAATAGATTGGGAGTTTACTTTGCTTCTTGCTCTCTCTCCCCACCCCAGTTGCACCCCACCAGATCTGAGTTAAAGCCAACTTAGAAATAAGGACCTGTGAACTTGAACAGGTAAGTGATTGTGCTAACAATTGCGTCTATAAATCAAAACCTCCCTGTTCTGCTCTGTGGAATCCACCCATCCATTCCCAAAACCATAAATGGAAACCGTAGCTAACAACACTCCTGCGTGTGGAGGGAGGGCACAGACTAGGGTCAGAAACTGAGCATAGAACACACTGCGTTCCACTGGAGCCAGAGCAGAGTTCCTGGTAGTGTGGGTAAGCCTAAGATGCCTCAACATACTATTTTTTAAATCAAATTACAGCAATTATCTTGACTTTAAACAATCGCAGCACGTCTCAAGGTACTCGCTGACCATGGCTCTGCAGGGTTTTGGTTTGGTTTGATTTGGTTTAGTTTTTGGAGACAGAGTTTCTCTGTGTACCCTTGGCTCACTCTGTAGACAAGGCTGGCCTCAAACTCACAGGAATCTGCCTGCCTCTGCATCCGTACTGCTGGGATTTCACGCATGTGCAGCACATCTTGGACACCCTGCAGTCTTGGGGTAGGCTCTCTCAGGTTCATAAGGAAGCTAGCTCCTTAAAGCAGGAATGGGCGAAGATCCTTTGAGCTAAGTCACACCTTCCCACAACTGTAAACTCTGCCCTTATTCTAGGCAGAAGCTTAACTGTTCTCACTCAACGCCCTGACCTTCTAGAAAGAGTTCATGATATCAACAACTGAAACCTTAAATGAATTAGGGTGGTGGTGGCTGTGATTTAAATGAACCCTCCAGCAACAGCACTTTTTTTTCTGGTTTTTCAAGACAGGGTTTCTCTGTCACCCTGGCTGTCCTACACTGGCTTTGTAGACCAGGCTGGCCTTGAACTCACAGAGATCCACCTGCCTCTGCCTCCCAAGTGCTGGGATTACAGATGCGCACCACTTGACTGTTCTTCAGAGGTCCTACGTTCAATTCCCAGTAACCACATCTCACAACCATCTGTAACGGAATCTGATTCCGTCTTCCAGTGTGCATGAAGACAGAGCACTCATATACATAAAATATGAATAAGTGAAAATTTAAAATATCTAGAATACAAAAGAAAAAAGAAAAAAAGAAAAGCTTAAGCAAATGAACTAAACTTCCTCTTTACGTCCCTTGCAGTTCCAAATCTAAGCACAGGGTTTTTAGCAGGTGTAACTTCAGGTGGAGCCAAGTGTCTTTCACAAGTACTCTCTGCACAGTCTTCAGGTTATTACAGAGTGTGAGGTGACGTGAGATGGACAGCACTATACAAACCTAATTAACTGCCGGGCAGTGGTGGCGCACGCCTTTAATCCCAGCACTCGGGAGGCAGAGGCAGGTGGATCGCTGTGAGTTCCAGGCCAGCCTGGTCTACAGAGCAAGTCCAGGACAGACAAGGCTACACAGAGAAACCCTGTCTCTAACCAAACAAACAAACCTAATTAACAATCACTCCCATTTTTTGTTAAAGTCCCTATTTTTGTACACTGTTCATTTAATCTCCCCATTCCCCTTACACACTGGTTCATACCTACCTACTAGGATGGCCACTGTCCTCAACTCCAAGAAAAACAAAAACCCTGACTAAGTGACTTGCCCAACTGCAGTCAGTTGGGTAGCTGACTTGTGGCAAAGCAGGAATTACAGAGCAAGAGGAAGCGTGGGAAGGGGAGGAACTGAAGGTGGTACCTAATGCAATCATATATGGTTTCCTTGGCTCCCAGGTCCCACCCTCACACTCCTTCCTTGACCTCACTGTCTTTTCTAAGATGCCGAATCATAAAGTAAGGTGAGTCAAAACAACCGCTCCAAGGAAAGTGTTCCATGCTTTACCAAGGCAGGCAGTACAAGGTTCCTAGAAGAATGTTCTGAGTCTGCCAAAGGAGTCCCTGAAAAGAAACACTGTCTCACAACGCATTCCTGCAAAAAAGGAAAATATAGGCTGAGGAAGTAGCCCAGTGGATAGAATGCTTGCCTACCTGGCGAGAAGCCCTACGTTCAGTCCCCACCAGCAAACACACTGGTATGGTGGTTCTGGCCCGCAATCCCAGCATCCAGGAGGTGGCCACAGGAGGCTCAGAAGGTCAAGGTCATCCTCTGATTATAACGAGTTCCAGGCAAACCTGGGATACGTGAGACTGTCTCATAAAAGAAGAATGTAAGCAACACACGAGTCACAAAGAACATGTAAAGCTATTTTTTTCTAGCTTCAAATCTGACATGGTTTTCTTTTACTTTCCATGGTGGATCTGTGAGTCCAGCTTCTGTGTGCTGAAGCAAAAGGGCCATTTTTACATTCCAAAAGAATCCAAAATGTGTTGTCTCTTTGAGGCAGAGACTGAAAGTTGGGCTCTCTTTCCAAGTCCACTGACCATTAGTACAATAGGATTTAGCCGTCACTAGTCACATTTAGGACATTGACCCACTTAAGAAGAAAATTATTATTTTTAAATTCCCATTTGGGAGAAGGTTATTTTAACAAAGTTTTTCCTTTTTTTTTTTTTCTGTTTAAAAATCATTCTATTACAGTTGTTTAATATTTAAGTTGTATTGCTATAAAGTAGGTTTTTAAAAGGAAAGGTACAGCAGAGAGATGGCAAATAACCATCTCTTGTATGAAAATAATTACTACAATAGACATAATAGGCTTATATGTGACTTGCTTTTCAAAAGCATGTATGAAATCATGAAGAAGAAGAAGAAGAAGAAGAAGAAGAAGAAGAAGAAGAAGAAGAAGAAGAAGAAGAAGAAAAAGAAGGAGAAATCACCTTGGTAAATAAAGACTGTTTAGGACTGGAGAGATGACTCAGCAGTTAAGAGCACTGCCTGCTCTTCCAGAGGTCCTGAGTTCAATTCCCAGCAACAACATGGTGGCTCACAACCATCCATAATGTGATCTAATGTGCACTGTATACATAATAAATAAATAAATTAAAAAAAAAAAGACTAAGTATTTAACTATATAAAACCAATAGTGACTTTTAAAATGAAGCCAGCAGGGGCTGGCTCAGCCATTAAGAGGGCACCCTGTTCTTGCAGAAGTTGACATTGTGACCTAACAATGTGCATTTTATTACCAAGGCATTAGCATAGTAGCACTATTCATAATAGCCCAAACTACAGATGATAAGGCCCAGTGACAATAAAGAGGTATACTGAGGCTCAATCACCCAAGTGAGTACCAAGGACAGAACAGGACAATAAGGTTGGGCCTCACAAACACGAGGTGGAGTGGAAGAGGCTGGATACGGGGATAAAAGCTGTACTCTCGCATGCACAGCAAACACAAAAACAAATCAAGCTATTGGTTCAGTGGGAAGGCCACTACCTTGGAGAGACACAGTAATTAAAAGGATCACAAGGAAGTCTTCCTGGTCATGTACTGGTTAGACAGGTTTGTTCGGTTTGCAAAAACCACATCACGCTAAACAAAAGCCCTTCTGAACACATCATAAAAACATAGTAAAATAAAAATAAATAAAAATAAAAAATAAATAAATAGAACACAGTAAAATAAAAATCAATTACTAACATTATAAATGCCAATCATCACAAGTCATCCAGAAACCTTAACAATATTCTAATCTAAGAAGGCTATGACACCACAGCCTAATTACTGTGGCAGTTAGTCTAGCCCTTTCTGCTTGTAGTTCTAACAACTACTTCTGTTGATGCTATCTTGAACACAAGAAATAGGAAACCCAACTGAGCTTGATGTGGTGACATGGGCCTGTAACCATGGCACTTAGAGGAGCATGAGTTTAAGGCCAGTCCGGAATACGTAACAGCATCTTGAGGGAAATAGGGGGGTGGGGGAGCTAGGCATAGTGGTGCACACCCTTAATCCCAGGACTCACTCATGAGGCAGAGGCATGTGGATGTCTTTGAGTTTGAAGTCGGCCTGGTCTACAAAGAAAGTTCCAGGACAGCCAGAGCCTACATAGTGAGACCCTGTTCAAACACCAAGTAACAATAACAATTTTTAAAAAAAACAAGGAGCCCTATTTAAGAACAGCACAGACACCACAGGAAAATAAACAATACTAAATATTTTGACTCATTGTCACTTATGGTTCAAAACTAGCTTTTAGTCATTACTTACTTTAAACTCTAAGTAAAGATTTAAAAATATGGGTGGGCTATAGCTCAGTTGTAGAGCGTTCATCCAGTATGTGCAAAGCCCTAGGCTTAATTACTAGTACCACAGAAAGCAAACAAGCAAGACAAAACAAAAAGCCTTGATAGTCTCCAAAAAACAACTACCACCACCACTACTACTCAATGACATTGTCTTTCACTGACCCTGGTGACATCAATTTGGCAAAGATGGCTGGCCAGTGAGCTCCGGGGATCAGCCTATCGCTGTGGTCCTGTGAATGCTGGGACACGGTTACATGGGTGCCTGGGATCAGCACTCAGGTCCCCAGGCCAACACAGCAGAATCTTAAGACTAAGCCATCTCTCCAGCCCTCCAGATGATGAAATTTTTAATAAATTCCATCAATTGTCTTCAGCCTATAGAAGCCAGAGGGTAGCTCAGCAATTAGGATTGCTTGCTCCTCTTCCAAGGGCCCAGGGTTCAGTTCCCAAAACCCACATGGCTTACACCTGTCTGTAATTCCAGCTCAAAGGGATCTGACACCCACTGCTGGCCTCTGTAGGCACCAGACACTCATACAGTGCACGTACACACATGCAAGCAAAATACTCACACATATAAAATAAAATGAAAACTTTCCAACCTTTATATCAGACAACCAGGATTTAAAAGTATGCAGATTCAGTTAGGTGGTGGAGGCACACGCCTTTAATCCCAACACTCGGGAGGCGGAGGCAGGGGGATCTCTGAGTTTGAGGCCAGCCTGGTCTACAAATTTATTTATTTATTTATTTATTTATTTATTTATTTATTTATTTATT
>OU015757.1:56174013-56193476 GCA_907169655.1 Acomys percivali
TTTTTTTTTTTTTAACAGTCCACCTCTTGTTCTGTCCTTCCTCCTACTCAACCATATGAATGGAAGTCCAGTTTTCGCCCCAAGCCTTGTGTGCCCTGGGGCATCACGTTCTAGGGACTGACTGCTCACCAAGCCCAGAGTTTACAGGCCTACACAAATGATGCCACCTTGTTAAGTGTCACCTGCTGCCTCTCATCCTCCTTCCTCTATGGAATCTGCTTGTTTGGAATAGCATGGCGTCTTCTACGAGTCCCAAAAGAACTATGTGCATCTGCACAGGAGCCAAGATCAAAACCGCAAATCCCCCCGACTGTGTGCTCAGTGCCTTCAGAGACAAAAATATCTTGGTATCCCACAGACTCAGCAACTTTCCAGCATCCTGGACCTTCACCACAAACAAGTCAGGACGTGGTTCTAGAACCAGATAAAATCGAGAGGTAGCAGAAGAGCAGCTGGCCAATGAGGCAACTGTGTGACTGAGGGGCTAGCACCGACAGGGTAACTACGCCTCAACTCTTCCAATGACCAAGAGCCTGGTGAGTGCACCAAGTGTGGGGGCTTTCACCTATAAACCCAGTAATGGGAAGGCTAAGGAAGACCTTCGGGTTTGAAAGCTGGCCTGCCGTACAGAACTACATAGGAAGACTCTGACTCAGTAAAAAGAAATAAAACAAAACTCTTCTCATTCATAGCTCCCAGAACTGAAACAACCCAACATGGAGTGGGCCAGGACCCCGACGACACACTACAGACCCTTAGTGGTGGACCCCACACACTAGGCGAGGTACCAGGGATGGAGCAGAGGACACCCTTGCTCCTTCTGAGCTCCTGGCGCAGACAGAAATATCCTAAGACCAGGTATCCTATAAGGCGAGCACATCGAGCCCACAGCTCACTCCTGGACCCTGGTAGCATCCCTTAAAGACACCAGCACATTGGCAGGTAATACACAACAGCATGGAGAAAGGCACAAGAACTTGGAAAGAAAAAGGCCTCACTCTCCATCCCGCCCTCCTCCCTCTACCTCTCTCTAGTTTGTTTTGGGACAGTCTCATATAGGCCACAAATAGTTTGGTTTTTTTTTTTTTTTTTTTTAATCTCTTCTCAATATCCCATTTCTCCTCAAAACCTTTTTGACTGAGCACATCTAACCATTCGACTTCTGATATCATCTGCTGTCCTCCGAGCCCCCAAGTTTTCTGACCTTGTTTCCTCTGTATCTCTAAACACCAGCATTCCCTGAGGTCATGTCCCCTCTACATAAATACATTCTGTAGAACCATGCATGTCCATACTCTCAACTCTACACCCAATCTAAGAAATCAGCTTAGACATCCCTACAGAAGCTCCGTCATTCCTCAAACGGTTCTAGCAAGTCTTCGTTTGACTATCAACTGTCTCCGACTCGCTCTGTATACCACTTTGCATATTCTTTCCAAAACTACGTCCCCGATCTGACTTCCCATCTCTACTAGAGATGCCGAGCCTACCTTCAGGGAAGTGATGTAAAACAGCTAATCTCTAAGGTTCCCAAATGATCCCAGCTGAATGCATACTTGGCTGAGCCACTCACTGTGTATGGTTGAACAATTTAACCCCTTTGAGCATCAACCCCCTTATAAGGAAAAAGAAGACTAACAGCACTACTCTCTTGCACAAAGTCCTGTGGCCACTGAACACCGTATGGAAATGGGTACTGTATAAAAGGCACTCAATACATATCAACCACTAAACCTTCGTGGTGAACATTACCAAGAATAGGCAGGATCTTACAGCTGGCTCTGTTTCTCCTACATCAGGTCAGTCTTTTTTGTCGTTGTTTTGTTTTGTTTTTTTTTAACAGGGTTTTTTTTTCCTCTGTGTAGCTTTGGCTGTCCTGGACTTGCTTTGTAGAACAGGCTGGCCTCAAACTCACAGTGATCTGCCTGCCTCTGCCTCCCAGAGCACTGGGATTGAAGGCATGCACACCACACCCAGCTCAGAGGTCAGTCTTATTCTAAGGTCTTCTACGTCCATTTCTGACCCTTAGGCAGAAGGAATTTAAGAAACTTCAGCAGCAGCTCAGAGCTCACCAACCTAACTTTGATCTTTTAATTGAACCCTTCCCCTACTACCAATGTATGAACTGGTCCTCTATCTTATCTCTCTCCCTAGGTGATTAAGGGCTGTTTACTTCTGTCCACTACCCAGAGAAGGCCCTTGTTGCCCACCTTCCTGAAGGCAAAAGCCAGTCGCCTGCGAGACTGTGCCACTGTGCCACTGTGCCCCACTGCTGTACCTGACCAACCTGTTCTCTTGCTTGGCATGCCTTGAGAAAACCAGCTACCTGCCAGACAGGACCAACATCTCACCTGGCTGGCTTTCTTCCCACAGTCTGTGGCTCAATCTCTGCGTCTTCCCTAGGCTGACTGTTCCTCCTCATCTAGGCTCACACAGCACTCATCTTAAAGGCATTATTAATTCTAAGACTTTGGGCTCCACCTCTCCATGCTCGGACCAGTCATTATAGGCTGCTGGATCTTCTCACACATGTCATTTAATGAGTCTCCTAATCCTTGTCGTTCACTCTGTGTGTGTGTCTGTGTGTGTGTGTGTGTGTGTGTCTATGCAGCCCACCCCAGCCTAGAATTCCTGGACTCAAGTTGTCCTCATGCCTCATCCACCAGTGTGTGCCACTGCAGATGTGTGCCACTGCAGATGTGTGCCACTGCACCTAGTTCTACTCATATCCATCCATCCCTGACCCCACCCCACCCAGTACCAGGAATCAAACTGCTGGCTTCACGATGACAGGCAAGCCCTTCAGCAGCTAAGATACATCCCCAGCCCCTATTTGCACCACTCTGATGCCTACTTGACTTTCAAATTGTGTTTCTAAAAACCAATGCGATTGATCATCCAGAAACATAGGTTCCACATGTCATGTCCTCACTGAAAAGTACATGAAGCTTTTTACTTCCTATGGGATAAAAGTTTTACTATCTCTCATGACACTATGAGTTTTCCTGCTTAGGTTAGGGTCTTGGCTAACCCCATGTCATCTCCCTGTAAGTCTACCAACTGTACCCTGCTCATCTGAATTTTTAAATTTGTTCAAATCCCATGTTCTCAGTCCTTCCTGAGCTCACAGGTAGCGGGGTGCTATCAGCAGAGGGGAAACACAGAATGAGCTAGGCGAAAACTGAGCCAAGGACTTGACTACAAGGGAAAGAGATTATTTTGTGAACAAGATCAGAGAGGTGGGGACAGGCCAGATGCCATAAGGGTCTTTTTGGACACTGCAGAGACTATGTCTTTAAGTCTCAGTAAACGGCAGATCAACTGAGAGATTTTGTAATGAAGAGATGAAGTAACTTAGATTTCAAAAGATGATGCTACAGTCGGTGCCAAGACTTGTGTAGAGAGCCACGGTCACGCACGATGAGACCAGCTAAGAGGCTATTCTGTTAATCTGAGTGACACAGAATAGTGCAGACGAGGGGAGCAGAAAGAAGAGATCAGAATTAGGATGCACACGCTGAGTGGATAAAGGATTTAATAAAGAAGTCAAGGATGAAGAAATTATTAGCTTAGAAGAGCTGCAAGGACAAGGGATGGATCAGTGGTAGAGAACATGCCTAGCAAGTTCAAGGTCCTAGATTCAATTTCCAGTATTCTAAGAAAACAAACAACAAAAACTTATTTATTAAAGGCGTTGGCACACGCCTTTAATCCCAGCACTCAGGGAGGCAGAGGGAGGTAGATCGCTATGAGTTTGACACCAGTCTGGTCTATAAAGTGAACCCAAAACAGCCAAGACTACAACAGAGAAACCCTGTCTCAAAAAACAAAACAAAAAAAAAAAAAAAAATATTAGGGCTGGGGCAATAGTTCAGTGGCTAAAGCGTTTCCTGTACAGATATGAGGACCTGAGTTCAAATCCTAATGGGGAGACGGAAGACAGTCAGGGGAACCCCAGGAAGCTAATGGGCTAGCCTGGAGAACAAAGTGGGAACCGACGAACGGGAAGAGGCCCTGCCTCAAACACAGCAAGAGGCAAGGACTAGCACCCCGGCTGTTCTCTGACCTCCACATGCTATGACAGAAGTGCACATTAAAGCACAGCAGAGCTGGAGAGATGGCTCAGAGGTTAGGAGCACTGCCTGCTCTTCCAAAGGTCCTGAGTTCAATTCCCAGCAACCACATGGTGGCTCACAACCATCTATAATGAGATCTGGTGCCCTTTCTGGTGTGTAGGTGTACATGCAGGCAGAACGTTGTATAAATAATAAATAAATGAATCTTAAAAAAAAAAAAAAAAAGCACAGCACTGAAAGAACAGGTTTTGTTGAGGGGAGCCTAGGGTTGGGAATGTAAGGCAGAAGTTAGAGATGGGGAGGTGTAGGAGAAGATAGGGCTGGTAGGGCTGGTGGTACAGGGCGCCACTGGGTTCCTCTGCAAACACTGGCAAAAGTTACCGAGATAGTTTTTGGACACGTTAAGTGTAAAATACATATTGAGGCGCTAGAGAGGTGGCTCGGTAGTTAAGAGCACTAGCTACTCTTTCGTAGGACCTCGGTTCAATTCCCAGGACCCATATGACCACTTACAACTGTGTGTACCTCCAGTCCCAGGAGATCTGTCACCCTTTTCTGGATGTGTGGGCCCCAGGCATGTACACATATACATGGTGTGTAGACATACATGCAGGCAAAAACAACAGCATCATCAGGGACAGGGCAATAGCTCAGTGGGTAAAATGCTTGCTGTGCAAACATGAGGACCTGAGTTCAAATCCTAATGGGGAGATGAAAGACAGTCAAGGAAATACATATACGTACACACACAAGGAAATACACACCCACCCCCACACACACACACACAACGAAGATAATGTTGAGTGGGAAGTTTATTACCTAAATCTAAAATTCAGAGAACTGGTCTAACTAGCAACAGGCTCATAGAATCTCTGTAATGATGGACAGGTCTGCACCAGCAGTGTTCCGTACAGAATCCATGTAGCCACATGTCTTGATATGCTGAGGTGACCAGGGAACTGAACTGTTCATTTCCGTTAGCTTAAATAGATACACGTGGCTCCATGAAGTCCTCTGACCTCCACGTGAGCACCCTGACACACGTGCTTCCCTCCCATACACATCCTATAATAAACGATTTTTACAAGGCAGGACTGAGTCCCATAAAGAAAAGAGGAAAGGATATTCCAGACTGGGAATGAACAGGTTATGTACAATACACAACCAACTGGTTAAGTGTAAACGGAGAACGGAGATGTAACTCACTTAGTGACATGCTTGCATAACGTGTGAAGTCCTGGGTTTGCTCCCCTGCACCACACAAGCCGAGCACAGTGATTCATGCTTGTGTAGTGTAAATCTGTAACCTCAGGAGACGGAGGATCAGGGTTCAAAACCATCCTCAACCACGCAGAGTTTGAGGATAGCTTTCGATACCTGAGACCCCGTCTCAAGCAAACAAACTAACAAACAAAAACCCACAAAAATGTCTGAACTTGCACTGGCCACGTGTTTCACACCTATAGTCCTTGGAGAAGGAAGGACAACTGCCCATTTGAAGTCAACCTGTGTGACAAGGCAAGACACTAACTCAAAAGAAAAAGTGGCCTGGGGTTGGACTTGAGTTGTTCACGGCAACACATGCCCATAATTCTAACTCCACATCCTGAGGCAGGGGGATCTTGATCTCAATGCCAGCCCCTGTGCCACATAGCAGGGGGGAAAGTGGATTTTCAATTAGCACAGAGCCATTGGTGGTACCTAAACACCACCTTGGCACAGGAAGAGTGGCGCAGTAATGGAAGTAACCCGACAGTAAGGATCAGCTCGGAGGAGTGGACTGTGACTCGAGTTCCCTGAAACACACATCTACACTGAAGGCTGCGCAGTGACTGGTTTATCAGAATAAGCGGTTATGGGACTTGGACCCTTAAAGACAGAAAGCCAAAATGACCTCGGCCTGTCTGCAGCCCTCCTCACAGCCATTCGTTACCACGGGTATGTATGATTTAACACCCTCTGGCTATCAGTAAAACCCTTGGAATGTATCACTAGCTAGACCACTAGCTTCCTTCCATTAACCCAAAAGCTAAGGATGCAGTAAGGTAGCATTAAAGCCTACATAAAGGTTTCTGCCATTTGCTGTGACCAGTTGCCTGAAATCTCAATGCATTTGTGATTATAAAAGTTCATGGGGCTGGAGAGATGGCTCAGTGGTTAGGAGCGCCACCTGCTCTTCCAGAGGTCCTGAGTTCAGTTCCCAGCGACCACATGGTGGCTCACAACCATCTATAATGTAATCTGATAACCCTCTTCTGCAGATAAAGCACTCATATGCAATAAATAAAATAAATAAATCTTTTTAAAAAAAAAAGTTCATGTATTCCGTGGCGCTTAATATACACACTGGCTTACACCAATGGCTCTAGGCCAGATTGAGGTATAGAATTAGACAATGTCTCAAAAAAAAATTTTTTTAAGAGTTCTACTTTGAAAGAAAGGAAACAGATGTGATTTAAGAGGGGGGAAAAACTTAAATCCTTTTCTAAATAAGTTAAAAGAAGCAACAAAGCATAAAAGTGGAGATGTTTAATAAAATATCAGAGGCAAAGGAATATAATTATCCATTATTTATGACTGAAAGCTCCTCGGGGACAGGATTTATGACCAGTGATCTCTGCAACCCTCACAGTGCTGAGCACAGTGGGAAATCAAAACAATATAGATGCTCAATTAGTAAGTACAAATAACAGCCAAGCAAACAGAGAGCAGTAAGGGCTGACTGACAACCAGGCAACTGAAGGCCCTAGTCAAGGTCCCAGGGTTCAACCGTCTAGGAGACCTACCACTATAAAAACAGTGTTTTCGCCTTGGCAGCCTGCCTGGAAGATAAACGGATTCTCTGGTGTATGTATAGGAAATCTAAAATACAAGCGGTAAAACAGAAAGGGAATCAATTTTTATGGAACTCATACAATGGACTCCCCATTCCTGCCTCACACACTGGTGAGACTGCTGTGTACCCTAATTTTTGTTTGTTTTTTGTTTTGTTTTGGTTTTGGTTTTTGGAGACAGGATCTCTCTGTGTTAGCTTTGGCTATCCTGGACTCGCTTTGTAGACCAGGCTGGCCTCGAAAACAGTGATCCACCTGCCTCTGCCTCCTGAGTGCTGGGATTAAAGGTGTGCACCACCACACCCGGCGTTTGTTTTGTTTTTTGAGACAGGGTTTCTCTGTGTAGCCTTAGCTGTCCTGGACTCACTTTGTAGACCAGGCTGGCTTTGAACTCACAGAGATCTGCTGCCTCTGCCTCAGAGTGCTGGGAGTGCATGCACCACCACAGGAGCTATGTACCCTGATTTTTGAAGCAGAGGCAGAAGACATAATTTTCTATTTTGTAAGCGGATGCTGAACACACTCAAGTTTGATGCTGAACATACTCAAGTTTGAACACACGTGAGAACGTGCCCTGTCCTTTTAAACTATTAAAAAGGCATTTGGTCAAAAGTGGTTTTAAAGCCTGAATCATTTCTCAAGACTCTGTGCATTACAGGCAAGCACTTTACCACTGACTGAGCTACATACACCCCCAGGCCTGGAAGGTCCAAATAGCTTAACAGTGAGTCCAGAGTGGAGCACAGCCCTTTGCTACACAAAGTAGAGCCAACAGCAAGGCTAACTGATGCCCTGTCCCAAGTGGTTGCCGAGGACAGGGAGTTACTCTAGGTTCCCCAATATCCACTACAGCTGTATAGAACTACTGCTTTTTTTTTTTTTTTGGTTTTTCGAGACAGGGTTCCTCTGTGTAGTCTTGGCTGTCCTGGACTCACTTTGTAGACCAGGCTGGCCTCGAACTCACAACGATCCACCTGCCTCTGCCTCCCAAGTGCTGGGATTAAAGGCGTGCGCCACCACGCCCGTCTTAGAACTACTTCTTATCTCTTCTCTTTTATTTGTTTAATGCTTTTAAGAAGTTTACATTGATTTATTTTGTATGTGGATATGTACAAGCACCTGCGTGTGTCCCATGGCACCTGTGTGGCAGTCAGAGGACAGCCCGCAGGAGTCGGTCATCTCCTACCATGTGGGTTCTGGAGATCACACTCGTGTTCTCAGGCTTGCCAACTAACGCCTTTACCAATGAGCCATTTCACTGGACTACTTTTTAAAACGAATAACCTTACTCATCACTTTGTCAAGCCTGGGAAACAAATGTGTGAAAACTAGCATTGGTATTATAACAGAGCGGGTTGTAACAGGCTCTCAACTGGTTTTTCAGGTGACTAACTCTGTACAGTAAAACTAAGTTCCTTAAGATCTGAACGTGCGGGGCTGGAGAGATGGCTCAGAGGTTAAGAGCGCTGGCTGCTCTTCCAGAGGTCCTGAGTTCAATTCCCAGTAACCACAGGGTGGCTCACAACCATCTATAATGTGATCTGATGACCTCTTCTGGCCTGTAGGCATACATGCAGGCAGAGGGCTGTATACATAATAAATAAATAAATAAATAAATAATATCTGAATGTGCACTGGGCGGTGGTGGCACACGCCTTTAATCCCAGCACTTGGGAGGCAGAGGCAGGTGAGTCACTGTGAGTTCGAGGCCAGCCTGGTCTACAAAATGAGTCCAGGACAGCCAAGGCTGTCTCAAAAAACAAAAAAACAAAATAAAAAAAAAGATCTGAACGTGAGGCTGCAAAGATGGCTTGGTGGTTAAGAGCAATGGTTGCTCTTTCAGAGGACCCAGGTTCTATCAGTAGCACACACTCATCTGTAACTTCAGTTCCAGGGGATCTGACACCCTCTTCTGATCTGAAGTACCAGGCATGCATGTGATACATGCAGGCGAAATACTCACCCATATACAATAACATTTTTTTTTAATGAACTAGAACAAAGATAGGAATAGCCGGTAGCCTCAGACATCGGTTGTTCCCTTCCTAAAATATGCTCTGATTCCTTTGATTAGGCCCGAGTTTTCTGTTGCTTCAGTCATTCTTTTTTTTTTTTTTTTTTTTTTTGCTTTGGTTTGATTTGTTTTTCAAGACAGGGTTTCTCTGTGTAAGGTTTGTAGACCAGGCTGGCTACAGAACTCAGAGATCTGCCTGCCTCTGCATCCCCAAGTACTAGAATTAAAGGTGTGTGTCACCATTTTTATGTATAGCTTCTCTGGATAGCTGACCTTATTCGTTCAGTTTTAAGCCATCCTTCTCTGCCTCCCTGCCCCCCCCCCATAGAGTTTCTCTGTGTAACAAGCCCCAGCTGCCCAGTGTGTAGACCAGGCTGGCTTTGCCCTCAGGGATCAGCCTGCCTCTGCTCCCCGCCCAGGTGGAAAGCCTTATCTTGAAGCTCTGATTCATCAATGAAAGATAACAGCCGAAGGAGAAAAATCTAACTGTCAGTAAAGCACACAAAGGCTGCGCATAGTGGTGCTTGCCTATCATTAATCTCCCACTAGGGAAGCAGAGGCAGGAAAAACATAGCCTAGTCCTTGTCCTAAGAATACATAATTTAGGGCTGGCAAGATGGCTCATTAGTACAGAGCACTTGCTGCTCTTCCAAAGGATTTGAGGTCAGTTAGCAGCACCCAATGTCTGGCAGCTCACAAACCAACCACCTGACCCCCTCTTCTGTCTTCCACAAGCACTATAGTTATGTGCAAAAGTCCACACAGACACATACACACACAGACACACGCACGCATACTCACACACACACGCACACACACAAGATGGCTCAGCTGTTATTAAGAGTGCTTGCAGCTCTTACAGAGGACCTGAGTCTGATTCCCAATACCACATGGCAACTTACAACCAGCCATAACTCCAGTTCCATGGGATCTGGCGCCCTCTGCTGGCCTCTGTAGGCACACACGCAGGCAAAACATTCAAACACATAAAATAAAAATAAACCTTAAATTTTACGAAATAAAATGTTCAAAAATAATTAAGACCTAATAAATCAAATTAAAATGTAAAAAAAACTGTGCATCATGATGCTGCATATTTTATTTGTTTTAATTCTTACTTGTTTTATTCATTTTATTGTATGTGTGCTTTGCCTAAGTATGTGCTTTTGGAGGCCAAAAGAGGGCAGCAGATCCCCCTGGAACTGGAGTTATGGACAGTTGTGAACCACTTTGTGAGTGCTAAGTATCTGAACCGGGATCCTCTACAAGAGCAACAAGTCCTCTGCAGCATCTACCATCTCCAGCTCCTGGGAGGGAGGAGCTCTGTGCTTTCAAGGTGAGCCTGGTCTACATAGTGAGGTCCTGTCTCAAAACAACAACAGCATAATAATTAGCTACTTAATTGTAGAAGGAGGTAGATAATACAAACCACCTAGGCTGGTATGTAGCTCATTTGGTAAACCATACCCCAGCCCTGCTTCCTTCACTCCCTAGTATGCATAAAGGGGATATGGCAGTACATGCCTGTAATTCTAGAACCTGGAGATGGAGGGAGGAGGGTCAGGAGTCTATGTCAGCCTAGGCTGGGTGGGGAGTTCTAGGAAGCCTTGGACCACATGAGGTCCTGTCTTAAAAAACAAACAAACAAACAAACCCGGAAGTTGTCTATAACCCAGCACTCAGGAGGTACAGACAAGAGGATCCCAAGTTCAAAACCAGTCTGAACTATATAATAATAATTTACCTCAATTATTTTTTTCAATTCTAGCAGTGTGTGTCCACGTACTTCCCACAACCTGGGAAGTACCTGAGAAGGTACCCTATCTACGCTAACCACACCTGCTTCTCTCTTCTCCAAGGATTTTCTTTCTTTATACTGTAATGGGTTTTATGATGTAGTGGGAAATAAAGGGAGAGAAAACAAGTTCAATAAATTCCTCATTGGCACTCGTCCCTCCTAATAACCCTGCTACCTCTCATAGCCCAAGCAGTGAAGACTAAGCCCCGCGGGCAGGTTTCTCTGCCTCTGGCCTCTACTCCCTTGTGTCCTGCACAGAGCTTTCCTTTTACACCCATCCCATCTCCTAACCTCCTAGTTGCATTAGCTCACCCACCCTCCTCCCCTCATCCCTGTCACCTTTGGGTTGAGGGGTGCTGGGGATTGAACCTAGGGCTTCACCCACAGTAAGAGAAGCAAGCTATATCCCTAGCCCTGTTTTATTTTTGATTTTTTAAAGAGCATCTCCCAAGGTTGCCTAGGCTGACCTAGAACTAACTCCCTCTACAGGCCTTGAGTTGTAATCCTCTTGCCTCAGCCTCCCAAAGTAACTGAGATTACAAATCTGTACAACACCAGGCCCGCCTCCAACTCAAAAATCTTAATGAGACCCTATCTAATAGGCATTATTATTCAAAGATTCCGGGGGGGGGAGGGGGAGGAGGGAGGATCCCAACTACAATTCAAGACACAGAGTAGCATTATACAGCATGTGTGCCTTTCTTAATTCCGCCAGGGAAATTCGCTAAAGCTTCAAACTACCCCCAGCACACACCTGGCCTGGATTCCATCCACACATGCCCAGATTCCATGACCTCTGAGGTTCCTTCAAAGATCGGTCTAGATCGCCCGCCGAACCCACCTCTGCCCCTCACAGCCCATCCTGCCCATTGTCAAGCTTGTCAAATGGATCCAGCCAAATCAGAGACGCTTGGAAGGCAGATCACATATGGACAAAGCCCAACACAGTGCGCAGCATTCAGCAGGTCCTAGATATTAGTAAAATCAGAGGGGCTTTCAAATAATGATCAAAGTGGAGCAAGACATGCTGCCTACCTCTCCTGATGCACAGCTAATACCACCTTTACACCTTTATTACGAGGCTGAAATTTTGTTGTATACACCGGGCAAAGTAGAGGGAGCACTCCAGTTAACTGCAAAAAAACGTGCATCCTAAGCGTGGTTTTGCCATAATCTCTGCAACTGTAGCAGAAATCACTAAAATCTCTCTGAGCCTCTGTTGTTTTAGGTGAGAAACAAGGCAGATGCTGTGCGGGATCCCAAGTCCCCCCCTGTCTGCTCACTCCCGATGAGGCAGGCAAACTTTTACACTTCCAAACGTTCACTGCCTTAGCTAGTCCAGCAAACTCGCTCCCCGCGGGGACAGCGCTGCGGGGTGAGAAGCGCTCTCCCACGACTCACCGGATCCCCTCACATCACGGCACCGGGGCCCGCCTCAGGTGGCCTGCCGCTCACGGCGGACAGCCCGAGTGCGGGGTTCCCGAAGCGGCCGGGCTGCCTCTAGGGGCCCCGCGCCAGCTTGCACTTGTGGCGTTCGCCCAGCGATCCGGGGAGCACCGTCCTCGTCCGCCCTCCCCGCCAGGCCCGATCCTCCCAGGTCCCCCGGGGCGGCCTCGGCGCCGAAGTCCAAGCACCCGGCGGGCCGGACTGGCAACGTGAGGGGCGGCGGCGGCGGCGGCGGCGGCGCTAAGTGCTGAATCACCACTTTGCAGCAGCACAGCACAGCCACGGTGACCCGCGGGCCGCGTGGGCCTGGACGCTCGGGACGCTTACCCACACAGTCGCTTCGCGGGCGGCGGGCGGGCGCCGAGGATGGAGCGCAAGGTGCTGGGCAGCGCGGGGTGCAGCAGCCACGCGAGCCCGTTCCGCATACCCCGGCGCAGCCGCTGCGATCTCGCCGAACGCTTCCTTTTGGCGCTGGGAGCCGGCCCTGCGCATTGCGCATGCCCAGTCCGCCGCGCCGCGCCGCCTCTAGGGAGCCAGGGACCGGTCTCTGCTCCGGGTTTTACTTAGAGCCGGACGGGAGGGGACGGCTGCAGCCTGGAGCCGGGGCTGGCTGGCTGGCTGGCAGGTGGGTCACGGTTCTGGCTTCCCCACCTAGCGTCGGAGGCCTGGCTGCCAGTCCTTCGTAGACCAGCTGGGTCCCGAGCCGGGCTCCTCCCCGGCGCGCCGCGGAGACCGAGGGTTGCCTGGCTTTGGCCTGGGGAGGGCACACTAAGCGGTATTGTCCCCAGGCAGGATCGCGGCCCAGCAGGTGTTGGAACCGAGTCCTCCTAGGCGGCTGCCTGCCTGCCTGCCTGCCTCACCGAAACGTAGCCGCTACGGGCGCTGGGTTCGCGGGCTCCCTCTAGAGCGCGGAAGGAACGAGGACTGCGGAAGCACGGACGCGCGGGGAGCTGTGGAGTTGGGGAGTAAGGACGATTCAGATCTCGAGGGATCCACGAGCCAGGGCAGGCCTGAGCTAAACTTGGTTTTGAGACGGGATCTCATGTTGCTAGGCAGGCGTTTACTATGTGACCGAGGATGACCTTGAGCTCCCTACCTCCCTAGTGCTGGGATTTACGGGAGTGTGCTACCCGCCTCCCCCTCCCCCCCGCGCGCCCCGCGCGCCCCGCACGCACCAGCACAGAGCTGAAAGCCACTGCTACCTAGTACTGCTACTTACACTGCCAATAGACTTAGGTTGTCACTTTGTCACTTTTTTTTTCTCCTGAGACTGGCTCTCACTATTGCAGCCCTAGCTGTCCAGCAACTTGCTATGAAAACCAGTCTGACCTCAAAAGGTCATTACTTTTAAAAGACATGACTTTTCTCCCTCTTGATTTCTTGTTGCTGTGCATCCTCAGATAGCCTAAAAGTGGATATGAATCGCAATTTCCGTTACATTTTACCAGGACTGAAGTGTCCTTAAGAAATATTTTATGGCCGGGCGGTGGTTGCACACGCCTTTAATTCCAGGGCTCGGTAGGCAGAAGTAGGTGGATCGCTATTTGAAGCCAGCCTGGGTCTACAAAGCGAGTCCAGAACAGCCAAGACAGGAGAAACCCTGGCTCGGAAAAACTAAAAATAAGAATAAAAATAAAATTTAAAAAATAGTTTATGGTGATGATTCCCAGCTTAACTACTTTTAGGTGTCCGATGGATCATATCAAACATTGTAGCCAAACACGGGGTTCTGTTATTGCTACAAATGAAAACTCACTAGAAATTGGTGCTCTCTGGGATATCCTGTACTATGAAAGACCGTGGTGGGGGGAGGGGCTGGAGATACAGATGGGCAAAAAGATTTACCAAGACCAGAGTGAGCAACCAGAACATTTCCTGAATATGCTGCAGAGGCTGGGGATAAGCTTAGTTGGTATAGTGCTTTCCAGGCATGTACAAAGCCCTAGGCTGGATCCCAAACACTGCAATAAAGCCTTGAGTGACGGCAAATGCCTATAACCCCAGCGCTTGGAAGGCAGAGACTGAGAGGATAAGAAGTTCAAGGTAGGGCTGGAGAGAGATAGTTCAGCGGTTAAGAGAACTGACTGCACTTCCAGAGGTCCTGAGTTCAATTCCCAGCAACCATATAGTGGCTCACAGCTATCTATAATGTGATCTGATGCCCTCTTCTGGCCTGCAGGTGTACACGCAGGCAGAGCGTTGTATACATAATGATAATTAAGTCTTTTTGAAGAAGGAGGAGGAGGAGGAGGAGGAAGAAGTTGTTCAAGGTAATCCTTGGAAATTTACTGAGTTTGAGCCAAATATACATGAGACCCTGTCACCAAAAAGAAGAGAAGAAAGGGTATACTGTGAGGGCCAGCAAGACAGCTTTGGGTAAAAGTGCTTGTTGTACCAGCCTGCTGATGTGAGTTCAGTCCCTGGGACCCATGTAAAGGTGAAAGGAAATAACTGATGCCACAAAATTGTCCTCTGACCTCCATACGCATTCTGTGTCACAACAAACACACGCAAAATTAAAACAAACAAACAAAAACGCTGCAACGACCTCAGAGCTCCCGGGGACATTATGAATATCTAGGAGTCAGCCTTCTGATAGTCTGAGTGTGCGCCTTAATGTGTAGAACTCTTACGCTGGTGTCAAGACACCCGAAGACAAACTGCAGCTAGGTCTTATTTTGTGTAACTCTCATGAGGTAACAGTCCTGTTGAGAAGCCAGCAGCCTTGCCCTGAACATGTTCTATCCTGAGGCAGTAGGATACCTTGTTCTGGCTACAGAATAGCTCAGGGCAGTCATCGGTCCCTGAATAGTGTCCACATCCCTCTCTCCCAACTCCACAAGGTTGAATAGACAGCAGGCAAGGCAGGATGAAGGTATGCCTTCTGAAGTCTCCTGACAGCTGAGTGTGGCATTATAGACCCTGTACGAACAATGAGCAGTGTAGTGCTAGGTTTGACTCCTACATACAGAAAACTAGGTACAGTGGTAATTGCATGTAATCCTAGAACTCAACCAGCCTGATATATAGGAGACCCTTTCTCAAAAATTTAATGGATAGCTGGAGGAAGGAAGGACATTAAGACAGAGGTTGTGAGAATTCAGGCCATCTGAAGAAGCTACTTAGGAGTTGTCCCAACCTGGGGGTCTAGAATACATGACCATGAGCGTGCAGGGCATCTCAAGAAGCCTTTGGAGAAAAGAGGAAGTAGCTATCTAAGAGACTGGAGTTCGGATGGTGACATCAGATCCAAAGATCCTCTGTTGTTTTAAATGAAAATCCCACTCTATTTTTACCAATAAAGACTCAGGAGCCGGATGCTGGGGTGAAAACCTGCTAGCTCAGAGGCAGAGAAAACCCCCAGCTGACCTTCCTACTCAGCTCATGTCTCAGAGGGAAAAGCCCAAACAGCTTCCTAGCTCAGCTGACAGCCCAGGAGGAAAAGGCCAAAAAAACCCAAAGCAAAAGCTTGCTAGCTCAAAGCTCAAAAAGCCAAAGGCCAACAAGCTCAAAAGCTCAAGAGCTAAAAGCTAAAATCCCAAGAGCAGGCTGGAGAGGTGGCTCAGTGGTTAAGAGCACCACCTCCTCTTCCAGAGGTCCTGAGTTCAATTCCCAGCAACCACATGGTGGTTCATCAACCATCTGTAATGTGATGTAATGCTCTCTTCTGGCCTGTGGATGTACATGCAGGCAGGAACACTGTATACATAATAATAAATAAATAAATCTTTAAAAAATAAAAAATAAAATAAAATCCTAAGAGTTCCTTCTACTTCTACAGGCTGTCTTAAATACCATTCGACTCAAAGTCCCTCCTACTCTTTAATCCCTGTCAGCTGCTTTCTTGCCCCACCTCTTGACTTAGGGTTAGTTTTATTAAATCCTGTGTGCGGAAAGCTCTTGGATTAAAGGTGTGTGTTAGGGCTCAAACCAAACAAAAGACAGGTTTTTACAGTTCACAATCTCGGGGATCACAATTGGATCAAATATCCTGCAACAATCCTCAGTGGTAGCGGGCAGGCATTAGTGTCCTTGGTAATGGTTGATGTCCCTGAGACAGCACCATCAGAACTAGAAAGGCCTATAATCAGGACAATACCAATAACCAGAAGGTTATGTAAGCAGGGACCAAAGGCACAAAGCAAGCTTTCAAACAAGAAAAGCTTGGGGTTAGCTCGATTGGTAGACTGCTTCCTTAGTGTGGATGAGGCCCTGGGTTTGATTCCTAGCCGTACAGAAAACTAGGTATGGTGGTAATTGCATGTGGTCCTAGAACTCAGAAGGTAGTGCCAGGAGGATCAAAAGTTCAAGGCCATCCTTGACTACACACTGACTTTGAGGCCAGCCTTCGATATAAAATATCCTTTCTCAAAAGTTAATTAATTAAGGAAGGAAATAAAGAGGTTGTGGGAGTCCAGGCCATCTAGAGAAGCTACCATGGAGTTGGCCCAGCTAGGGGGTCTAGAGTACATTTTATAAAGACCCCAATAATTTTTTCAGATTTTATTTTTATGTTTAATTATGTAAACGGAGGAGAGGGTGTGTGTGATAAGTGCAGGTGCCTCCAGAGGTGTAGGAGTTATAGAACGCTGGGAGATGTCCCCCAGGAATACTGGGAGCCAAACTCAGGTCCTCCCAAGAGCAGCCTGTCATCAGTGAGTCATCTCTCCAGCTCTCAAGCCTTGAGGATTTTAATTTACTGTTTAGTTGGGCGGTTGGTTGGGTTTGTTTGAGTTTTTCCTTTACTCTTCCTGAAAAGTCAACCCATAAGCAAATATAAAGAGTAGCTCACATGCCTCTGGCTTTTGAAATAATCATGTATTAGGCTGTGTGGATTTGGAGGATTATTACTGCTTGGAAGTTTAGGCTTCGTTGTGCCCCATAAGTGGCTACTGAGGCCTTCTAGGTAGATTGAGAGATTTTTTTTGGGGGGGGAGGGGGGCTTGGCTGTCCTGAGCTCACTCTGTAGACCAGGCTGGCCTCAAACTCACAGAGATCCACTTGCCTCTGCCTCCCAAGTGCTGGGATTACAGGTGTGCACCACCACACCTGGCTTTCAGATAGATTTGTTTTGTTTTGTTTTTTGTTTTTCAAAACAGGGTTTCTCTGTGTAGCCTTGACTATCCTGGACTCACTTTGTAGACCAGACTGGCCTCGAACTCACAGCAATCCATCTGCCTCTGCCTCCCAAGTGCTGGGATTAAAGGCGTGCACCACCACTGCCCCACCAGATAGATATTTTTAATGCTCATCTCTACAGTTGAAATTCCCATTTCCCAAAAAGTTTTCTAAGAATGGAACAAAAAAACCTGAGTACTGGCCAGAGTTATCAACTAGTCTGTTTTTAACACTCCGTCATTTGTAGCTAGTGATCCTAATATTTGGAATATTAAGCATTTGGGACTTGTTTTTTGCTGCAATTTGGAGCAAGGGTGTGAAAGCAAATGTGCCTTTTTCAGAAAGAAGTCTAGGTTGTGGAAAGCATCAGAAGATGGATGATCCGATCTGAGACACTGGCAACCTGGGCATCAGTGATGGCAGCCAACATTGTACAGCAGGCCCACCATTCAGTGGGGTGGAAAAGCACAAAGTGGCTACCTGTAGAAAGTAGTAGTTCATGGCGCATGCCTGTAATCCCAGCACTCGGGAGGCAGAGGCAGGCGGATCGCTGTGAGTTCGAGGCCAGCCTGGTCTACAAAGTGAGTCCAGGACAGTCAAGGATACACAGAGAGACCCTGTCTCGAAAAACCAAAAAAAAAAAAAGAAAGTAGTAGTTCATCTCCTTAAGGCTTATTCCAGAGGCTGGCACAGGACCTAGCCATGTCAGTAACTAGAGAGGATAGAAAAATCCTAGAACCTCCACTGAAATTTTTTGGCCTGACACCAGGAAGAACTCATCAATACATATCTCTGAATAGTGGGTCAAGTCTGAGGTACCTGGCAGTCCAGGTCCCCAAAATCAAGAGACAAGTGGGGTCACACTTGGTTTTAGATTGAACTACAGTTGGGTTTTTTCTTTTATTTTTTTAATCTCTGTCTGTCTGTCTGTCTGTCTGTCTGTCTGTCTGCTCTCTCTTTCTCTCTCTCTCTCTGTGTGTGTGTGTGTGTGTGTGTGTGTGTGTGTGTGTGTACATGCATTTGTGGATGGAGGTCAGATGATAACTCGAGGGAGTCAGTTCTTCCTCCACCCTGCAGGATCTGGCAGCCAAATCCAGGTCATCAGTAGTTTTGGCAGCAAGTCACCTCACCTGGAGCCCCATCTCACAGGCCCACAATTGGTTATGTCTATCAGAATATCAGTGGTCTCTCTCAATGTTAAGTATTGACCCTTGGTATTATTAAAAGGCCAAAAATAATCATTAAGAAGTTTAGTTATAAGCCGGGCATGGTGGTGCACGCCTTTAATCCCAGCACTCTGGAGGCAGAGGCAGGCGGATCGCTGTGAGTTTGAGGCCAGCCTGGTCTACAGAGTGAGTCCAGGACAGCCAAGGCTACACAGAGAAACCCTGTCTCGAAAAACAAAAACAAAAAAACAAAACAAAACAAAAGAAGTTTAGTTATGTTTTTAACATTATTGTCCTAGCAGACGTTGACAGAAGCAGTAGACAAAGTATCAAAATACTGCTTAGCATATGGCTTCCATCCAGAAACACCAGCATTGGAGTCCAAAAAAAGAAAATTTGAAGCTGGGTGGTGGTGGTGACACACACTTTTAATCCCAGCACTCAGGAAGCAGAAGCAAAGAGATAGATTTCTGAGTTCGAGGCTAGTCTAGTCTACAAAGTGAATTCAGTATGGCCAAGGCTACACAGAGAAACCTTGTCTTTAAAAATCCAAGAAAACCAAAAAGAAAGAAAGAAAATGTGGTTGTATAAGGCAGTGTGTAGGACTGCCAACAACAGCCCACTCCATTCCATACATTGGGAACAGAAGGCAGCCTTTCTGACCAAGGACTGAGCCCGACACATACTTTTTGTCAGACTTGGCAGCTCCCCCATGCGCTCGCACTTTCATCCTGTTAAATTGCGTTTGACTGTAGAGTAGGTGGTCCTGGAAAATCCTGAATATTGGCCAGAGTTATCACATAGGGGCTAGGCTTGGAGAGCTGCTGCTACAGTATCAAGTCTCTTCACTGGTTAGATGGACAGCTAGCTAGTCCTGCTTATGGCTGGGGGAAGAGGGCGAAAAGCATCTTGGGTGGGTGGGGAACAGACAACAAAGCAGGGAAGTCACAAGTGTTCAAAGACTTAGAGCCTTAGCCAGGAAAGGTGTGAACTCTAGGAGAAACACTACCC
>OU015757.1:56194752-56207519 GCA_907169655.1 Acomys percivali
TTTTTTTTTTTTTTTTTTTGGTTTTTTTGAGACAGGGTCTCCCTATGTAGCCTTGGCTGTCCTGGACTCGCTTTGTAGAGATGGTGCACACCTTTAATCCCAGCACTCAGAAGGCACAGGCAGGTGTATCTCTGTGAATTCAAAGCCAGCCTGATCTACACAGTGAGTTCGAGGCCAGCCAGGGCTACACAGAAAAACCCTGTCTCGAAAAAAGCCAACATTTGAAAGTCAATTTTAGACCAATTTTTGAGACTGTATGCCAGAAATGAGTCAGAAGGAATGGAGGATATAAGACTCTTGCTGCACAGTGGTGGTGACACATGCCTTTAATCCTAGCACTTGGGAGGTAGAGGCGGGTGGATTGCTGTGAGTTCGAGGCCAGCCTGGTCTACAAAGTGAGTCCAGGACAGTCAAGGCTACACAGAGAAACCCTGTCTCACAAAGCCAAAAAAAAAAAAAAAAAAAAGACTCTTTATGGTCCCTACCAGAGATGTAGTATCAGCTCAAAAGATGTCCCCAGTGGGCAGCAGACCCTCCTCCCTAAATCAGGAGTGAGACCTGGTCTCCCTGCACCGGTTCAGCTGAGGTGTGTCCCGAATCAGAACATTCCTCAATGACAGAGAAACTCTTGACTTACAGAAGGGAAGCCTGGTTTCACTCCAGACCCAAACCACTCTGGTCAGTAAGGTCAGGGTGATCTCAGAGAGAGACTCACAAACCAGAACTGACCACTGACCAGTTAGGAGGGCAGTGGGAACCTTCCCGTCCTGGAGAAAGCAAAACATAGGCCCTACCTGTAGTCTCTCAGATCAGGAAGGTGGTGAGGAGAGGAAGCCAGCAGGTGCTGGTTAACACTTTCAGCCACATGCTGGCCTCCCTCCTGTTCTGGAGAGTGACAAGAGTGACAGCAGAACATGTCAGAATTCAAAAAGAGAAGGAAGGGCTGGAGAGATGGCTCAGTGGCTAAGAGCACTGTCTGCTCTCCCAGAGGTCCTGAGTTCAATTCCTAGCAACCACAAGATGGCTCACAACCATCAATAGTGAGATCTGTGCAAGCATACATGCAGGCAGAACACTGTATATATAATAAACAAAATAAATCTTTTAAAAAAAGAGAGAGAGAAGGTGAAAAGACAAGGAAGTGGTCCCTCATAATATGTGTGGATTTTCTCTGGGCAAGTTGTCAGTGACAACCACGCCACAAGACAAAAATGCAAAGGGTCCCAGAAGGAGGGCAATGTGGTGCCTTACCTCTATCAACTGTAGAGGGCTATCTTTCTTTCCCCTCCCTTCAGGTTCCACCAAAGAGGCCTTGACCAGAACTCCTTAGTCTGTACCCCATAGAGCACTGGTAGATTGTAGCCACAATCTGGCAGTCTTTGGGCCACTCTGTCAATATAGCCCTAGGCAGAGGCTATCAGCTGCATCCAAACTGCTCAGACAGCCACAGGAGGCACCAAAGTAAGAAGTGACTAAGACAGATTCCCTGGATGGGCCACCAAAATGCTATATGAGACAACATAAAGAAGACCAGTGACAAAGATGAGTCAAAAGAATTGCTCTATTACACAGTACACTACAAAGGCACAACTGACGCACTCCTGGAGAAGGGATTTTAGTTAAGAGGAAAGTTACTAGGTTTGGTCACAGGAAACATCTGTATTGAGCTTGTATCTGGATGGTTGGACTGGTATCTTTTGCTGAGTAATAAACTTTGTAGTGTGAGTTCCTGGTTGTGTACAGTGTAGCTCACTGGGGGTTCAGTGTTGCAGGATATTTGATCACATTGTGAACCCAAGATTGTGAACTGGAAAAGCTTGTTTCTTGTTGTGGTATGGCTCAGCCCTAGCACATACCTTTAACCCCAAGAGCTTTCTGTAAACAAAAATTGAGCTTTCTAGGGGGAAAAAAAAAGTCAAAAAAAGCAGAGCTTGCAATCAGTTGACAGGGAATAAACATAAGAAAACACAGGAAGGAGGGACATTGAGTTGATGAGTATTTAAGATAGCATGGAGATGAAGAAAGGGACTTCTTTCTTCTAGGACATCAGCTGAATAGGAAGGTTAACTGGGTACTTTCTCTGCAAGCTTTCACTCCAGCATCTGGCTCTCACGTCTTTTGTTGTTGCTGTTGTTGTTGGTTTTGTTGTTGTAAAATTGAGCATTTGGGATTTTATTTTTAAAAACAACAAGTTAGACTCCAGATAGTCTGGGCCTACTTATCAACTTGTGGAATTTTCTACATTAGGATAAGGATTTATATGCTCAACTCTTTTTGATAAGGGTTCTGCTCTGAGGCAATGATTGCCTCGCTCTGATCTCAGCCTTCCTCATGGCAGTTAAGAACCTCATTCTGAGGGCAGAGCATGGTGGCACAGGCCTTTAATTCCAGTACTCAGGGAAGCAGAGGCAGGGCTGGTCTACAAAGTGAGTCCAGGACAGTCAAGGCTACACAGAGAAACCCTGTCTCAAAAAACAAAAATCAAACCAACAAACAAAAAAAAAAGAGCCTCGTTCTGAGGTTAGACTGGCCCGGCACAGCCATCTGTCCCAGAACAGCAAGCATCACACTCAGGGATCTATTTCACAGTGCACTTTCTCATGACTAAATGCCACCAGGTAAAAATATCTGCAAACCTCTTGATAGTGACTGTTAAGTGCACAGTTTTAAAAATCTTTTAAACATTTAGAATTATTATTGTGTATGTGTGATAGGTACCTGCCATGGTACATGTGTGGACAATACAGTGGAGTTCTTTTGTCTTCCACATTTAAATGAATTCCTGTTACTGTGCTCATGTCATTCAATGCTTTTACTCATCTCACTGGCCCCCAAAGACCATCAGGTGGTCATCTTAGAGTGTCTCTATTGAGAGCATTAATGGAAAGGGTTGGATGCAGCCCACCAGGAGAATTCTGCCTCCGCACAGGGACCTGGGTTTGATTCCCTGCAGAGCAACTAACTGTTTCTTTCTTAGCACTCCCAGCCTGGGGCTCTGTGCAAATAAGGGGCCCTGAAGTCTTAACTTAACTGGCATCATCATAAGCTCTACCATCTGGTGTAAATGGATGTGCTATTTAATAAAGTGTAATATTAACAGGTTAAATAAAGATTGTGGATAAAAACAAAACAAAATGCCTTTTGAAGCTCTATTGTGGATCTGGCATTGTAATACATCTTTCATTAATATTGCTTTGCTCCCCCTCCAAAACAGCATTCCTCACCAGAGATGAAGAGCTGCATCAAGGGAGATTCAATAACTTGTCAATAATTGGTCAAAGCACTTGTAGTTTTTGCTAGAGGTGGGGGCTGATGCACAAAGTCACCCTTAGCTACTTAGTGAGTTAGAGGCCAGCCTGAACTACCTAAGACCACGTTGTTCCGGGACTTTGAGTATGATGGGACTTTCCTTATCTCCACTGTCAACTGACTTAGAGTCCTAAGGTTCTGTCTAAAGGGCAACCTGAGACAGTGGCTCCAAGTTCCTTATCTCACACAATGAAGATTAAAGACATGGACTCTTTTTTTTTTTTTAATTCCCTGACAGGGTTTCTCTGTTACACAGAGCTCTGGCTATTCTAGCCTCTCTTTGTAGACCAAGCTGGCCTTGAACCCACAGAGATCCACCTGTCCCTGACTCCTGAGTGCTGGGATTAAAAGTGTGTGTCTCCACATGCTGTAAGACATGGACTCTTAAAGAAGTATGCAAAGAAGTGAGCTTTCTGAAGATGAACAGAGAAAAGTGAGAAATATGAGAGAATTTTCTGAGTATGTGGAGAGGGGTCCCAGAAAAGAAAGTCATGAAGTTCCTTGGTCTAGGGTTTTCTTTTTTTTTTTTTTTTTTTTTTTTTTTGGTTTTCAGAGACAAGGTCTCTCTGTGTATCCTTGGCTGTCCTGGACTCACTTTGTAGACCAGGCTGGCCTCGAACTCACAGCGATCCACCTGCCTCTGCCTCCCAAGTGCTGGGATTAAAGGCGTGCGCCACCACGCCCGGCGGTCTAGGGTTTTCATGGGCTATGGCAGAACCTAGGAAAAGGCTGAGGTCATTGCTACAAGATTGACTAGTTCTCTGGGCTATCATGCAGCCAAACCAATGGAGGGCCCACACACTCTATGCATGTCCCCATTGCCCTGTGTGAGAGATGATCATGCACTGCCCACCAGGAAGTGGTGATGAGCTGACCTCTGCACAACTCTGACTTCAGCTTTGTTAGTCATTGACTCTGACTATCTGCTCCCTGTTGGTCACTTAGCCGTCGTTACTACTTTTGAGCCATCAGGTATCTATCTGTCCTGCTGTTAGCTACATTAGGCTCTCTCTGTTTCTTGTGGCTACCAAAAGTAGATGTTGTCTGCTAACTCCATATTACAGGATGCTCTGGGGTCTTTTTCCTGAGATAGGCGGGACTTTCTCAGAAGTCTTTACTTAATCTTTACTTAATTATTAAGTTAGCTACATTAGAAGAAAAAAAAAGTGAAAGGACAATAGTATCTTTTTTAAAAAGATTTATTTATTTTTTTTTTTGTGCATTGGTGTTCTGCCTGCATGTATGGCTATGAGGGTGTCAGATCCCCTGGAACTGGGGTTACAGATGACCATGTGGGTGCTGGGAATTGAACCCAGGTCCTCCAGAAGAACAGCCAGTGTCCTTAGCTACTGAGCCATCTCTCTAGCCCTCTGACAATAGCACCTTTTATGTGTTCTTCAAAGGAGTGGAGGTAGGCTCACAGCCAGCCTGCCAACACTGGCCAGGAGCCCTGTCCCATCGCTTCCCCGTTTAGCTTGGCTATCTCATAGGATGAGTAGCCCTCTTATGCATCTTCAGTGTTCTAGACTTTGCCATTTTAACCCTTATTCTTCTTTTTAACCACAGTCTCTTTTCTCCCTGTAACACATTTGAGTAACTTGCAGGCTTCACCATGGGCCCTTTCCCCTTACTACCCACAGTGAGCTGGCTCCACATCCCTGTCAAACAAGCAAGCAAAAAATTGTAGCAGCCGGGCAAGGTGGCGCACGCCTGTAATCTCAGCTCTTGGGGAGGCAGAGGCAGGCAGATCTCTGTGAATTCGAGGCCAGCGTGGTCTACAAAGCGAGTCCAGGACAGCCAATGATACATAGAGAAACCCTGTTTTGAAAAAATAAAAATTAATTAATTAATTAATCACATGAGAAACTAGTAGAAAGCTAATTTAAATCAGAATGATCAGGAAAGACCTTTCTGAAAAGGGGAAATATGAGCAGAGCAGACTCCTAGCACTGCGTAACCCAGAGCGTGGCCCATGCCTATAATCCTAGCACTCCAGAGTTTGAAGTCAACTGCTTACAAGTTGGAGGCTAGCCTGTGCTACATGAGCCCCTGCCTGAGAACAAGCAAGCCAAAACAAAACCAGAAAACAACCAATGATAACATCAACAATAAGAAAACGGACAAAGAGAAGATCTGTGGTAACCTGTTCCCCACTTGCACAAACACCTACACACCTGGCTCAAAGCAAAAGACAATAATGCCCTGAAATTGTTTCTTGCCCCAAAGGGAAACAATACATGTTCATTACAAGTGCCCTTTTATATTTATGTAAGCTATCTACCATCTCAATCGTTTTCACATTGTCTGTGCTAAAATTCCTGTCCATTAGCCCATTTACAAGAGAGTTTGCCATATGGACCTGAGCCACGAGTTTGTAATGACTGATTAGACCAAAGAAGAAGGCAAGCAAACAAGTTGACAAACAGCTCGGATTGTAGATTAGCCTCCTAGTCGTAACCTTCAGAAAATGAATGTCTTTAGAGTTTGGGAAATGTAGCTCAGTTGTAGTGTACCAGTATGCCAGAGACCCATCTACACCATCACCTAAAAAAGTTTTAACTAACATAGTGTATAGAGAATACACACACACACACACACACACACACACACACACACACGTGCTGGGGTTATAGTTCGGGGCAGAGTGCTGTAAAAATAATGCTTCCTATGCTTGTTCTAGATCCCAAATAATGACACAGAATCCTATTACATTTATTAATAAGCTTCAAAGCACTATATAGCTGGGCATATGTATTTATTATTTATACCGTGTTCTTCCTGAATGTATGCCTGCAGGCCAAAAGAGGACACCACATCTCAGTATAGATGGTTGTGAGCCACCATGTGGTTGCTGGGAATTGAACTCAGGACCTTTGGAAGAACAGTGTTCTTAACCTCTGAGCCACCTCCCCAGCCCAATAAATAAGATTTATTATTAAATTAGCCTATAATTATTATGGTAGTATTACCTAACCTGCTATCATAATCAATAAGACACAGACACCTGTTGTATTTTAGAATAAGCCTTATTTTACCTGGGGCTGGGCAGATATTAACCCCCTAAATTACCTTCCATTATCTCCAGTCCCCATCCCATGTCATCTTCTTTAATCATTTCTTTTTGTTTGTTTGTTTGTTTTGGTTTTTTTGTTTGTTTGTTTTTTCGAGACAGGGTTTTTCTGTGTAGCCTTGGCTGTCCTGGACTCACTCTGTAGACCAGGCTGGCCTCGTACTCACAGCCATCCGCCTGCCTTTGCCACTCAAGTACTGGGATTAAAGGCGGGTGCCACCACGCCCGGCGTTTTTTGTTTTGTTTTGTTTGTTTTAATAAACCAATCAACTTAAATAGGCAGAGCAAGATTTATACAAGAACAGGTGTACATGAGCATGTGGTCCTCTGGGCAGCAACTACGTCTTGCAGGTCAGTAATTAGCATAGCATCAGACCAACCCCCAACAGACATTCATCTATTCTAACCCAACTGTGCTGCTCTGGACTATTTCCAAGCCATGCACCCTGTTAACTGCCATCTAGTCTCGCTTTGGCTGCTCCTGATCCATCTTTCTCCTCACAGTAACTCCCTCATGGCAACATCCTCATGGCTTCTGGTGGGTGTCCTTCTTTCTCTCTCTACAACACCTGGGGACCCCCTTAACTGGGATCAAAAGTCCCACCTCAAACTGGCGTTGGTGGCACTTTAATCCCAGCACTCAGGAGGCAGAGTCAGGCAGCTGGAGAACAATTTTTACACAACAATGAGACAGGAGATGCTTCAATAATAATGACAATGCTGACGACCAGACTGTAACCAGATCTCTGGGCTCAGAAATCGGCATCTGAATACGCATTGCACAAAAACATTCCCTAAGAGAGTGTTTCACTAGTATGTGAAAGACCTGGGGTTTCCTCCTGAAAAGCAGAGCAAAACCAAATCACCTGAACTTTGAATATACTGGGTCAAAATATTACAGTGACTAACTAAAGCCAAATAAATAATGAACCAACCTCTCACACATTTTTTTTTAAAGATAAAATCTTGCCCAGGCTCACCTGGAATTCACCATTGTGTGCTCCAAACTCACAATCCTCCTTTAGTCTTCTAAGTGCTGGATTAGAGGTCCTAGAATACTCAGATGGAGTTAATTTTAGTTTATTCAACAAATTTTTACTAAACAAGCAAGGAGAAAGGGGCTGAGAAGAAAAGGAGGAATATAGAAATATCATATAGGAATAGCAGAAGAGTAGATTATTGAATATAATATACATCCTAGGTTAAATAGATAGTAAGTAACTAAAAACAAGCAATGTTTGCCTATTCAGATTACAATAGATAGATAGATAGATAGATAGATAGATAAATAGATAGATAGATAGACAGGTAGATGGTCTTCAAAAACCTCAAAGATCTACAGAATATGGCATTTAAAGTTTGGGGTTTTTTAAAAAATGACTTTAAGGCCTTTCTGACAACGATACGTGTCAGCTCTTAGGAGTACCCCAAACCTACCTCAAAGAAGATGATGAGTATCTAAAAAACCTCCATTGGGAGACAGCCTCAACTGTGGCAAACTAGCCACCACGCCAAAAAAATAAAATGCCCTCACTTCACTGCAGACAGAATGCTGTCCAAAATGGACAAAACTTGGACAGAGGTGGGTGTTGCAGGGTATTTGATCCCAATGTGATCCTTGAGATTGTGAAATGTAAAAACCTGTCTTTTGTTTGATGTGCTTGAGCCCTAGAACACACCTTTAATCCAAGAGCTATCTGTACACAAGATTTAATAAAGTTAACTCTAGGTCAAGAAGCAGAGCAAGAAACCAGCTGACAGGGATTAAAGAGTAGGAGGGACTTTGAGCTAATGGGTATTTAAGACAGAGTGTAGAAGTAGAAGGGGTCTTTGGTGCTTTTAGCTCTTTAGCTTTTGAGCTGCTCAGCTCCTTGGCCTTTGGCATATTTGGGCCTTGAGCTAGCAAGCCTTTGGGCTTGGATTTTTGGCGTTTTCCTCCTGGGCTGTCAGCTAAGCTAGTGAGCCTTTTGGGCCTTCTCCACTAGGAAGTGAGATTAATAGGTTCAGCTTGGTGCTTTCACTGTCTCTCTGAGCTAGCAAGTTTTCCACCACAACATCTGGCTCCTGAGTCTTTATTGGTAAAATAGAATAATCTGGGATTTTTCACTCAAAAACAACAGGTGGGGAAGTTGACTGTCAAGCTCAGCCAAGACAGGATAAGCAAGTCCTTCATAGTTCCAGCTTCACAAATATGTCTGCCAGATATACTGAGTCAGATGGCTGAAAATTGGTGCTCTTGTATTTGTTTGTTTGTTTGTTTGTTTTTCCAAGGCAGAATTTCTCTGTGTAACAGCCCTGGCTGTCCTAGACTTGCTTTGTTGAGCAGGCTAGCTTTGAACTCAGAGATTCACCTACCTTTGCCTCCTGAGTGTTGGGATTAAAGGTATGCACCACCATGCCTGGCTTTGATGCTCTGTCACAGAGGAAAATGTGTGACTGTCCAAATAGACAATCTTTTTTGGGTGGGTGGGTGGGGTGTTTCAAGACAGGTTTTCTTGGGCCTGGAGAGATGGCTCAGAGGTTAAGAGGGCTGGCTGCTCTTCCAGAGGTCCTGAGGTCAATTCCCAGCAACTACAAGATGGTCACAACCATTTATAATGAGATCTGGTGGCCTCTTCTGGCATGCAGGCAGAACACTGTATATATAATAAATAAATCTTAAAAAAAAAAAAAAAAAAAAAGACAAGGTTTTTCTGTGTAGACTTGGCTGCCCTGGACTTGCTTTGTAGACCAGGCCGGCCTCAAACTCAGAGATCTGACTGCCTCTGTTTCCCAAACTCAGGGATTAAAGACCTGCCTAGCTTGTCTGTCAATTCTTAGTATTGGAAGCTGCTTGTCTGCACTTCCTACATACTTTGGTAATATTACTTCCTTCTCAAGTCTTTGAAGACTAGATAGTTATAGTCATAAAATTAAGCGTAAGGTACTTAGGATTTTAGAAGATAATATTTTTAGGTTAAGAATTTTTAGGTTGCTAAATGCTAACTAACAAAAAATGATTTGGGTACAATGATTTGACTCTGAACTCACCAAGAAAGCATAGATAGTATAATACTTTCCCCAAAGTTGCCAGGTGCATATGAACTGGACATTGTGAATGTCATAATTGTTTCATATTTGTTCTTTTTTTCTGAATGGAATATGCTGGGTTATGTATGGTATTATTGTAAGAGAAAGTGCTTTTTTATCTAGACAAAAAGGGGGAATTTGTTGAGGATTGGTCTGGTGCTATGTATTCTAATGCTAATTACTGGCCCCAAGATCTGGTCACACCCCAGACAAACACAGTCTGATGTACACCAAGCGATGCTGTGTAACTTTGCTCCTCACTTGTTTCTGATTGGCTAATAAAGTTGTTGACAGCCTGGCTAGGCAGAAGAGAGGTAGCTGGAGTTGAGGTTTCTGGGCTTGGGGTCTGAGGGGGAGACCATGAGGCAGAGATAAGGAGAGGAAGCAGGAGGAGAGGGAAAGCTGGAGAGAAGGAAGTTGCCAATGGGGCAGAGTGGACCATGAGCATATGGCTACGAGGACACACTGATAGAGCAGATCCAGCTCAGACAGGACAACTTATTGCCAAGTAACTTGGGATGTACAGCTGGGAGATAGCAAAATAGCTTACAGCTTTGATATCTGCCCAGCTCTAGTGCTTTCAGCTTATAAAATAAATTATAGTTTCTCTGTGTCAATTATTTGGAAACAAACTTGGGTACAGAAACCTTGGAGAGTCTAATATAATTTATTATAGCAGTAATTAGCACTGTAAAGTCACAAGGACTAGAGTAAAGGGGCTGTAATGTTGCTGGGATAGGACATAACCCCCAAGAGAAGGAACACCCAGTGTCCTCCTAGTATTTTTTGAGACAGGGTCTCATGAAGGTCAGACTGGCCTCAAGCTCACTATGTAGTTAAGGATGACCTTGCACTTCTGGTCCTCCTGCCTCCACTCTCAGTGCTGGGATCACATGTATGTATTGCTATAACTAGTTTATACAGTACCAGGGCTTTGTGCATTCAGGCAAGCATTCTACCAATGGGACTATATCCCCAACCCTGTAGCGTCTTCTATATAAGGCATATATGCATATATTTATATGCCATATTTATATGTAATTCTCTTTTACTGTATAATACAGTAAATATATTTAACATATATATATAGACATACATACATACACATACACACACACACATACACACAATTTCATCATAAAACATTCTAGCCCCAAGTTGTTGTTAGTTTCCTATGGCTGCCATAACAAATAAACAAAATTGGTAGCTTAAAATGACAGAAACTTATTCTTAGTTTAGAGATCAGAAGTTCAAATTTTCTGAATAGTGCTGGTGTACACCTTTAGCCCAGTACTTAGGAAACAGAGATAGGTAGATCTCTGAGTTCAAGGTGAGCTTAGTCTCCATAGGGAGTGCCAAGGCAGCCAGGACTACACAGAGAAAAGAAGAAGAAGAAAAAGCAGTTCAAAATCAAAGTATTTGCAGATGCAAAGTTGTGCTTCCTTGAGTATATAGGGAAAAGCCCATTTCTTTTCTCTTCCAGTCTCTGTGGTTGCGATGTGCTTGGCTGCCAGTCATGTTCCTCCAGCACACATCTGTTCTCTTGCTGTTGTCTCCTCTGTGTCTTTTCCTTCTTCTCCTCTTCCTCCTACCTCCCTCCCTCCTTCACTACCCTTCCCCCCTCCCTCTGCTCTTTCAAGACAGGGTTTCTCTGTGTAGCCTTGGTTGTCCTGGACTCACGTTGTAGACCAGACTGGCCTTGAACTCACAGAGATCCATCTGTCTCTGGCCTGGGATTACAGGCATGCACCACCATGCCTGGCTTCTATCTCTTATAAGAACATTTGTCACTGGATTTAGAAGACAACTTATTATTCCAAATTCATGTCATCTCCTCTCCTTGAAGTTAAGTACATCTACTAAGACATATTTTTCAAATAATTTAACATTCGAAGGTTTGTACCATTTGATGTGACTCTGTGTGTATGTGTGTTATGCATGTGAGTATGCATGTGAGTATGCATGTTCGTATATGTATGTCACCTGTGTATACAGATGCATTTACATGTGAAGGCCAGAAGTTGACCTTGCTGTCTTTGTGTGGGTGCTCAAGATCCCATCTGTATGCTTGCAAGGAAGGGGTTTGTTTTACCCAGAGGCCTCTTCTCAGCTCCTAGAATATGTCGGTAGGCACCAACCCACAACAGCGCATCACCAGCTCTACTCTCGCCCACTCCCAACTCCAGTTCTCACAGCCATTTGATGATTGAAATTCTGTCAGTGCTCTAACAACTTCCAAACCCAGGTAATGTCATTGTGTCCACAAAACTCTCCCTTGGTTCCATTCCTGGCTGAGCACACTGGAAAGACTGTCTCTCTGATCTGAGCTGCTAGAGTAGTTAGCCACTCTCTTAAGGTTCTTGTTTGAGTCCTAACTTCCCCTGGTGGGACAAGTACTACAGGTGATACCTGAAGCCACTCTTGTATCATGCCTGGCTACAAGCACAGTGCTTCGTAAACACATAGCTGCTGGATCAGGTCAAGCCTAGCCATTCGATTCCATGTACAGATCAGGTCAGCATGTTAAGTCGCATCATAATAATGCATGTAGCCATATTTAGGAGCCATATTGAGGCTCCTCAGAAACATTTACCTAACCTTTAACTTACTAAGTAATTTGCTGTTGAAAAAGGGTCTTGCTAGGTAATCCTAGGCTGTCCTCAAAACAGTACTCCTAAGTGCTAAATTTAGAAATATGGCCACCATGCTTGGCTAAGACCTGATCTCTTTGACTAATAAATTACAATATAAAGAAGAGAGGAAGGAGGAGTCTATGGATTAAAAAAGGACCCAGAATTGATAAATCATGACAAATGTTTTATAAACAATTAAATGAAAATGTAAGGAGGCCGGGCGATGGTGGCACATACCTTTAATCCCAGCTCTCTGGGAGGCAGAGGCAGGCGGATCACTGTGAGTTCGAGGCCAGTCTGGTCTACAGAGTGAGTCCAGGACAGCCAAGGCTTGCTTTCTTAGTTAGCTTGTTTGGGCTGTCATGTTGGTGAACACAGAAAACAAAAAAGTGAGACTTTTTTATTTTTCAAGACAGAGTTCCTCTGTGTAGCCTTTTTGTCCTATCATCCCTTTATATTTCTATATTCCCACTTCTCTCTTTTTAACCTCTATCTCCAAACCTAAGAATGAAAGAGGTAAAGGAAAGGAGAGAGAGAAGGCTGGGCGTGGTGGCGCACGGCTATAATCCCAGCACTCGGGAGGCAGAGGCAGGTGGATCGCTGTGAGTTCGAGGCCAGCCTGGTCTACAAAGCGGGTCCAGGACAGCCAAGGCTACACAGAGAAACCCTGTCTCTAAAAACCAAAA
>OU015757.1:56207619-56218052 GCA_907169655.1 Acomys percivali
AAAAAAAAAAAAAAAAAAAAAAAAAAAAAAAAAAAAAAAGGAAAGGAGAGACATCCATGAGTCAATCTTGTTTCCTCTCTAATAAGACTAATAATAACTTATAACCAACTCCCAATGAAAATAAACATCTAGAGCCGGGCATGGTGGCGCTCGCCTATAATCCCAGTACTCGGGAGGCAGAGACAGGCAGATTGCTGTGAGTTCGAGGCCAGCCTGATCTACAAAGTGAGTCAAGGCTACACAGAGAGACCCTGCCTCAAAAAAAAAAAAGAAAAAGAAAAAGAAAATAAAATAAAGTAAAAAGAAAATAAACATCTATTGTCCAAGAAAGCAACCAAAAACCTACCCAACCCCCCTTAGGGAAAATGGGAAGTCATTTTCTTAAGGTTTCTTCCAGCTGATTTGGGACCAATAATACCTTTGTAGGGGCCCAAATAAAATTGGGGAAAATGGTTAAACAAGCTAGATAAGGTAAAATAGTTAGATAAGGTCTTCAAAACCCTCAGAGACATACAGAATATGGCATTTACAGATGTTTTTATTATTCTAAAGATTCATTTACAATGAGACAGGTTAACTTCTGGCAACACCCAGCCTACCTCAAAGAAGATGATGAGCATCAAAGTACCTCCTTATGGAGATGACTTCAAAGGTGGCAAGCAAGCCACTAGGGGAAATGTCCTCATTTCTACCACAGACAAAATTTTGCTTAAAAATGGGCAAGCTTGGATGCAGGCAGAGTTGACAGCCAAACTCTGCCAAGACAAGGTAAGCAAGTCTTCAATAGTTCCTGCCTTACAAATATGTCTGTCAGATATGTTGGGCCAGAAGGCTGAAGATGCTGCTGCAATGTTATAGAGAGTTTTGGGTGACTACTTAGGTAGCTAACTGTCTCTGTCATCTTCTCATTTGGGAAGCTGCCAACCTGTACTCCCTGTATACTCAGGTAATTAATTTTATTCCTTCTCAAGTCTCTGATGGGGTTGAAGACCACATTGCTCAGTTTTACAATTAAGCTTAGGTGAGGCCGGGTGTGGTGGCGCACGCCTTTAATCCCAGCACTCAGGAGGCAGAGGCAGGCAGATCGCTGTGTGTTCGAGGCTAGCCTGGACTACAAAGGGAGTCTAGGACAGCCAAGGCTACATAGGGAGACCCTGTCTAAAAAAAAACAAAAAACAAAAACCAAAAACCAATTAAGCTTAGTTGTTTAGGGGTTTAAGATATATTTAGGTCTAGATAGATGTTTTAAGTTGATAATGATGAGATATGATAGATATTGATTTACATTCAGAATTTTAGACTCACCAAGATAGGTAAGATGTTTTCTTCAAGGTTGCCAAATACAAATAGCCAAAACAGTATGAATGTAACATTTATATAATTCCTGATTGTTTTGTGGTTCTTCTTATTGTAGGTAGTTTATTGTATATATGTGTAATAATACCAGTGTATATGTTGCATATGTAAAAATATTTAATAAAAAATTTGTAAAAATAAAATAAAATTTTTTTTTTACCCATTGGGGGAAAAAGTGAATCGGAAGCATTTATATCAAGCAGTACTAATAGTAAGCATTATTACGCTGTAGTGGCTAAGACAATATGATATCAGCATGAAGCCAGACAAAAGGCCACAGAGAACTGTTGAGCAGTACCCATTAAAACTGTGCTTTAATATGGCTATCCATATGCTAGTCCATAATTTCAATTTTAGCTATAAATAGGCCCAACAGAAAAGTAAACAAATGTGCATGAAAATACATGTTCATAACAATGAAATGAAGCCAGGCGTGGTGGCGCACACCTATAATCCCAGCACTCAGGAGGCAGAGGCAGGTGGATCGCTGTGAGTTCGAGGCCAGCCTGGTCTACAAAGCGGGGTCCAGGACAGCCAAGGCTACACAGAGAAACCCTGTCTCGAAAAACCAACAAAACAAAACAAACAAACAAACAAAAACACAATGAAATGAGTTATAGTCCCCAAGCTGGAAACAATCTAAATGCTCACTAGCAGTAAGAGACACAAAACTAAACTCTGCAATATGTATGGAATATTGCACAGTGACAAAAATGAACTAACATGGAGGGAGGAGACAGGAGGCTCAGTAGCTCAAGGCCATCCCTGGCTACGTAGCAAGTTTTAGGCTAGCCTGAACTACATGAAACCCTGTCTAAAAACACACAAAAAATAGAGGGTAAAAATTCAACTTATTAGCCAGGCGTGGTGGCGCACGCCTTTAATCCCAGCACTCGGGAGGCAGAGGCAGGTGGATCGCTGTGAGTTCGCGGCCAGCCTGGTCTACAAAGTGAGTCCAGGACAGTCAAGGCTACACAGAGAAACCCTGTCTCGAAACCCCCCCCCCCAAAAAAAATTCAACTTATTCTGTTGTGTAGGAAAAGGAATAAAAGGGGTCCTGAGAGAGTTTGGGGGCAGTTATCTTAGAAAAAGTAGTTAAAGAGGTCCCTGTGAGGACATGTTTATATTGATATACCATACAGACAATGTGAGATCAAAAGAGGGAAAACAGGTGGGAAATACCAGTAGAAAGCATTTGAGTCAGGAGAAAGAAAGGCTTCTTGGGCCTGACAGGAAGCCAGAAAGTTGAGCTGGCAATCTCTTTTTTCCTGTTCCCCATTAACGTTTGCTGCTAAGATTGTACTATTTGAAAACAAATCAGTAATCTAAATTTTGATTTGGGAAACTATATACTTATTTTTTCTTTCTTTCTTTCTTCCTTCCTTCCTTCCTTCCTTTTTTTTTTTTTAAAGACAGGATCTCATGAAGCTTCAAATCTTGAATTCATGAACTTACTATGTAGTCAAAGATAACTTGAGCTTCTTCTTTTTTTTTTTTTTTCCTAAAACAGGATTTCTCTGTGTAACAGAGCCCTGGCTGTCCTGGACTCTCTTTGTAGACCAGGCTGGCCTGGAACTCACAGATATCTGCCTGCCTCGGGCTCACAAAGAATTTGAACTTCTAATCATCCTGCCTCTACCTCCCCAGTGGAATTATGGGAATACACCACCATGCTTGGTTTTATGCATTACTGGGGATTGAGCCTAAGACTTTGTGTAAACAAGATAAGCTACATTCCTGTACTATGCAAACATATTATTATTATCATTATTATTATTAGTAGTATTATTAGTATTATTATTATTACTACTACTACTACTACTATTACTATTACTATTCCTATTTGGTTTTTCTGAGACAGAGTTTCTCTGTGTAGCCCTGGCTGTCCTGGACTCATTTTGTAGATAAGGCTGATCTGGAACTCACATGCCTCTGCCTCCCAACTGCTGGGATTACAGGCATGCGCTACCATGCCTGGCTGTGTACACATTTTTTTAAAACTATTTTTTGTTATTTTGTCCTTTTTTTTTCTTCTTCTTCTTCAGAGCTGGGGACTGAACCTAGGGCCTTGGGCTTGCTAGGCAAGTGCTCTACTACTGAGCTAAATCCCCAACTCCACTATTTTTAAAAACAGAGTTATAAGCAGTTTGTGAACTGTGCTTTCTCTGTATTTACAAAAACATGCAGACATACTTACTGTGTTCTCTTCAGAATTAGTGCCCACAGACAGAACAGAACCTAACATGATTCCAGCAGCTAAAAGATATACACTTAGCCGGGCATGGTGGTGCACACCTTTAATCCCAGCACTCAGGAGGCAGAGGCGGTCTGATCTCTGTGAGTTTGAGGCCAGCCTGGTCCAGGGAGTCCAGGAGAGCCAAGGATAACACAGAGAAACCCTGTCTCAAAAAACCAAAAATAAACAAACAAACAAAACAAAACAAACAAAAAACAAAACAAAACTCCAGCCACATGCTACTCTGGCTGGAATGAGTCAAGATAGGATACGCCCAACTCTCACCAGAAGAGACAGGAAAAAGAGGACGTAGGACAGCAGTGCTGGGAGAGAGAGAGGGGGGGGGGGGGGGGGGGGGGGGGGAGGGAGGGAGAAGAGAGAGAAGAGAAGAGAGAGAAGAGAAGAGAAGAGAAGAGAAGAGAAGAGAAGAGAAGAGAAGAGAAGAGAGAGAGGAAGCAGTTTTACTGGGACCATTTTACAGAGACAGGTTGTAGAAATAACGAGCCAGACACAGGTGAAGACAGAACAAGCTGAGAATGAGAAGGAGCCAGAAGATTAGAATGGACTTTTAGAGTTAGTTTGAGGCTAAGCAGAGCAATTCAGTCAGAAGCTAAGAGAAGCCAGACTGAATCAGTCAGTTTGAAGAGGAGTTTGAGCCAGAACAGCTGAGTTGAACCAGCTAGCCAGAGTTGAGAAAGAACTAGAAAGGGTAAGCTTATTCAGCAGTAAGTCTCAGAGGCTGAAAACATTCTAGGCCTAGATTAGACTGTATGGCGTCTAGACACTTCGAGGACTAGGTCTGGTTTAGCAGATGCAGGCAGTTATCCTCCCAGATGACAATTGCATCAGGCAAATGAAAGTTACTTTTACAAAGTTGTATTTTTTTTTTCTGGCCTGCAGTAGTGGTGCACGCCTTTAGTCCTAGAACTTGGGAGGCAGAGGCAGGCAGATCACTGTGAACTGAAAGCCAGCCTGGTCTACAGAGTGAGTCCCAAAACAGCCAAAGCTACACAGAGAAAACATCAACCCTTTCATTAAACAACATAGATTCTTCCTCATCAAATGGAGGCTTGCCCCCACCCCAGATAGGTTTCCCTGTGTAGCCTTGGCTGTCTTAGACTCGCTTTGTAGACCAGGCTGACCTCAAACTCACAGCAATCTGCTTGCCTCTGCCTCTTGAGTGCTGGGATTAAAGACGGATGCCACACCCAGCCCCAAATGGAAGATTTTTAAAAAGCGATTTATTTTAATTTTATGTGCATTAGTGTTTTACCTGCATGTGTGTCTGTGTGAAGGTGTTGGAACCCCTGGACTTGGAGTTTCAGACAGTGGTGCGCTACATGTGGGTACCAGAAATTGTACCTAGGTGTTCTGGAAGAGCAGCCAGTGCTCTTAATTGCTAATTCATCTCTTCAGTCCCCAAATGGAGGATTTTTTTAGGTCAGGGTTCCTTCATTGTTTGGCTGGCATTCTGGGTTCTAAGAAACATATTTGGTGAGACATAGCTAACTAGTATATGCTTTATTGACTAATCATATAATTACCTTTTTATAAATCACATTCCAAATGGAATACACATGCATATGCATGGTGTTGCTAATGGAAACAAATGTATTCATTCATCTGGAAGCTGAAATGCAGTGCTCTGGATTCCAAATAATATCACTGTTTGGAGAAAACAATTAGGAGATAAATATGTAATAGGAGAATGCTGTTACAGTGCTCTTCAATCTCACCACCTAAGAAAAATGCTTGGTACAGTTTCATGATGTTCTTGTATGTTAACATACACAAATATCTCAAAATTTTGTTTGTGTGGGTTTTTTATTTGTTTGTTTGCTTGCTTGCTTGCATTTTTGGTTTTTCGAGACAGGGTTTCTCTGTGTAATAGCCCTGGCTGACCTGGACTCTTTTTATAGATCAGGCTGGCCTGGAACTCACAGAGACCTGCCTGCCTCTGCCTCCTGAGTTCTGGGTATAAAGGTTTGTGCCACCACGCCTGGCAAAAAAAAATTTTTTTTTATGCCGGGCGGTGGTGGCGCACACCTTTAATCCCAGCACTCGGGAGGCAGAGGCAGGCGGAGCGCTGTGAGTTCGAGGCCAGCCTGGTCTACAAAGTGAGTCTAGGACAGCCAAGGCTACACAGAGAGACCCCGTCTCGAAAAACCAAAAAAAAAAAAAGGAAAAAAAAAAATTTTTTTAAATGTGGAAAACAATACACCTAATGTGACCCCCTGGTTCCTAAATGTGCACATATGACACTCATCTAACCAAATAAATACAGACATGTGTACTATGCCTCTCTTTTTCTCTCTCATACATCTTTTGTTTCTGTTTTGTTTATTTATGCGTACAGTATTTTGCCTACATGTCACCTGCATGCCAGAAGAGGGAAAAGGATCACATTATAGCTAGTTGTGAGCCACGATGTGGTTGCTGGGAATTGAACTCAGGACCGAAGAGCAGCCAATGCTCTTAACCTCTCAGCCATCTTGACAGGCCCTCTTTTTTTGAGACCTGGCTGACCTGGAACTCACTCAGTATACCAGGTTGGCCTCAACCTCAGAGATTTGCCTGCCTCTCCCTCCTGAATGCTGGGGTTTAAAGCCCATATCACCACTACCCAGCAAATGAATCTTTTGGGTTTTGTTGTTCTTCTAGATAGGGTTTCTTTCTTTTTTTGGTTTTTCGAGACAGGCTCTCTCTGTTAACCTTGGCTGTCCTGGACTTGCTTTGTAGACCAGGTTGGCCTCAAACTCACAGCGACCTGCCTGCCTCTGCCTCCCGAGTGCTGGGATTACAGGCGTGCACCACCATGCCCGGCCTATACTTTTTTTTAAAAAAATATTGAAACCAGGGCCTCATGCACAGTAGGAAGCTTTGGCCAACTGAGCCGCATCCATAGCCCCATGCAGACTTTCAACAGAGAAATGGCTATTGTTTGAGGTTTACACGGGGCAGTGTAGAATAGTATTCAGAGATAGCCACCTGCTTAATTCAACAAAACTCTTACAAGTATTCACAGGACCCTGTCCATGCCAGGCTGTGGTGGCATGCCTTTAATCCCAGCATTCAGGAGACAGAGGTAGGTGGATCGCTGTGAGTTTGAGGTCAGCCAGGTCTACAAAGTGAGTCCAGGACAGCCAAGGTTACACAGAGAAACCCTGTCTCGAAAAACCAAAAAAAAAAAAAAAAAAAAAAAAAAGGACCCTGACCACCATCTACATTAGCATGTATGTTGTGGTCCAGACAACAGTACAACTCACATTGCCTGGTCCATAGTAAGTAGTAAATAAAGATATTGTTACAGTCAGTACATGTGGACTGAGCAAACAGAAAAACTAGGTGGGACAAACAGTAGTTAACAGCCTGGAATTAGAAGTCAGAAATAAGTGAACTTTCCCCCTGGATACATAGCCACAGACACTATGCCCCATTTGGCTGTTGTTTAATTACTGTGCGGTGATATGTACAAAGCTTTCAGCAGAGTAAGCCTTAGATAACTGGTGGCTATGTCCATTATTGGAGGCTCTCAGTCGCCACGGTGGTGCACACCTGTAATCTCAGCCCTGAGGCAGGTAGGGTGACACAGGAACATTAACAGTGGTTGACTGGTTTGTGCTCCATAGCAAGACTTGGTCTGAGAAAACGTAATAAATGAGACATTTGAAGTTCTTGTGTTTTTATTGTTTTTCTGCTTGTTGTGTAACAGGGTTTCATTGTCCAGTTCAGGTGGTCTCAAACTAGCACTTCCACTGTTTCCTCCTCTCATCTGCTAGGATTATAGGTGTGTGCCTATATACCCAGCCTTTTTTTTTTTTCAATGGTTGGGATCAAAAACAGGGTCGCAAACATAGTAACCAGTGCTGTACTATTGTGCTCCTAGCTTTTATTTTAAATTTTTAGTTCTTTTCTTTCTTTCTTTTTTCTTTTTTGAGACAGGGTTTCTCTATGTAATAGCCCTGGCTGTCCTGGAAATCTCTTTGTAGATCAGGCTGGCCTTGAACTCACAGAGTCGGCCTGCCTCTGTCTCCCAAGTGCTACGATTATAGGCCTGTGCAACCACAGGCTAGTTATTTTCTTGAATTCCTTGCAACAATCTAAAAGATTTCATGCAGATACTGTTTTGATATTTATTAAGAAGGAAATTTTTCCTTTTATTTTTAGTTGATTTTATTTATTTATTTGATGTATATGAGTGCTCTATCTGCATGTACACCTGCACACCAGAAGAGGGCAGAGGAGGGTATAGATGGCTGTGAGCCACCATGTGGTTGCTGGGAATTGAACTCAGGACCTCTGGAAAAGCAGTCCATGCTCATAATGGCTGAGCCATCTCTCCAGCCCCGAAAATTTTCCTTTTTAAAAATATTTATGTATTTATTATGTATACAGTGTTCTGCCTGCATGTGTGCCTACATGCCAGAAGAGGGCGTCAGATCACATTATAGATGGTTGTGAGCCACTATGTGGTTGCTGGGAATTGAACTCAGGACCTTTGAAAGAGCGGCCAGTGCTCTTAACCTCTGAGCCATCTCCCCCTTTCTTTTCTTCTTCTTCTTTTTTCTTTTAAAATATTATCTGCTAGGCACTATACATTTTTTTTTTTTTTCCGAGCCAGGGTTTCTCTGTGTAGCCTTGACTGTCCTGGACTCACTTTGTAGTCCAGGCTGGCCTCGAACTCACAGCGATCCGCCTGCCTCTGCCTCCTGAGTGCTGGGATTAAAGGCATGCGCCACCACGCCCGGTTTATACACGTTATCTTAATCCTCGAATAATTATAACAGGAGCCCTTTAAAAATTTACATTTCACACACACAAATCACATTTAAGAGCTAGAGAGATGGCTCAGAGTTTAAGCACGCTGGTGCTCTTCCAAAGGTCCTGAGTTCAAGTCCCAACAACCACATGGTGGCTCACAACCATCTATAATGAGATCTGGTGCCCTCTTCTGGCAGGCAGGTGTACATGTAAGCAGAACACTATACATAATAAATAAATCTTTAACAAAAAAAAAGTTACAAATCACATTTAAGGGCTGGAGTGTCACTTAGTGGTAGAGCACCTGCCTAGCATCCACAAAGCCTTAGGTTTAATCCTCAGTGCTTCCTCCTGCTTTCCCAGGAGATCGAGGCTGGTCCAGGAACAGGCTGAAGTCTGCATGTCACAGCTGTTCCCCTGGAAAAGGCATCATCTTCAGTTTTGGTAACTTATCTTACAGATCAACGCATATAAACATTCTTCTGGGCTTTGTTTCAAGGTAGAGGGCTGACAACTCTCGTATTCTTTGCAGTTCTGGCTCAAAATGTAAACACAAACATTTCTTTGTACAAACTCCTGTTTCCAGAGTTGTGTGTGTGTGTTTGTAAAGAAAACAGCAAGCAGCAGACCTGATATTCAGATAACAATAAAATTTATGATATCCGTTTTACTACAGGGAAACCCAAACTGAGAGATGTTAAATATTTTCCTTCATGTACCAAGGTTGTATTTACTTTGTGTAAATAAATGTCTGTTCAAGGTACTGGAAAACCAGGTAGGGGTGTAGAAGGTAGAGTGCTGGTCTAGCACAAAGAGGCCCCAGGTTTGATCCCCAGTGCTGGGATTACAGGCATTCACCACCAAACTCATTTATACTGGACTGGGGATCAAACCTGGGGCCTCTTTGTGCTAGACCAGGTTTGATCCCCAGTCCAGTATAAATGAGTTTGGTGGTGAATGCCTGTAATCCCAGCACTGGGGATCAGTCTTTTTTTTTTTTTTTTTTTTTTTGTTTTTTTTTTGAGACAGGGTTTTTCTGTGTAGCCTTGGCTGTCCTGGACCTGCTTTGTAGACCAGGCTGGCCTCGAACTCACAGCGATCCACCTGCCTCTGTCTCCCGAGTGCTCTGGGGATCAGTCTTATTCAGCTATACAGTGATTCAGCTATCCTGAGATACACGGCCTCTGTCAAAAAAAAAAAAAAAAAAAAAAAAAAAAAAAAAAAGAGAAAGAAAGAAACCAAAACAATATGAAGGTCCCAGATGGAATGTACATTCAGTAGAGAGAAAACACAATGAAATTATAAAGAAAATAGCACTGGAAGCAATGGCTCACACTTTTAATCCCAGTACTCTGGGAGAGAGAGGCAGCGGGTCACTGTGAGTTCGAGGCCAGCCTGGTTTACAAAGTGAGTCTAGGACAGCCAAGGCTACACAGAGGAAACCTTGTCTCAAAAAACAAAACCAATCAAACAAAAACTTGGAGGACACACACACACACACACACACACACACACACACACACACACACACACACACAAATAAAAAGTAATCTTAAACCACCCCCTTAAAAAAAGAAAGCAAACAAACAAGCAGGGAGGAGTGGTTCATTCTTGTAATAATAGTACTCAGAAGGCAGGAAGATCACTGAGGATTCACACAGGGCGAGCCTTGGGTTCAGAATGACATCCCATCAAAAAAAAAAAAAAAAACAACAGAAGGCCAGGTGTGGTGGTGCACGTCTTTAATCCCAGCACTCAGGAGGCAGAGGCAGCCAAATCTCTATGAGTTCCAGGTCTACAAAGAGAGTCCAGAACAGCCAGAGCTGTTACACAGAGAAATCCTGTTTCAAAAAAAACCCAAAAACCAAACAACAACAACAGAAAGCTCAGCAGTTAAGCGCACTGTCTGCTCTTCCAGAGGTCCTGAGTTCAATTCCCAGCAACCACATGGTGACTCACAACCATCTATAATGTGATCTGATGCCCTCTTCTGGCCTGCAGGTATACATGCAGGCATAACACTGTATACATAAACACACACACACACACACACACACACACACACACACACACACACACA
>OU015757.1:56225454-56257941 GCA_907169655.1 Acomys percivali
CTTTCTTTCTTTCTTTCTTTCTTTCTTTCTTTCTTTCTTTCTTTCTTTCTTTTTTTTTTGTTTGTTTTTTTGAGACGGGGTTTCTCTGTGTAGCCTTGACTGTCCTGGACTTGCTTTGTAGACCAGGCTGGCCTCGAACTCACAGAGATCCACCTGCCTCTGCCTCTCAAGTGCTGGGATTAAAGGTGTGTGCCACCACCGCCTGGCTGCCATTTTCATTTAAACCACTACACTTGTCAATTTTTTTCTCAAAGGACATGAAAATTAATAATAGTTCTTAAAGTATTTGGTAGAATTTACTTTGAAATCGTCAAGTTGAGGGGTCAGCCCCTCCTTTCCTTTCCCTCTTCCTCCATCCCTTCCTTCTGCCTGGGCGAACTAGCTTTTTTAGAGACAGCCATGACTGCAGAGGGACTCCTGGAACCGGGCCTCTGGTTGCCACATAGAAACACAGCACTGACAGCCTCAGTTGCTGCTGCCACCCAACTCAGCCTGCGTCCTCTTTTGGTTTGGGATTTGGGAGTTTGACTTCGGATTTTTGCAGAATAGAGGGCCACGGACTTTACCTCCCAGTTTGTGCCTGGCCACTTTTGGTGAGGGCCTCTCCTCTACAGTGGCCTAGGGTGGCACATCGCTAGTATTGTGTCTGCAAGGTGTACAGCTGCACTTTCTGGGGTGATGCTCTCCAGAGAGGGTGCGCAGCGTAGATCTGGACTGCCTTCTCCTTTACCTTGCTGCCACGTGCCCCCTATCTTCCTGGTCCCCCTTTGCTGCCCCCTTTCTTTCTAAATGCCCCCTTTTACTTTCACATATATTTCCCTTCCCCCACCTCTGGTGTTTTCTGTTTCCATTTTCATTGATCTCCAAATATTTTTTCTAATTTTCCTTTTGTTTTCTTCTTTGATTCTTGATCATTCAAGCATGTTTTATTTACTTATTTATGTGTGGTACTAGCAACAATTCTAAATATGCTTCTAAGAATGCACTTACTTTGCATATCAGGGTCCTGCAGTTTCTGTTGTCTCCCTGAAAAACTTTTCTTCCAAAATATCACATTTTAAATTCTACTTAAATGTCCCCCCATCAGGAAGCATTTCCTGATCACCCAAAATAGTACTCATCTTTCCTCCCTATCATTTCCTACGACCCCTTGTTGGCTTTTTTTCCCCCCTAATTTATCAGCACCTAATATATTTATTTGGTATTTTTTTCAACTGTGTTAGAAGTTCTGAGAGAAAGATTTAGTGATATGTTTTACTTACTTTTTTCTTTTGAGACATGGTTTGAATGAGACAGGTGGCCTTGTTTTTGAGCAACTTGGCTTTCTGCCTCCACTTCCCAAGTGCTTCTATGACTGGTGTGCGCCACCAAGTCTACTGTATGTGGTGCTGGGATTGAATCCAGGGCCATGTGCTTATTAAGCAAGCAAACATTCTTATCGGCTGAGCTCTAGCCACAGCACCCCCTTTAAAAAAATGTTTTTATAGCTGGGTACAATGTGTTGCACGGCTGTAATCCCAGCACTCAGGGAGGCAGAGGCAGGCGGATCTCTGTTCGTTCAAGGCCAGCCTGGTCTACAAAGTGAGTATAGGACAGCCAAAGCTACACAGAGAAACCCTGTATCAAAAAACAAAAGAAAAGGAAAGGAGTGTGGTTGGGGCTGGAGAGATGGCTCAGTGGTTAAGAGCACTGGCTGCTCTTCCAAAGGATCTGAGTTCAATACCCAGCACCCACATGGCAGCTCACACCTGTCTACAACTACAGTTCCAGAGCTTCTGACATCCTCTCACAGACATGCATGCAGACAAAACACCAATGAGCATAAAATAAAAAAAATTGTATATTTAAAAAGAAGAAAAAGAAAAAAGGAGTGTTGTAGGAACATAGAACAGAAATTTATTTGAGGTTTATGGGGAAGAAGAATGCCATGAGAGAATCCCTGGGTTTTGTTTTGAGACAGGTGCATGCCAGGCACACTGCCAATTGAGCTTCATCTTTAGCTCAAAAATAACCTTTTTCTTTCCTTTTCCTGCCCCCCCCCATCTTAAAAAACATTTGTTTGTTTTTTTTGGGGGGGCATATGTAGAGGCCAGAGGGCAACTTGTGGGAAGTAGGCTCTGTCTTTTCACCATGTGGGCTCTGGGGTTTGACCTCAACCTTTCAGGCTTGGTGGTAAGCACCCACTGAGCATCTCACTTTCCCACCCAATCCCTCTCCCCCTTTAAAGATGTATTTTTTAATGTGGTGTGAATGCATGTGCAGGCCTGGAGTTGACCTCGGATAACTTGCTAGATGGCCCAGGATCTCTCATGGAATCCAGGACTAACAGTTCTGGCGAATCTAGCTAGCCAGCTTTCCTCAGAGATTTCCTGTCTTTGCGTTCAAGTGCTGGGTTACATGTTGCTTGCATATGGCCGCTTGGCTTTTAAGTGAGTTTTGGGGATCCAACCTCTAGTCTTCATTCCTAGACTGCAAATGCTTTGTCCACTAAGCCATCTCTTGAGACTTTATGAAATAGTACTTTAACCCTAAGCATTTCACCAGAATGCAGACCACTGATCTCACCTGCTTGAGCAGTGTGACACTTCTGTGTTTTATTGTTTGAAAAATGATGATAATGGAGGCTAGAGAGATGGCTCAGAGGTTAAGAGCACTGGCTGCTTTTCCAAAGGTCCTGAGTTCAGTTCCCAGCAACCACATGGTGGGTCACAACCATCTATAATGAGATCTGGTGCCCTCTTCTGGTGTGCAAGCGTACATGCAGGCAAAACACTGTGTACATAATAAATAAACTTTTTTTAAAGAAATGAAGATAGTGATGTGTAATAGTAACTTTTATTTGCCCGATTTAATTTTTGTCTTCAAGGCTTACTGCCTCCGACTGAGAACTTAGGCCTAGTCCTGGAAACATCTAGCCTCTTTACAATCTAATCTATGCCTAGAATGTTTAGCCTCTGAGACTTACTGCTGAATAAGCTCACCATTTCTAGTCCTTTCTGAACTCTGGCTGGCTGGTTTAACTCAGCTGTTCTGGCTCACACTCCTCTCCAAGCTGACTGATTCAAACTGGCTTCTCTCTTGGTCTCTGACTGAATTGTTCTGCTTGCCCTCAAACTAACTCTAGCAGTCTGCTCTAATCTTCTGGCTCCTTCTCATTCTCCGGCTCATTCTGTCTTCACCTGTGTCTAGATTGTTCTCTCTTCAACCTGTCTCTGTAAAAACTCTCCTGGTAAAACTGCCTCTGAATTCCACAAATTGAACTGTCACGAACTCAGTTCCACTCACTGCCCCTCTATTCAATTGCCAGAACAGCACTGACTAGAACTCAGAGATCCTCGTGCTTCTGCCTCTGGAGTGCTGGGATTACAGACGTGTAATACCATGCCTGAACCTAAGCTTCTCTTTGCCTGAAATTTGGTCTGTACTAGGCTGGCCTTGCATCTACTTGCCTCTGTCTTCTGAGATTAAAGGCATGTGTTATTCCATCTTGATCACAAATACCTAGATGGTCTTTGGATGGGATCTCTTGTTAGAGCAGCCATGTTCTGAGCTTGGAACAGTAAGTACTTTGTACATAGTAAGTGGTCTCCATGTCAGTCATTTTTATTGAGTGGAACTGCATTTTCACTATAATTCTAGCAGTGCTGGGCATTGGACCCATGGCCTCTATGTGCTAGGTAAACACTATGCTACTAAGCTATATTGCAGTCTTCTTTTCTGAGACCAGGTTTTACTAAACTCCCAAAGTTGTATTTACTCAAGTCAGTTCAGGCAGGTCTTGAACTTGAGATCCTCTTGTCTCAACTTCCTTAGCAGCTGGGATTTCAGCCTTGGACAACCATTCTTGAGTCATTATTTTTGTATGCATTTTATTTTGTGTTGATTAGTTAGCCCCTGGAAGGTTTACATTTTGCGTACAAATTTGATGTTCTTTCTACTGCATCATAACCTAATAATCACAGTTAAGAATATTGGAGATATGAGCTGGTGCAGCAGCACACACCTTTAATCCTGACACTTGGGAGGCAGAGGTAGGAGGATCTCTGTGAGTTCGAGGTCAGTCTGGCGAGTTCCAGGACAGCCAGCATTTCAGAGAGACCCTTTCTCAAAATAAGTAAATCAGGTAGGAATGGAATTCTAAAAAAAAAGCTATTTTTACATCTTAAATTATGTTAGCCTCTGTTCTAGAACACTGCTAGTATGGGAGCTGAGGATGTGCATTATTTGGAAGTGTGCTTGCCTGGCACGCATGAAACCCTGGGTTTGATCCCCACTGCCTTATAATCTTAGTACTTGATGGATAGATGTGGGAAGATCAGGAGTTCAAGGCCAGCCACTGCTACATAGTGAGTTTGAAGCCTGCCTGGGCTACATCTGACCTGCCTCAAAGGGGGGAAAAAGAGGTCAGAGGGAGAAAGAAGGGATTACTAGAATTATGTGCTCCCTGTCTTTGAAAATTGATTTTATTTCTGGGCAATTGAATCCTTTATGCTCCTTTTGTTTTTTTTTTTTTTTTAAGGCTTCTTTTTTTTAGGTTTTTTGAGACAGGGTTTCTCTGCATATACTTGGCTGTCTTGGAGTCACTTTGTAGACCAGGCTGGCCTCGAACTCACAGCGATCCACGTGCCTCTGCCTCCTGAGTGTTGGGAGGCCACTACGCCTGGCATCCTTTATGATTCTACTGTCTGTTTTGTAGTGTCATTTTTTTTATTTAATCTCTATGAACAATGTTATATTATACATTTTTTATTAATGTAATTAAGGAAAGTGTTGTTATTTAACTTTTATTAACTAAAAGTTTCTAATTCTGTGTATTTCTTCTTACAGACCATTTAATTTGGCAGAGCGGAAAGCGAACGCCCACTCGGTAGTAGAATGTGATCATGCGCGGAAAGAAGTTAGTGTGCGAACTGCAGGGCTGACTGACAAGTCCTCAAGGAAAACATATACTTTCGATATGGTACTTACTTTCCTCTCTTCTTCAACTAGTCACTAATGTAAAGTAACCCATGGAATGTGGTGTGCTTCTGAACTTTGTCTTTAAGTCTGTTGAGCTAGTTTCTAGTGGGTAGATTATTAACACGAATGGTATTGTTTTCAGAGCTTCTCTCTCTCTTTTTTAAAATAGGTGTTTGGAGCATCTACAAAACAAATTGATGTTTACCGAAGTGTTGTTTGTCCAATTCTTGATGAAGTTATTATGGGCTATAATTGCACCATCTTTGCGTAAGCAAAACAACTAATTTTTAAGTTTAGAAGGTTTAGATGTGTGTATTTGGTTTTGATTTAATACTTTTTTAAAAATCTTGACAGATACGGTCAGACTGGCACTGGGAAAACTTTTACAATGGAAGGTGAAAGGTCACCTAACGAAGCATTTACCTGGGAGGAGGTACTTATTGTTTGTGATGTTCTTTTACCTCAGTTGTGGCAAAAGTTTAGCGAACTAAATTTTACCTCTGTTGAACTGCAGAAGGTCAGAGAGCCATGTCAGCCACGAACCCAAGTTATTTATTGTCCTAATGTACAATAAGTAGTAGTTTAGTAAAGTTACGGCTGTATCAGAAATATATGGTCTCATTGGGAGAGATAGGACAACACATACAGTAATGATAAAAAGAGAGAGGGCCTACTTAGACTCCAGAATAGCAGGAGCAGCACGCAGTTTCCCCGTACTACCCTGCTTTTTCTGTAGGGAAATAATTTAGTGTTTCAAGACCCATTGTGGGTACCTAAAATAGTAAGCAATTTGTATACTATATCTTTTCTTATGTATGTACCTATGATAGCATCTAATTTATAAATCAAGTATAGTAAAATGTTATCAATAACAACAATATAACATAAGAACTGTATCAATATACTGTAATATGTTATTCAAATATGGTTTCTGTCTAAGATTTTTATTATACTTTTACTTTGTCTGTTAAATAAAGTACTTTAGAATTTTCTCTTTTGTATATCCAACTTGCCAAAATCACTGCTATTGTGCATTAGGTAATAACTTAAAAATTATTGTTGTTGTTTTTGTGTTAGGTGATAGTTTTAAAATTATTATTGTTGTTATTATTATTTCCACCACTGTGGCTTTTTGAAACAAGGTCTTATACTGTAACCCAGGCTGGCTTGAAACTCACTATACATTGACCTTAGACTTGTAATAATTGTTGTATCTCAGCCTCCATAGTGCTGGGATTATATGAAATAAGAGTTATTCAGTTGCCAGGAGGTGGTGGTGCACACTTTAATCCCAGCACTTGGGAGACAGAGGCAGGCGGATCTCTGTGAGCTCAAGGCCAGCCTGGTCTACAAAGTGAGTCCAGCATAGTCAAGGCTACACAGAGAAGCCCTGTCTCAAAAAACCAAAAAAAAAAAAAAAAAAAAAGTTATTCAGAACAATGAATATTATAACCAATAATTCTGCCAAGTGGCTAATAAACAGGTATATATAGATATAGTCAAGGGTGATTCATGTCCCTGGCAGGATACTACTCAGAACTATATCCAATTTTTAAATTTAACAGCTATTTATATCTGTATTTTTTATTGAATATTTTTAGATTGTGATTGACTATAACTCAGACTGATGTGACTTGACTTGCCTGACAGTAGGTTAGTTAGGTTTTAGTTTTCAGTTTGCCTTGGCATAGTTGTCTCTCAGTATCCATGGAGAGTGGTGGATTCTCGTACACACATACATACACATACCAAAGTCTGAGGGATGCTCAAGTCTCTTTATCAGATGGTACAGCATTTGTACATATGCTAAATATATCCTTCCACATAGCTTAAGTCATCCATAGCTTACTTGCAATACCTAATACAACGCAAGTACTAAGTAATAATTCTTAAGCTCTTTTTATTGTGGGTGTTGTTTGTTCTGAGATAGGCTCTTATATAGTCCAGCCTGACCTTAAACTTGTTATACAGCTGAGGCTGGCCTTGAACTGGCCTCTTTCTCGCTATACCCTATGTGCTGCGTTATTGGCGTGCATCTACTACTCCCAGCTTTATACTGCTTTTCCTGGGAGGGTGACAAAGGAAATTGTTTGGTCAGGCCTGGTGCCGCATGACTTTAATGCCATCGGGGTTTCGGGGGGCAGGGGATGGTGGGGGACGGACACAGAGGCAGACAGATTGCATTGAGTTCGAGGCCAGCCAACCAGGGCTACACGGAGAAACCTTGTCTTGAAAAACCAAAAAGAAAGAAAGAAACAAATGTTTTTTTGTGGTTGGCAGAATGCAGAACAACTGGTTTGGAAGGGCTAATTGGCTCGTACTGAAATACGCTGTTCGCCAGGTGTGATGGCTTGTGCCAGGATGCTGGTGCTTGGGAGGGCTGAGTTAGAAGTGCAAACTGGACGCTAGGCTCTATAGTGAACTTTAAATAAGCTAGAGTTAGGTATGGTGGTGTGCATTTATAATAATTACATGGACACTGGAGACCAAAGCAAAAGTCGTCTCAAATGTGGGGCCAACCTGGGGACTTTAAGGGTGACGCCTGTCTGTAAAAAGAAAACAGGGATGGTTGCCTAGTGCATGTGAGACCTTAGGATCAATCCCCAGGATTGCAAATGCAGCAGTGAACTCCGAAGGATGCCTTTGTCATACTTAGCTGTTGGAGTAAATGGCTTTTTTTTTGTTTGTTTGTTTGTTTGTTTTTCGAGACAGGGTTTCTCTGTGTAGCCTTGGCTGTCCTGGACCCGCTTTGTAGACCAGGCTGGCCTCGAACTCACAGCGATCCACCTGCCTCTGCCTCCCGAGTGCTGGGATTATAGGCATGCACCACCACGCCCGGCTGTAAATGGCATTTTGAGTTTACTTTAATTCTTCTTACTATAATTTCAGGATCCTTTAGCTGGTATAATTCCACGCACTCTTCATCAAATTTTCGAGAAACTTACTGATAATGGCACTGAATTTTCAGTCAAAGTGTCACTGTTGGAAATCTATAACGAGGAGCTTTTTGACCTCCTCAACCCGTCCATGGACGTCTCTGAAAGGCTGCAGATGTTTGATGATCCCCGGAATAAGGTGACGCAGGGTTCAAAATGAACGTTCCCCAATTTTACTGTATGAATCTTTTAAAAGTCAGTGTACCTTTTCTTTATAAACTAATGGGTAGTCTTTTGATATTTGTTTGATCAGAGAGGAGTGATAATCAAAGGCTTAGAGGAAATTACAGTACACAACAAAGATGAAGTCTACCAAATTCTAGAGAAAGGGGCAGCGAAAAGAAAAACTGCAGCGACCTTGATGAATGCTTACTCTAGGTAAGAACAACCATTTCCGTCTTACAACAACTTCGGATGGGTCGGGGGATTGGGTCACTTAGAAGATTGGTGCTAGCAGGGGAGGGAGTCCTTGGTACTTGGTGTCAGATTCATAAAGACCAGTGAGAGGGAAACAGGGGTAAGTTAAGTTGGTACAGAAGCATTAACGTTTCAAAGACAGATTCTTTTTCAAATGATTGCATGCAAGGTGTGGTGGCCCAGGCCTTGATCACAGCACTTAGGCAGTCTAGGCTTTCCAAGGCTACACAGTGAGACTGTGTCTCAGAATCAACAACAGACCAAACCAAATAAAAAATTTAATGAAACTCATTCGATGGGGACCCAGATTAAATTTTAGGATGAGAAGCCAGGCAGTGGTGGTGCACGCCTTTAATCCCAGCACTTGGGAGCCAGAGGTAGGTGGATCGCTGTGAGTTCGAGGCTAGCCTGGTCTACAAAGCGAGTCCAGGACAGTCAAGGCTACACAGAGAGACTGTGTCTTGAAAAACCAAAAATAAATAAATAAATAAAAAAATTAGGATGGGATGCACAGAGCCTTTTGAAGGTGGCTTCTTAGGTGCTTTTATGCAGCTGTTTTGTGGAGTTTGGTTTTTTTTGGTTGTACTGGGAATTAAATCCAGGGCACATGTTAAGGAAGCACTATAGAAATTGAGACCAAATCTTTATTTTAAAATGATTTTACTTTAGTGTGAACATACAAGATGATCACTAACTCTGGCATTCATGAAAGAGAGAAAGGAACAAATTTCTCTAAATACTATTTATTGCCATGCCTGGGTAACATTTTTAATATTAAATAGATTACTTTTTACGATAAAAAACTTAGTTTTTCTAAGTTTCTAAGTTAGTTGATATTTATGCTTAATTGCGTTAATTCCACAACCTTGGATAGAATCCGATGCTTGCTAAGGTGCTTGTCATGCAAGCCTGGCGACTTGAGTTTGAGCCCTGGAACCATCCACCTAAAGGTGGAAGGGAAGAAGGAGCCAGCTCCATGGGAAACATGCCCTATTGCACACATGCCCAAAGCCACGCATAATAAAAAAAATTTTTTTAAGTTAAAGAAATCAGTGGATAATAGTGGGAAAACATGAGATAAATACACCTCAGATGAATAGTTTGTTTTTCTTGCACTCTCCCCTTTTCTATAACTTAAATAACTTTTATAAAATAATTCTTTTTAAAAGTACAAAAAAGAGGGGCTGGAGAGTTGGCTCAGCTGTAAGAGCACTGACTGCTCTCCCAGAGGTCCTGAGTCCAATTCCCAGCAACCACATGGTGGCTCACAACCATCTGTAATGTGATCGAATGTGCACTGTATACATAAGAAATAAATCATTTTTTAAAAGTACAAAGAAGAGAATAAAAAGATGCTGTATTCTTCACTGCTGATGACATTAATAAATACAGTGATTTTTCTGGTTGGGAACCACCTGCTCTGAAAACCTATTCTTTTCAGAGGTGCCTGAAAATTCTTTGTGTGTGTTGCTGGGCCTGGAACTCAGGACTGCTGTGTGCAGGCCACTTGCTCTACTTTACTCTAAAACTCAGGGTAGTTTTGACAGCGTCTCTGTCGGGTCAGCATGGTGGGAGATAGGTGGGCAGGCTTTTGTCTCCTAGGTTTTATTTTCTGACTGAGGTCATCCTTGTCTTTGTGCAGTTAGACCTTCCTTTCCTGGGTTCAGTGTTTGAGGGAACAACTAATGTTTTACACTGTAATGAGTGGACAACTTGCTCTTGTTTTCTAGTCGTTCACACTCAGTTTTCTCTGTTACGATTCACATGAAAGAAACTACAATTGATGGAGAAGAGCTTGTCAAAATTGGGAAGTTGAATTTGGTAAGCATACTGCCTCAATGCCACTGTGCTATTCTTGATTACTTCCTAGAGAAATTTGTGCTTCACATTTATGTACAGTATTTTTATAGTTATTTCATTAATTAGCTTTGAATTTGGAGGAGAAATTTATTGTGGAAAGTTTGTTTTGCTAGCCATTTATAGTACATTATATATTAAAAAATATAAATCTTTGAATCCAAATACAATAGATTGACATTTTCTTTTTAAAATTAAAGGTTGATCTTGCAGGAAGTGAAAATATTGGGCGTTCTGGAGCTGTTGACAAGAGGGCCAGGGAAGCTGGAAATATCAACCAATCCCTGTTGACTTTAGGAAGAGTCATTACTGCTCTCGTGGAAAGGACACCGCATATTCCTTATCGAGAATCCAAACTAACTAGAATCCTGCAAGATTCTCTTGGGGGGCGTACAAGAACGTCTATAATTGCAACCATTTCCCCTGCATCTCTCAATCTTGAGGTAAGCCTTTTGAGAGAAAGCAAGTGTGGGGACTGGAAGCCTTTCTTTGCTCTCATATTTTTAAAGTTCATTTACTGGCTTCATTCTCTACTATAATGCATAACAATCTGGACATGGTATGCAAACATATCCTAGAGGCTAGGGTGTCACTATGATAAAAAGCCAGTTATGACTTCCAATGTGGTTTGTTTGTTTGTTTGTTTGTTTCTTTTCTTGTTTTCTTTCAAGATAGGATTTGCTGTCTTTCAGGCTGGTGGAAGACTCTTGATCTCCCTGCCCCAGCTTCCAGAGTTCTCTCATGGCATGTGCTGCCAAAGTGGCTTCATAATCTTTTTTTTTTAAATTTGTTATTGTTGTTTGGTTGGTTTTTTGTCGTTGTTGTTGTTGTTGTTGTGTTGTTTTTGGTTTTTGAGATAAGGTTTTTCTGTGTAGCCCTGCCTATCCTGGAACTAGCTCTGTAGACCAGGCTGGCCTTGAACTCATAGAGATCCACATGCCTCTGCCTCCTGAGTACTGGCATTAAAGGTGTGTGCCACCACCACCTGGGTTAAAAATATGTTTTATATTCATTTGTTTACTTATTTTGTATGTGTGTGTCATGGGTGTACAGGTAGCGATCAGAAAACAGCTTGTGGGTTCTAGGGATCAGGTCCGGTCATTTGGCTTGGTGGCAAGTGCCTTTGCTCGCTGAGTCATCTAGCTAGCTCTTCACGCTCTCTTTAAACAAACACAGATTGCTGGGCTGGAGAAATGGCTTGGTGGTTAAGAGTTGTGGCTGCTCTTCCAGAGGAAGATTTTGTTTATGATTTCCAGCACCCACATGGTGACTCACCACCATGTTTAACGCCATTCTTAGGGATCTGTTGCCCTCTCCTGGCCACCTCAGGCAGTAGGTCTGCACACAGTGCACAGACATGTATGCAGGCAAAACTCCCATACATGTTTAAAAAAATTTTTTTTTCTGAATGTCAATAGTGATAGGTTCATTTACTTAGACTGAGTCAAGTCTTTTTTGGGGGCACTTAGCATACTATTTTCATTATGGTATACTATGTTAAAATTATACTATGTATCACATTGGTTCTTTTTCTGAGTACATAATAATTAGTTATCTGGATACAGGTGTTGTGTAACACTGATCCTGAGCTCATGAACAAATGTCTGCTCACTTCAGATAGGGATCACATGCCAGATGAAAATACGAACATCACAGAGCTCAACTTGGTCAACTAATGGGTGCGAGTGGGGCTACTTACAGTAGTATGGGCGAGAGATTTCTTATAAGAGCAGAATTGACTCAAAGACAGCTGCATCACCAAAGCTTCCCCATCATCTCCCGTGTGCATTTGCTCATGACAGATTAACTTGCAGGCACCCCAACAGGCTGAGGAATGTCTCTCCCAGGTGGATGGGCTGGTGCCAGCCTCTTCAGGGCAGCCAGGTTGGTCTGAGAGAGTCTCTGGCAGGGGCCCACTGTGTCTGTTTCAGGGATTTTCTGGTCTGAGGCAGGGAGGGGCCTGGTGTATCTCTTTCAGGGACTTCTGAGCTTAAAGAGCTTCCTTGTGCTGTGGAATGTTTTACTACCCTTTAGAACATCATCCTTAAGGAATTTCCTTCCAAGATGGAGGGGTTTTCTTTGAGAAGATTGTTCCTTAATAGGACATTTTGTTTGTTTCCGAGCTGGTGGATGTCACTGAGTTTAAGACAGTGTAGGAGGCTGAGGAGGCAGCTCTGTTGGTAAAGTGCTTGCCATGTGAGGATGAGGAGACCCACATGCAGATTCCCAGTTTCTACATCAAAGCTGTTTAGTGATGTGATTCTAGGGTCTTTGGGAGGAGACATTCAGATTTGTGGAGTTCACTGGCCAGCCAGCCAGGCCAGCTAGATTGGCACTCTGCAGGTTCACAGAGAAACACTTCAAAGCCTAAGATGAAACCTCCTAGAGAAAGACAGTCAACCTTGACCTAGTGGCTCTCACATTCCTGCATATCATACACACACACACACACACACACACACACACACACACACACACACTCTGCTTGGTTAAAATAATCAATAAATAGAGTTCATGCATTAAGTGCAGATAGAGATTATGTACATTTTAAATAACAGAAGTATCTATTTTCATCTTTATGTCTTCAGTAATTAACCTTTCTTTTTCATGACAGGAAACTCTGAGTACATTGGAATATGCTCACAGAGCAAAGAACATAATGAACAAGCCTGAAGTTAACCAGAAACTCACCAAAAAAGCTCTCATTAAGGTGATTTGTTTGTTTGTTTTTTTCAAGATAGGGTTTCTCTGTGTTTTCCCCAACTTCTAGAATTTGCTTTGTAGACCAGGCTGGCCTAGAACTTAGAGAGCTACCTACCTCTACTTCCCGAGTGCTGGAATCAAAGACCTGCACCACCACGCCAGGTTAGGAATAACAACAGGCCACTTTTAATTAAGATTTGTTAACTTGGGGGTCTGGAGAGATAGCTCAGTGGTTAAGATGTAGTCCAAGCACCAAATATACATAAAAATAAAGTAAGAAGATTTGTAAAATTGCTTGTTGTAGGCATTTGTTATTGAGTGAGGGTCTCATTGACCAGGCAGAAGTGTTCACCACACTGTAGTTCTGGAGACCTTCTGCCTCTACACTGCGTCACCAACCCCCTGTGGCAGCAGTTTATACAGTAAATAAAGAAGATGCTGGGTATGGTAGAATGTTTTTCCAACACTGTTGTGTTGACATTTCTAGCTTTATAATGCAATTGGCACTCTTGAGAGCATTTGTTTACAGTCATAAGTTCTGTTTACATCTCTGAGGTGAAATTTATACACCATGGCATTTACCTCTTTTTTCTGTCTGGTTTATTTATTATTTTTGTTTTTTGTTTTGTTTTTCAAGACAAGGTTTCTCTGTGTAGCCCTGGCTGTCCCGGACTTTCTCTGTAGACCAGGCTGGCCTGGAACTCACAGTGATCCGCCTGCCTCTGCCTCTGCCTCCTGAGTACTGGGATGTAAAGGCAGCAGATTTAAAGACAAAGTGGATAGGAAGTTTATAGTGGACACATTTAAAGGCTCTTTAATAAGGCCATTAATAGACTATTTCTAAACAAATTAGCATTGATGTAAAACTAGTTATAATTTGGGGTGTGGGGGTCTGCACATGTGACCTCAGCATTTCAAAGGCTGAGACTGAAGATCACTGTTAAGGACAGCCTGGCTTATGGAGTGAAATCTTATGTTTTTTTGTTTTTGTTTTTTAAATGTTATTAGAACTTTTTGTTTGAGAAACATAAAGCACTAACATGTTTTATGTATCTGCTGTCCACACTGAATGATAGGACAAAAACAACTAACTTGATACCTATATATAATATTCCTCTTGTGTAGGAATATACAGAAGAGATAGAGCGTTTGAAGCGAGATCTTGCTGCAGCCCGTGAGAAAAATGGAGTGTACATCTCTGAAGAAAATTTTAGGTAAGCCTTTGTCTATGGAATTGATTTCTAAGTTTTTTTTGGGGGGGGGGGGTTTGTTTTTTGTTTTTGTTTTTCAAGAGAGAGTTTGTCTGTGTAGCCTTGGCTGTTATGGAACTCACTCTGTAGACCAGGCTGGCCTCGAACTGATATATCCAATTGCTTCTGCCTCCTGAGTGCTGGGATTAAAGGTTTGCACCACCACTACTCAGCTGGATTTAAAAAAATTTTTTTTTTTTATTTTGCATTTGCCTTCATGTATGTCTGTGTATCCCATTCAGGCAGTGCTGCAGGGGCCAGAAGGGCACCAGATCTCCTGGAGATGGAGTTATAAACAGCTGTGAGCTACCATATGCTGGGGCCTGAACCCTGTTTCCCATGCAGAGCAGACAGAACTCTTAACTGCTGAGTCATCCCTAGCGCCTTATCTTTGTTTTTGGAGATAGTTTATGTATGTATGTATGTATGTATGTATGTATGTATGTATGTATGTATGTATATATGTATATATATACACATACGTGTGTATGTATATATATGTGTGTGTGTGTATATATATATCCCAAGCTGGTCTGAAGCTCTCTGAATCTTGCCTCAGCCTCACAGTTACTGGAATTACAGGTGTGCTAACATACCTAAAAACCATATTTTCCAATAACAGTAGTTTGAAGTAAAACCTACTTATGCAGCAATAAGGAAATAATGTCTACTCCCAATAAGTGCTGCTTTTGCTTTGATATTAAAAGATAGCTACTGAGCCAGAGAGATGGCTTAGCAGTTAACCCTGTTTGCTCTTCCAGAGGTCCTGAGTTCAGTTCCTGGCAACCACATGGTGGCTCACAACCATGTACAGGTATCTGATGCCCTCTTCTGGCATGCAGGTATACATGCAGATAGAGCACTCATATACATTAAATAAATAAATAAATAAAGTAAAATAAGGTAGTTATTGAGCCAGTTTGATGGCTGTGTGTAAAAGTACTTGCTACAGAGTCTTATGACTTGAGTTTGATATCTGCAACCCACACAGTAGAAGGAAGTACCCTGCTTCCACAAGCAGTCCTTTAACCTCCACATGTGTATCATGATATTTGTGTTTTTGTGTATGCATGCGCACACGCACACATGCACACACATTAAAAAAAAATTTAAGTGCCATGTCCCAGGAGGCAGAGATAGAAAGACTGAGAGTTTGATGCCAGTCAGGGTCACATGGCAAGACTCAAAACTAAAGCTATGATTGGTGAGGTAGGTCATAGGTAAACTATGATTGGTGAGGTAGGTCATAGGTAAACTATGATTGGTGAGGTAGGTCATAGGTAAGCTATGATTGGTGAGGTAGGTCATAGGTAAAGGTGCTTGGTACGAAGCCTGAGAACGTGAGTTCAGTGCCTTGAACCCAACATGATAGAAGGAGAGTACCAACTCCTCCAAAAGTTGTCATCTGACCTCTGTGTCTATGCTGTAGCATTGCATCCCCCTCATCAAATAAATGTTTAAAGACAAAATATTAAGCTGGGCATGGTGGAGCACATACCTGTAATCTCACCACTCCAGGAGGCAGAGGCAGACAGATCTCTGTGAGTTCGAGGCCAGGCTGGTCTAGAAAGGGAATCTAAGACGGCCAAGGCTATACAGAGAAACCAGTCTCGAAAAACAAAATAAAGCAAAAAGAAAAAAAAGAAAGAAAGAAAACATACACATAGCGATCAAACTTTAGAAAGTCTTTTTTAGCTAACTTTGTCTTTTAAAATAATTGGTTTATGTGAAAAATTATAATAATAATAATATAGAGAAGTCCTATGCATCATGCTTATTTGTTTGTGGTTCTCCTCTTTTCTGGGGGGCTGTTTGTCACCAGCTCACCAAGCTGGGAGGAACAGAAGGTGAGACACAGAGCTTGGAAGGCAGCAAGCCAATGGAGATTGAACACTCCAGGAACCACTTCAGGAGCTATTACAACTTTCCTCAGGGAAAGCAAAGGCTGTATATATTTTCCTTGGGAAGTGGGTTGGGTCGGTTCCAGGATAGGTATACATAATTGGATGAAACTAGGAACTGTAATAATGCTTGATTTGCATTTGGCAGCACAATCCTATCATATGAACGGGATCTCTAATTATCCTATAAGTGCAGGGAGGAAGAACTAGCTGGGAACTGTGTTAAGGGCCATATATCAAATGTGATTAGAGGCAACTATGTCTAAAGATGGAGTCAGGCAGAGAGCCCCAGGAGGCCCTGCTGGGGAGGAGTCCGACACCTAATCCTGAGCTCAGAATGGCTGTCCAGACTAGGAAGATTGCAGCCTCAACCAACAGGGTCCCTCCTCTCTCTCTCTCTCTCTCTCTCTCTCTCTCTCTCTCTCTCTCTCTCTCTCTCTCTCTCTCTCTCTCCCCAATCTATCCATCCATTTATTTACTTACTTCCCCATTCATTCATTCATTCATTCATTTATTCATTTTATTTTTCGCGACAGGGTTTCTCTGTCCTGGACTCAGTTTGTAGACCAGGCTGGTGTCAAACTCACAGCATCTACCTGCCTCTGCCTCCCAAGTGCTGAGATTACAGGCGTGTGCCACGGCCCTGGCTTTGTAATGCAGGGTTTCATGTAGTCCAGACGGTCTCACCCTTGACTAGTCAAAGGTGACCTTCAACTTTAATTCTCCTGCTGCCTCCAACTCTCAAGGGATGCAGGCATATGCCACTATATTTAGTTTCATGTAGTCCTGGGGATCAAACCCAGGGCTTTATGGCTCCGGAACAAGTGATTCACCATTTGAGTCACATCCTCAGCCCTTTTATTTTTTTCAAGGGCAGGTTTTGTTTTTGTTTGTTTGTTTTGTTGTTGTTGTTTGGTGGTCCCAATTGGCCTTAACTTTACTATGCAGGTCAAGCTGGTCTTGAATTTATAGGAACCCTACTTCAGCTTTCTGAGTACTAAAATCCAGGCATGGGCCATAACACCTGGCTTTCAGGGATTATTTACCCAGTTTCTACCAATATTCCTTATGTAACTGTGATTCAGTAGTAAACTTAGGAGTCAGCACTGGTACCATGTGTATGGATAGTTCTGTATCATTGTGAGCCGTGTGCATATTTGTGTAATCATCACTACACTGAGGATAAGGAAACCTTTTTACCTATTCATCACTTTTTTTTAAAGATTTATTTTTTTATGTATACAGTGTTCTGCCTACACACCAGAAGTGGCACCAGATCCATTACAGATGGTTATGAGCCACCATGTGGTTGGTGGGAATTGAACTCATGACCTTTGGGAGAGCAGTCAGTACTCTTCACCTCTGAGCCATCTCTCCAGCCCTTTTTTCCCTCTTTAAAGTCATTTTCATCTTTCCTTCTTTCTGTCACCACTATTCTTTGACAATTTTACACTTGAGCTAAACAACCAACCCAGTCAGTCAATTCTGAAATTTCCTAACACTCAAGAAATCAGCGTAACCCATTAAAGTAAAGTCGTGAAAGCCTGTGAGTTTTGTGTGTACAAACAATGCTTCAGCCAGGTGTGAATGCCTTTAATCTCAGCAGTCAGGAGGCAAAGGGAGATCTCAGAATTTGAGGCCAGCCTGTCTTTAAGAAGAAAAACAGCATTCATCATACTTATTTTACCTTTTTTTTCCCCCCCTGAGACAGGGTATCTGTAGGCCTGGCTGTCCTGGAACTCACTCTATAAACTAGGCTGCCTGGAACTCAGAGATCCTCTGCCTCCCGAATGCTGAGATTAAAGGCATCCACCAGCACGCCTGACTTTATGTTTAAATATTTTTGTTGAATTTAATTTCTGTTGTCACATTTTTTTAGTTTATAAAAGCCCCACCACATCTTTCCTGACCTTTAGAGAACATGGCATTCTATTCTTGTGTAGATAGACTATCCGTCTCAGAAATTGTTGGTATTATTAAAGTTTTCAGGATCCTTTTTACTTTCTGTGGTAGCTTCTGTCATTTGTGTTTGTTTCCTCAAATGTCTAGTGACTTGTAGTTGGTATCAAAAATGAATTATTAGTTTTGTGTGGCATGAGGCTTACAGTCCTGTGGGTTGACTGGACTGTAAAAAGGTGGTACCTGGAGTTGTCCGAGCTTTCACCCCATGGGTCCCTTGGTTGAGTCCTTCTGAGGAGACTTACCCAGTGCTCTGTTAGCATTTGGTTACTATGGCTTTACCAGCTGAGGGCCACCATCACCACTCACTGCCTCGCTGTGCATTGTGTTTATAGCAAGAGGGAAGCTGAAGTTCATGTGAGGCTGGCGCAGGCCCCTGGTTCTCAAGAAGGAGGTTCATTGCTCCCTAGAGGATGCTCAGCAAATATCCAGGCCTCTTGTTTGTTTTAATCAAAGATTTTACTGGATGAAGGTCATATAATACTTATTAACATTTAACTTGAGCAGAAGGAAGTCAAGAAACAATGTGTCAGTCAAGTCTATGAAATGCAAAATAGCCCTGTGAAGATTTGAAATACAGATGAAAGGTAGCATGAAGCAGAACTTAAATATTGAAGTTACAACATGGTAGTTTTATTTTTTATTTTTTTATTTTTTTATTTTTTGGTTTTTCAAGACAGGGTTTCTCTGTGTAGCCTTGGCTGTCCTGGACTCGCTTTGTAGACCAGGCTGGCCTCGAACTCACAGCGCTCGCCTGCCTCTGCCTCCAAGTGCTGGGATTAAAGGCGTGCGCCACCACGCCTGGCTGGTAGTTTTATTTTTTTAATGAAAATCTAGTTTGCAATAAAATGGCTTTGAGAAATTTGTCATGAGGGGGGAAAAAGATTCTTAAAACCTGACCTTTCCCAGTTTATTTTGCCTTTTTAGTATTATTATTATTCTTATTTGGGGGGTATATTCATTACTCTATAAATAAAGATTCCTAAAGCTTATAAAATTTCCTGATACACCCTGTCTCAAAAGTGTGTGTATGATGTTTTCTGATAGAATCCATGCATAATTCCCTGTGGCTTGGGAGATACCTGATTCCTGAGTAAGCCTGAAAGGTTCTGAGAACACACGGTCCCCAGAGCCTGGGGCTGTGGCTCAGGTCTTCTCCATAGCTCCCTGCTGCTCCAGTCCCTGAGCACAGTTGATAAGACGCCGTGATGTGGAAGTTTCCAGAGAGAGCACTATAAAATGCAGCCAGGACTTTGCAGAGCTTGCGGTTTAGTAGGATCTGAATTAAGCTCACTAAGACTGCAGGCCACCTGGCATTTCTTCTTGCGTTATAAATCAAATCACAATCAGGTATATTAAATATTCTAAAACTCTCACCCCAACCTTCCTGAGCATGGGATGCTGGGTAATCTCACCTAGACAAGATGGAAAATGTGAGGTCTTGAGACAAGTGCTTACTCAACTACTGTATTGCTTCAGATGAATATTGTGCGTTGGTTTCTTTTTATTTATTAATTTTTTGGCATTTATTTTTCTTCCTGTAGTAAGTAATCAATATGATGTTATTTTTATTATTTAAAAATAAATAAATCAGGAGCTGGGCATGGTGGCACATGTCTATAATTCCAGCACTCAGGAGATAGAGGCAGGCAGCTCTGTACATTTGAGGCCAGCCTGGTCTACAGAGCACGTCCAGGACAGCCAGGATTACAAGAGAAACCCTGTCTCAAAAAACAAACAAAAATCAGTATTGCCACTAAAATAACCTCAGTTTTATTATTGTAATTAAAGCACAGTCAAATTCAACATTTTAGAGGCTGGAGAGGTTAAGAGCACTGTCTGTTCTTCCAGAGGTCCTGCGTTCAATTCCCAGCAACCACATGGTGGCTCACAACCACCTATGATGAAATCTGGTGCTCTCTTCTAGTGTGCAGGTGTACATGTAGGCAGAGCATTGTATATGTAATAAATAAATCTTAAAAAAAAAAAATGCAATGTAAACTTCTAGTCTTTAAAAAAAAAAAAGTTCAACATTTTAAAAATGTAGTAACAGGCTGGGTGGTGATGGCGCAGGCCTTTAATCCCAGCACTTGGGAGGCAGAGGCAGGCGGATTGCTGAGAGTTCGAGGCCAGCCTGGTCTACAGAGTAAGTCCAGGACAGCCAGCAGTCAGAGCTACACAGTGAGACCCTGTCTCGAAAAAAGCCAAAAAGAAAAAAGAAAAAGAAAAATGTAGTAACAGATCCTTCTTTTTTTTTTTTTAAGTTTTTTGAGACAGAGTTTCTGTGTGTAGCCCTGGCTGTTCTGGAATTACTCTGTAGACTAGCTGGCCTCTGTCTCCCAAGTGCTGGGATTAAAGGCGTGTACCACCACCACCCTGTGGCTCATCTGATTTTTCTTATGTTTTCTCCATTCATTAGAACAAAAACATAGGTTTTCATAGTATGTATTTAACAAAGATTACAAAAAATTGTGGTCTCTATTTAAGAATTCAGTTCCATGTACCAAAAGTTTAGGTTGTTTTCATGGATCTTGTTCTGTCACTTGTACCCCACGGCCAAGTCCAACCTAAGACCTATGAGAATTTCCTACACTTAGAAGCAGGGCCTTAGCCAGGCATAGTGGCACACTCCTGTAATCCCAGCACTCGGGAGGCAGAGGCAGAGGCAGGTGGATCTCTGTGAGTTTGAGGCTAGACTAGTCTACAAAGCAAGTCTAGGACAGTCAGGGCTCTATGTAACAGAGAAACTCTATCTTGAAAAGCCAAAAAAAATAAGCACAAGATGTTCAATATTAGAAGCAAGTAAATACATTTTAATATGTTCCAACCAGCAAACATATTTAGGGCAATACAGCTCTATTTTTTTCTGTTTTGTTGTTGTTGTTTTGTTTTGTTTGTCATTGTTGTTGTTTTTTGTTTTTTGAGACAGAGTTTCTCTGTGTCATCTTGGCAGTACTAGACTAGTTTTGTAGACCAGGCTGGCTTTGAACTCACAGTGATCTGCCTGCCTCTGCCTCCCACGTACTGGGGTTAAAGGCCTGTGCACCACCACACCTGGCTACACTCCTGTTCGTTTTTTTAATTAAAAGATGTATACTTTGCTTCTGGGATGGGCAGAGTAGGCATCCATCCTTTGATCGGGCCATCGGGCCATCTTCCTGCATCCTGAAGGAAGCATGGGCGTAGCACATGGCATGGTTGTTTCATAGCACCACTTTAAGCACCTTGGCTCATATCTGAACTGATTAACATAAATATTAGAGAACACAAAGGCCCGGTGTGCAAACCGTCCTTCCTTTCCCACCACACAGACCTCACTGGCCGTCCTGGTGGTTCTCACGGGTGTGGGTGGGGAGTGCTGCTGGCCTCTAGTAGATAGAAAGCAGCAGATTTATAACTGAATATCTAGAAGCATGCAGGGTAGCCCTCAACAAGGAACTGCCTGTCACAAAGCACCTAAACTGCTGAAGCTGAGAAATGTGCCCTGGTGAATCTCCCAAGGCCTAGTACGAGTGTAACAGTGGTGTTTGTACACCTAGTCTTAGCATAACTGTGTGTGTGGCATCCCCGGTAGATTCTGAGGGTTGGTACTGCTCTGTATACATACATTGAGTCAGTCAGTCTTCCACTCACCAATTTCTCGCAGTGCTTCATGTCTTCAAGTCTTAAGCTCTTACTCCACTGGTGGGCATTTTTATCTTAGATATCACTGATTGCAGCCACGTAGCTAAAGTCCTCCCATCCCTACTTTGTGTTGCTTCCCCTCTCTGTCATTTTTTTATTGTCTTCACATAAAGTGTTATTTTATATGTATTCTCTGGTGCTTAACCAAATCTAGTCTCTTGTGTGTGCTGACAAGTGCCTGTCACTGTGTTAGTCACTCCCCAGCTCCTTAGCATCCCCGATTGGATCTGCACACACATCTCTTTCCTTCACAGATAAAGGCTCTCAGTTTCAGGGTACAGGTCAAATGAGGAATGCTCCATCTATAAAACAGGGAGGAGCTGGAGAGATGGCTTAGTTGAGCACTGGTTGCTCCTCCAGATGTCCCAGGTTCAATTCCTAGCACTGGCATGGTGGCTTACACTGACTGTAAGTCCATTTGCAGGGGGATCTGATGTCTCCTTCTGGGCCCCACAGGAACAGGCATGAAAGTGGTACAGACATAAATGCAGGCAAAACACTTGCATATAAACTAAAAATAGGTAAATCCTCCCACCAAAGAGGCTACTTTTGTTTGTTGCAGTTTGCACTTACTGCTCATCAGCACTTGAGTATCCTCCTGAGGGCAGGAAGCTCGGAGGCGAATTGTGCGGCTGCTATCCTTTGGTTCTGTCATGTTGGATTTTGTTATATATTTAGACTAGAATTTTGTAGGATTTAGAACAAAACATTAACTGTTAAATTTGTATAAATTTTGTTTTAGAGCTATGAATGGAAAATTAACTGTTCAGGAAGAACAAATTGTTGAGTTGGCTGAAAAAATCGTTGTTCTTGAGGAGGAGCTCAGTAAGGTGGGTATTCTGGGTAACATGCAGTCGCTTGAGAGGGAAATGGCAGTCCACTGAAGTCCTGGGAGGAACCTGAAAAATTAATACCACTACATTAGAGCTGTTATTTAAGTTTGATTAAGCTTTATAGACACAGACCAGATACCATTAAACATGTTCTAATCAGTCTGGCAAACTTTCTTTTTACTTTTGAACAATTTATTTGTTTTTTCAATCTTATTAACTAGATTTTATTAACTAAAGATGTTTCACCAGCCAGAGCATTCTTTCTGATTCATAAAGAATTGTTTAATGTGTTTATCATATGCAGTTTACAGGGCTATTTGTGGATAGTAAAAATGAACTGGACCAGTGTAGATCTGACCTGCAAACCAAGACACAGGAACTTGAAACCACTCAGAAACATCTTCAAGAAACAAAATCACAACTTGTTAAAGAGGAATATGTCTCTTCAGCTTTGGCAAGAACTGAGGAGAAGCTTCATGACACTGCCAGCAAGGTTTGTCTTTTGTATTGAGAACATTGAAGGATGGTAGAAGCATCTTTCCTTAAGCTTTGATTATTATAAGACTTAACTTTATTCATTCCGAGTGTTATATCCATCTATGAAATGGTATTTTATTATTTGATATACTTCTTTTTAAATTGGAATGAAAGTATCACATTTTATAGGATATATCATATATATATATTTTTTTTCAATAGGGGAAAGCATTTATTTTTAATTTTTTGAAAGATTTTATTCATTTATTTTATGAATGAGTACTCTGTGTGCACGTGCTCCTGCAGGCCAGATGAGGGCATAAGATCCCAGGATAGATGGTTGTGAGCCACCATGTGGTTCCTGGGAATTGAACTCAGGACAGGACCTTTGGAAGAGCAGACAGTCTTCTTATCCACTGAGCCATCCCTCCAGCCCCTAGGTTATATTTTTGAGGAGACACTAAAAGGCAAAAATGTTTATTAGCAAACATAATTACTGGAATGAATTAGCAATGTCAGTTTTCTTTGCACATTGGCTGTCTGTCTGGGAGAGAAAGGCTTGTTGGGAACTAAGTATTCCTGAGCACCTGGACACATTAGCATAAGATTAACTTTTTCTGATATAGTATGTAAAATTTTGTGTCTAGTTCTCATCAGGAAGACATCCTTATGGAATACAGGCATTTTGATTAGACTTTTTATGTTACCTTTTTTGTTTTGTTTGTTTTTTAAACATATAGTTGCTTAATACAGTTAAAGAAACCACTAGGGACGTGTCTGGTCTCCATTCTAAACTCGACCGTAAGAGAGCCATTGAGAAACACAATGCTGACGCTCAGGATATTTTTGGCAAAAACCTCAACAGTCTGTTCAGTACTATGGAAGAATTAATTAAGGATGGCAGTGCAAAACAAAAGGCCGTGCTAGAAGTTCATAAGACACTGTTTGGTAAGTTCAAGCATTTCTATTGATGTGTGTCCTGTGAATGTGTGTCAGAGAACAACCTTAAGTGTTATTGCTGAGCCTGGTGTGATGGCGCATGCCTTTAATCCCAGCACTTGGAAGGCAGAGGCAGATGGGTCTTTGTGAGTTCGAGGCCAGCCTGGTCTACAAGTGAGTCCAGGACAGCCAAAGCTACACAGAGAATCCCTGTCTCGAAAAACAAAACAAAACAAAAGTGTTATTGCTTAGGGTTTCTTTGTGTAGCCCTGGCTGTCCTTTAACTCACTTTGTAGACCAAGCTGGCCTCTGCTTCCTGAGTGCTGGGATTAAAGGCATGTGCTGCCACCACCAGGTGAGTTATTTTATTTTATATTCTGATATGGGTGCTAGGAATCAGACTCCCATCTTTGTAGGCTGTAAATACTCTTCGTCATTGAACTGTGGCTCTGGCCCTCCGCTGAATTTCTTTTAAGACAGATCCTGCATTGGCCAAGTAGGTAGGTCTGCTGGCTTGGTGAAGCCCAGGCTAGCTCGTATGCGCTTTCTTCTCTTTCTATCTTCTCTCTTCCCTTCTCCCCCTTTCCCCACCTCTCGTCCCTTTTTCTCCTTCCACCACTAGCTTCTGCTTCTTAAGTGCTGAGATTACAGGAAGAGTGCCACTAAACCCAGCTTTTCTGATCTTTTTTGTTTGTTTCTGAGGCAGGGTCATGGGTGTCCTAGGCTGGCCTTGAACGTCTAATCCTCCTGTCTCTCTGAGAACTGGAGTACTAGGATTACAGGCCTGTGCTACTGCACTGGCTCTATGCGATGGTAGAGGTGGGATCCATGGCTTTGCACACATTAAGCAATCGATCTGGCAATTGAACTACATTCCCAGCCCTTTATAGTTTCATATGTGTCAATTTCACAGTTTTGTTTTAATTATCTGCCTTTTGATCTTGAGACAGCTTCTCACTAAGTTGGCTAAATTGAACTTAAACTCACTCTGTAGCCCAAGCTGGTTTTGAGTTTGTGATCCTCCTGCCTCAGCTTGAGTGCTGGGGTTGTAGATATGAGCCAACATATCTCAAAACGAACTCTATACTATTTAAAAACAAAACTCAACAACTCAGGCAACAGTGTCTCTAATATCTGTCCCATTGAACATGTTAGCTGTTTAGGCAAGAGATTGATGCTTTTGCTTTTTTTTTTTTTTTTTTTTTTAAAGTTTTTCGAGACAAGGTTTCCCTGTATAGCCTTGGCTGTCCTGGACTCACTTTGTAGACCAGGCTGGCCTCGAACTCACAGTGATCCGCCTGCCTCTGCCTCCCAAGTGCTGGGATTAAAGGTGGATGCCACCATACCCGGCATGTTTTTGCTTTCTGTACAACAAATTTTAGAGGTTTGTTGTTTGATTTTAGACTGTTTTCTATAAAATAAGTTAAAATTTATCAAGTTAGCATTATCATTAGGAATACATTTTTCCTTTATCACTGAGCGTGACTCATTTCTTCTAGGCATTATTATGTAATTTCTTAGATCCCTTCCTAAAAAAAATTTTTTTAAAATATTTGTAAATTGTGGCTGGAGAGTAGTTTCAATTCCTAGGACTTACATGGCAGTTCACAACTGCCTGCAATTCTTGTTCCAAGGGTCTGATACTCTCTTCTCCATTTTATTTGAGTGCACAGACAAAATTTAAAAATTATTTATTTTATTTTTTTGTTTTTTTATTTTTTTGAGACAGGGTCTCTCTGTGTTAGCCTTGGCTGTCTTTGAACTCACAGCGATCTGCCTGCCTCTGCCTCCTGAGTGCTGGGATTAAAGGCGTGCGCCACCATACCAGGCTAAGACAATTCTTTAATGTAGTTATTGCGAACTCAGCAATAAAAGATTGATTTTGATGTATTGAAAGTGGTCTTAACTGCATTTAAAGATATTTATGCCAGAGTTTGCATCTCCCTCTGTTTTGTAGGTAACCTGATGTCTTCTAGCGTCTCAGCATTGGACACCATTACCACGACAGCACTGGAATCTCTCACGTCTATCCCAGAAAATGTGTCGGCTCGTGTTTCTCAGATTTCTGATATGCTATTGGAAGAGCAGTCGTTGGCAGCCCAGAGTAAAACTGTGCTGCAAGGATTGATTGTTAGTAACCTCTGATGTCTTCCCGGGGTGACCAGTCCTCAGGGCAGTGCTCTTTCAGCCCGAGCTTTGCTGCACACGGTTGCAGGGCTTTGGGGTTGTTTCCCCCTCACAGAAAGACTGATTTCTAAGAGGGTCTGACTACACTTTGAACCTGTTTCTACTCATTTGTGTAGTTGAGGGTAGGAATGGTTAAGCCGCTATGTCCTCCTGGGTGTAATTTCCATGACTGCAAGCTGGAGGCAGTGCACACCTTTTTATGTTTTGTTTTTTGAGGAAGAGAGAAGGAGCAAGAGGATCAGGAATTCAATGTCATCCTTGGTTTTTAGTTAGTTCAAAGCTACATGAAGACCTGTCACTAACGAAAGAGTAGCAGTTATTAATGAGCCTTCTCGTCACCGCAGAGCAGCTGAGGTGGATTCAGGAGACTTGTGATCTATTATTTGGTCTAGAAATTGGTGAATCCCCAACTTCCCCAGAGCTGGGGCTAGTTAACCCAATGGAGATAGTGGGTAGCTGGTTTGTTTTAATTTAGCACAAATGACCAAGCATTTTTATTAATGTGAGGGTGTGAAGTTGAGTGCGGGCATATGCTACATGTGTGAGGTCAGAGGATAAATTTTTATAGGCCTTCCACTGTAAGTTCTGGGGTCAAGTGCAGGTCACCAGGCTTGCACAATAAATGCTTTACCCATTGAGCTGTCTTGCTGGCTCAATTTAAATAATATATGGTGGTAATAGCATGAGATAAAATGTAGTAGTAATTTATTTATGAAAAACAACACGTAGAATCTAGGAACACATTGTATAATTCTTTGCATTAGATTTACTCGACTAAGCCCCACGAAGACTTACTTTTAAAACTTTCCTCCCTAGCCGGGCGTGGTGGCGCAGGCCTTTAATCCCAGCACTTGGGAGGCAGAGGCAGGTAGATTGATGTGAGTTCAAGGCCAGCCTGGTCTACAAAGTGAGTCCAGGACAGCCAAGGCAACACAGAGAGACCCTGTCTCGAAAAACAAACAAAACAAAACAAAACTTTCCTCCCTATAGAAATACGCAGGCATGGTGGTACACACCAGTAATTTCAGTACTTGGGAAGTTGAGGCAAGGGGCTCATGAATTTGAGGCCAGTGTAGGCTGTGTAAAGATTACCAGCCCATCCTGGGTTATGAGGACATGTCTCAGCCAAAAACAAAAAGTCACTCGTCTAATTATGTTATATCTACTTTGTCTTTGTCCTAAACTTTGTAATATTTTGTGAATGTATGTGCATGTGCATGTGTGCCATGGCTTGCATGTGGAAGTTAGAGGGCAATTTACAAGAGTTGAGTTCTCTGAGCATGTGGGTTCCCAGGATCATATGCCAGGCAGACCACCCCTATCTGCTGTGACATCTTACTAGCCTTGGCTCATTTGTCAATTCAGAATTTTGAATGTGGGTTTTTGGTTGCTAAATATCTGAGATATATCAGCCAGGTTAATGGGAATGAAAACATTTTTAAGGATTTGTTTTAATTAATTAATTTATTTTTAACCAGAATGAACTTGTGACTGACCTTCTCACTTCCCTGAAGTCCATCTTAGCCCCTAGTGTGGTTTCCATCTTGAACATCAACAGGCAACTGCAACATATTTTCAAGACATCATTTACAGTGGCTGAAAAGGTACATATGTTATCTTCTTGATGCTTTAAATTTGATTTGATTAGTTACTTCAAAAGAAACTAATTTTTTTTCTTCAAAGATAGAAGATCAAAAAAGAGAAATAGACAGTTTCCTCGGTGTATTGTGTAACAATCTACATGAACTCCAAGAACATACAATTTCTTCCTTGGCTGATTCACAGAAGCTTTGTGGAGACCTAAATGAAGACCTGAAGGCAATAAAGGAAACCCATTCTCAGGTATTTCTCTCCTCCCTGCCCAACAAAGAAGTATTTATTTATTTATTTATTATGTATACAGTGCTCTGCCTGTATATACACCTATAGGCCAGAGGAAGGCATCAGATCCCATTATGGATGGTTGTTAGCCACCATGTGGTTGCTGGGAATTGAACTCAGGGCCTGTGGAAGAGCAGTCAGTGCTCTTAACCTGTGAGCCAGCTCTCCAGCTCTCTCAGGTCTCTTAACTGACATCTCTATTGCCTTAATGAATTTTATAATTTATGTCACATGGTCTGAATTCTACAAAACTATGGAGACCTGAGGTGACCACAGCCACTTTGTTTCTGATGGCCATTTGTGTAAAATAATTGAGAATAATACTTCGGGGGGGGGGGGGTTGCCTCTTTTTTTTCATTGTTTTGGTTTTGTTTTGGAGACAGGGTTTCTCTGTGTAGCTTGGCTGTCCTGGAACTCACTCTGTGGACCAGGCTGCCCTTGAACTCAAGAGATTTTCCTACCTCTACTTCCTGAGTGCTGGGATTAAAGTTGTGGGACACCACTACTCTTTAACTGGGCGTAGTGGCGCACACCTTTAGTCTCAGCACTTGGAAGGCAGAGGCAGGTGGATTTCTGAGTTTGAGGCCAGCCTGGTCTACAAAGTGAGTCCAGGACAGCCAAGGCTACACAGAGAAACTCTGTCTTGAAAAACAAAACAAAAAGAATACCTCTTTAGATTAGTCAGTATTTGAGAAATTGTTGCATATGCAACTCTGTGCTTAACCACATCATGACAAACAAAACGGTCCTTTCCTCCCAGCAAGATAAAAAGAATAGAAAACATGCCTTTAAATTAGGAGGCTGGGGGCTGGACGTGGTGGCGCATGTCTATAATCCCAGCACTTGAGAGGCAGAGGCAGGTGGATCACTGAGTTCAAGGCCAGCCTGGTCTATAGAGTGAGTCCAGAACAGCCAAGGATACACAGAGAAACCCTGTCTTGAAGAAAGGGGGGAAAAATATGAGGCTGCTATGACACGTAAAGTGAAAATATTGCATGTTTTTTTCCCTATGTGCCGTGCATAGTTACTATCTTTGATATAGCAACCCTGTTTTCTCTCAGGATTGCTGCATCATTGGTTCCTAACTCTGCCTCCTGCATCCTTTGATTACAGGCATGTTCTACCACACCCAGCTCCAGTCTGTTATGCTTTGGTACATGAGCCCACTACTGTAGGATTATACTTTCTGGTTATACATAGTGAGACTCTTTCTCTAAAAAAATTGCAGAAAACCTTTGTTGTTGTTGTTAATTCTTTACTCTTTTTTAAAAGTCCTGAAATATTCCTTTTAATGTTCCTTTCAGGGCTTTCCTCTGTGTTAGAGGTGAAATTAAAAATGTCTTGTCAAGAATGTATATAGTTCAACTTAGTGAGTTGTTATGCACTCGTAATCGCAGCACAGAGTGGTTGAGGCAGGATTACCCAAGCAAATTGGAGGCCAACCTGAGCTACATAATGAGACCTGTCAAAAACAAAAACAAATGTAAGCCAGGTAGTAGTAGTACACACCTTTAATCCCAGCACCCAGGAGGCAGAGACAGGTAGATCTCTGTGAATCTGAGGACAACCAGGGTTGTTACACAGAGAAACTCTGTCTTGAAAAACAAGCAAACAAACAAAAAACCCAAAACAAATGTAAATTTTTACCTGCATGACCATGTTACCACTCATATACAGAAAACAACCATTTGAATATTAGCATTTCAAGCCTTTCTCTTCCTCCATGTTTCTTACAGGAACTTTGCCAGTTAATCAACAGTTGGGCAGAGAGATTCTGTGCTTTGGAGAAGAAGTGTGAAAACATCCAGAAACCACTGAGCAGTATTCAAGAAAATACAGAGCGGTAAGACTCTTTAACTTCTTCTAAAGTCTTCTGTAAGCCTGGAATGATTTTTAAAAGGAAGAAAAGCTTCAAATAGTACAAAGACTTCTGGTTTCTTATAGGTAAATCTGTGACTCGTTCACCTTTATGTTTGTATGCGTGTGTAAGTACACTCTTTCCTCCCCTCCAGTCTGGAGACAGGACCACACTCCAGGGCCTCCAAAGCAGGTCGGCCTCCGTTCCCCAGTGCTGACAGGCTCGGGGCTTTTAGTTGCTTTTTGAGACATTTTTATGAAAATTCCTGTCAAATGTTTGCCAGATAACAATGGGAGTGCTCTCGTTGACATCTGTTGATGGCCTTTCTCATTGACCTGTGGCTTTTCTGCTTCTCCATGAGTGGCTGGTTTTCAGATACCTGGGAGATGTTTTGGTGTTTGCTTATTTGAGGCCTCACTCTAAGCTCACATTGCCCTGGACCTTGGCTTGTAGACCAGTCTAGCATCGAACTCATGGTTATTCCGGGTTTTTTGTTTGTTTGTTTGTTGTTTCCTAACAGGAAGTCTACAGATATAATCAACAAAACAACAGGTCACAGTAAAAAAATTACTGCTAATTCTGATGGTTTATTACAAGAACTCATACACCTTAACCAAGAAGGCACACAGTTGGTGGAAGAGTCTGTAGGACATTGCAGTTCACTCAGCAGCAACCTGGAAACTGTATCTCAGAGGACCACGCAGAGTTGTGGGACCCTGCACACAAGCACAGTTAACTTTTCTGATCAGTGGGCATCCTGCTTAAGCAAGAGGAAGGAGGAACTTCAGAACTTAATGGAGGTAATATGTCTGTACCTGGAACTAATTTTAGGGAGAATAGCTATAATCAGAAATGAAAATATTCTAGACTTAGAATTGGTTTTAAAACATTATATAAACTGGGCATACTGGCATACACCTTTTATCTTGGCACTCAGCAGGCAAAGGCAGGTATATGTCTGTGAGTTTGAGGCCAGCTTGGTCTACAGAATGAGTTCCAGGATAGCAAGGGCTACATAGTGAGACTCCGCCTTGTAAAAACAAAACAAAACAGTAAAACATTATATAGGGCTGGAGAAAGGGCTCAGAGGTTAAGAGCACGGACTAGTCCTCCAGAGGTCCTGAGTTCAATTCCCAGCAACCATATGGTGGCTCACAGCCATCTATAATGAGATCTGGTGCCCTCTTCTGGCCTGCAGTTGTACCTTCAGGCAGAGGACTGTATACATAATAAATGAATAAATAAATAAATAAATAGGTCTTAAAAAGCATTATATAATCTTTTAAGATACAATGAATAACTTAAGCTTTTAAGTATAATACTTGCTATGGTTATACATGATCTTGATTCATGTGTTAGCATATGTCTTCTAGGCCTCAAGGCTAATTTACTACTTCTTCCTATTTTGTTTTTTATTTTTGTTTTTGATTGGTCAGTCTCATTAGGGAAGGGTAGATACTCTTTGGTATAAAAGTTGTATTTTATTTGGAGTTCCAGGCAGTTGTGAGGCCCCTGCCATGGGTTCTAGAAGCCTAATGTGAGTGTTGTAGATAAACGGCAAGTGTTCTTAACTACTAAGCCACCTCTCTGGCCCCTTAAAAGTATTATTACTGTGTCTGTGTGCGTGATGTGGGGGCATGTATGCCATAGTAAAACTCCTTCCACTTTTACATAGGTTCCGGGAGTTAAACCGAGGCTGCATGCTTAGAAGCTGGACATGGAGCCAGAGGCCTGGAGAGATTTAGGGTTTGATGAGTCTAGTCTGTACTACACAGTCCTAAGACGGTTTTAAGAAGAATATAAACAAAGGAAAACCTGGTATAGAGATAGAGTTGACCAGAACTTGATGGCTTATAACCATCTATAATGAGATCTGATGCCCTCTTCTGGCCTGCAGGTGTATGTGCATAAAGAATGAGTAGTGAGAGATGGCTGATTGGCTCAGCATCCCTCAGGGCCCCAGGGCCCATGTTGGACAGTGAAGACAGGGGCTTAACACATGTGTATTATGCAAAGTTTCAAGGTAATAAAAATGGTACATGGACTAATTTTGTAATGAAAGCTTGTTTGTATCCTTTACAGTTTGTAAATGGATGTTGCGAGGCTTCCAAGTCAGAGATCACTGAAAAGCTCAGAGGACACACAGCCGCTGTGGAGAACCAGCACGGTTCCTTTGTTATTCAGATAACTGCTGATGAAGAAAAACTAAGAGCAGGAAGCTTGGAGCTTGATGAAACCATAAAAGCTGGTTTAACAAAGCTTAATTGCTTCCTGCAACAGGATCTGAAATTAGATACCCCAACAGGTATTTCATTTTTGCTTTTTAAGATTGATTTTACTTCTGTGGGGCAGAGATGGGTGGATATGTGCAGAGTTCTAGGCCAGCCTGGTCTACAAAGTGAGTCCAGGGCTGCCAAGGCTACACAGAGAAACCCTGTCTCTAAAAGCCAAAGAGAAGAAAAAGAAGAGGAAGAAGAAAATTTAGACCACTAAAAAAACCTTTATTATTATTATTGTTGTTGTTGTTGTTATGGATGCAGTGTTCTGCCTGCATGTGGACCTGCACACCAGCAGAAGAGGGTACCAGATCTCACCATAGATGGTTGTGAGCCACCATGTGGTTACTGGGAATTGAACTCAGGACCT
>OU015757.1:56257951-56273424 GCA_907169655.1 Acomys percivali
TGGTGGCTCACAACCATATTTACTGGAATCTGATGCCCTTTTCTGGCCTGTAGGTGTACATGCAGGTGCATTCATACACAAAACAAATAAATAAAATCTTTAAAAAAATTAAAAAAAAAATCGAGTCTTAGCTGACTTCTTTTCAGGGTATAGTCCTAGAAATTTGGGCACAATAGAATAAAATTTCATAAACATTCAGACAACTGGCTTTGTTAAGAAGACATTTTTAGCCTGGTGTGGCTTAAAAGCATGCATATAAACAGGCCAGCTGTCTGAATATTTATGAAATTCTATAGTTTATTTTCCTCAGGAGGCTGAGAAAAGAGAATTCACTTGGAGACCATCCTGGGTTATATAGCAAGACCCTGATGAAAAAGAAAAAAATTAATTGTTGGGTGTGATGGTGCATACTTCCATAACAGTACTCAGGAGGTATAAGTAGGGTGATTAGGAGTTCAAGGCCATCCATCTTTAGCTACATAGTAAGCTTGAGGCAAGCCTGGGCTACAAGAGCTCCTATCTCAAACCACACCCAAAAAGCATTTTAAAAACAAATGAAATTTACCAACTATTTAGTCAACATAATGTCCAAAAGGATGTTTTCATACCAAAAGTAGTAGTTGAGCAGAAAAACTAAGTCGGTGTCGTCTTTTTTTTTTTTTTTTTTTTTTTTTTTAAGATACAGTTTCTCTTGTAGTCCTGGCTGTCCTGGACTCATTTTGTTTGTTTTGTTTTTTCCGAGACAGGGTTTCTCTGTGTATACTTGGCTCTCCTGGACTCACTTTGTAGACCAGGCTGGCCTCGAACTCACAGCGATCCACCTGCTCTGCCTCCCTAGTGCTGGGATTAAAGGCGTGTGCCACCACGGCCAGCAAACTAAGTCTCCTTTAACTCAGGGTTGATGGTATCTGTCCATGTCCTTCTTACACTGACTGGCATCATTACAAATCAACATTTTTAGAGATCAGAAATGGTAAAGATTGGTAAACTACCATGGTTCGTAAGCCTTTTTTTTTTTTTTTAAATTTATTATTTTAGGTTTTTTCAAGACAGGGTTTCTCTTTGTAGCTTTGGCTGTTTTAGACTCATTTTGTAGTCCAGGCTGGCCTCAAACTCACATCCGATCTACCTGCCTCTGCCTTCCGAGGGCTAGGATTAAAGGTGTGCGCCACCATGCCCCAGATAAGCTCTTTTATACATATTAATAGTTGCCTCTTTGTTGGATTATAAGTCATTGTAAAGTCATTCAATTGTACAAACTTTTGAATGTGTGTGTGTGTGTGTGTGTGTGTGTGTGTGTGTGTGTGTGTGTGATATAAATTATCTCTCTTACTCTTTTGGTGTTTTTTGAGACAGAGTTTCTATGTATGTAGCCTTGACTGTCCTTGACTTGCCTTGTAAACCAGGCTGCCCTCAAATTCACAGAGCTCTCCCTGCCTCTGCCTATTGAGTGCTGGTATTAAAGGCTTGCGCCACTACACCCAGCTTCAGAATTTCCTTTTAAAAGAATTATAAAGAGTTTGTACTAAAGGTTTATTTAATTTCTTTGATCTTTCAGATTTATTGTTAACTATCAATGAAAATGGGATGTTAAGTGAAAAAACAAGTCCCTTATAAAGAAATATTACTGCTTAAGAGCCAGGCACACCAAATTTGCAATGAAATGGTTACTCCTTTCAAAGCTGGTAAAACAGACTTAATTCCATTTCTTTTCTTAATTCTTTTTTTTTAAATTCCATTTCTTAGAATACCCCAAATTCATTTAGCCTAACACATCTTTTGTACATTTTAGAAATGGAAGCTTCCCATTATTGGAGGGAGGATCTATTAGATCCATTACTGCATGAAAAAATATTATAGGCCTCAACTAGTGTGTGCCTGGCAGGGGGAGAAAGATGAATGGAATCATTTTTGTTTTTGGAAGACAGTTCTCTTGAAAGTATATACTTTAGCATAATTTTAAAATTTATATTTCATGCCTGATTTCATATTTCCTCTGCTTTTTAAATGTCTTCTATAAAGGTTTGACACCAGAGAGGAAAAATTATTTATATCCATCAACACTGGTGAGAACTGAGCCCCGGGAACAACTCCTTGATCAGCTGCAAAAGAAACAGCCCAAACTGTTAATGATGGTGAACCACTCAGAAGACAACAAAGAGAGCAGTCAGGTAACACTCAAGACGTAGTTTTACAACCTTCCCATAAACTCTTACTTAGTTTTGCATGCGTGAGTGTACACATGTGCTTGTGGTGTGCATACAAAATGTGTGCATGTGTGTGGAGGCAGGAGCTTATCTTTGGGGGCCTCCCTCAGTTGCTCTCCACTGTATATATTAGAGTCTCATCTGAACCCAGAGCTGCCAGGTGCCAGCTCTCCCAAGTGCTAGGATTACAGGTGGGCGGCCACACCCACACATAGTTAGGTGGGTGCTTGGGGTCCAAAATCTGGTCAGCAACTGCTTGACCCTCTGGGTCATCATCCCTGGAAACTCTTGAGGCAGTTGATGTCACCTAACAAATGTTACTTTATACTCTTCAGCCGTACGCTGTTTCTATGAGACTTACTGACCTTTCTTTCTTTCTTTCTTTTTTTTTTTTTTTGTAAGATTTATTTATCTATTAAGTATACAGTGTTCTGTCTGCATGTATGTGCACCTGCAGGCCAGAAGAGGGCATCAGATCACATTATAGATGGTTGTGACCCACCGTGTGGTTGCTGGGAATTGAACTCATGACAGGTGTCACACTTAACCACTAAGCCATCTCTCCAGCCCCGACTTACTGACTTTTAAGCCTTTCTTTTAAGCTCATTAATTTTGAACTGGGGCTGGAGAGATGGCTCAGCAGTTAAGAGCATTGACTGCTCTTCCAGAGATCATAAGTTCAATTCTCAGTAACCACATGGTGGCTCACAACCATCTATAATGTGATCCGATGCTCTCTTCTGGCAGAGCACTGTATACATAATAATAAATAAATAAATATTTAATTTTGAACTATTAGGCTAGTAGATGATAATAAGAAAAAGCCAATATTTAAGCTGTTTCTGCATGCCACACACTGTTCTAAGTTCTTTACATGTATAACTTAACCCTTTCAATAACCCTGTGGATTGCTACTACTATATGTACATCTTAAAAATGGGCAAAATAGGGGCTGGAGAGATGGCTCAGTGGTTAAGAGCACTGCCTGCTCTTCCAAAGGACCTAGGTTCAATTCCCAGCTCCCACATGGCAGCTCACAACTGTCTGTAACTCCAAGATCTGACACCCTCACACCAATGCACATAAATTAAAATTAAATATTTTTTTTAAAAAAATGGGCGAAATAGCCAGGCGCCATGGTGCACACCTTTAATCCCAGCACTCGGGTGGCAGGGGCAGGCAGATCGCTGTGAATTTGAGGCCAGCCTGGTTTACAGAGTGAGTCTAGAGCAGCCAGGGCTACATAGAGAAACCCTGTTTTGGGGGAAAAAATGTACAAAATAAGAATTGTTTTGTGTCAGGTTACAAAGATGAAACTGCAATTAGAAGCAAGATAATCAAACCTATCATTTGTGTTATGTAGTTAATAGCAAGTATAAACAAGTTAAGAAATTAGAGAATAGGGGCTGGAGAGGTGGCTCCGAGGCTGAGAGCACTGGCTGCTCTCCCAGAGGTCCTGAGTTCAATTCCCAGCAACCACATGGTGGCTGACAGCCATCTATAATGTGATCTTCTGGCATGCAGGCACACATGCAGGTAGAGCACTGTATATATAATAAATAAATACATCTTAAAAAATTAAATTAGAGAATAAGTACAAGCCAATACATTATATTTTATAGTTTTTCTACTAATTATCAAAGTTTAACTTTCATATAATGCATATGAAATCATATTCAAAGAGGAAAATTGCCTTTATGATGATGTTTGTTTTTCCCTGGCTGTCCTGGAACTTATTGTGTAGACCACCACAAGGTTCAATTTGTAGCAATCCCCCAGCCTCTGCCTCCTCGGTGCTGGGATTGTAAGCATGCCCTACCTTGTCCTGCTCTGTGTGATGACCCAGCCATGGACTTACCCATTCATCCAGCTTCTTATTTTAGGACATGGATGAAGAGAAGGAGGCTCTGGAGAAGTGTCCTGTAGAAGTTTTAAGTGAAGAGAAATCTGTACAAACCAGTGTGGACTGTCTTTCCAGTGGTGGCGTTCCATTCTTCCAGGTACCTGATAATGATTCCCCTGCCCCTCCTCCCACATCTGAAGTCATACAAGTTTTACTGTTTAGCATAAAGGGATCATCTTAGCCTAGCCAGGCACGGTGGTGCACACCTGAGGTCCCGACCCTTGCAAGGCCGAGGCAGAAGCTAGCTAGCCTCCGCTAACAAAACAAGAGCTGGCTTTCAAAACAAAACAAGCAGTTACAAAAACACAATATTCTTGGTGTAGAACAACAACAACAGAATTCAGTCATTCCTTTCTAATAGCTTAATTTTTATTTAAATTGTGTGTATAGCCTGATAGTGATGAAGGAATCCTCTATAGAATACATGAAGGTAAAATTTGGCGTCATCTATAACTTTAGAAGTAATTTTAAGTAATTTTTTGTCTCGTTTTGTCTCTATCTCTTACTGTAGGAGCTATTATTTCACTCTTATTTGTACCTTTACCCAGTAGGCCCTGGTGTCCCTCTCTATCCATCACATTTTGAAGGTTAAAGGATTTAAAAGGGGTTGTTTTGTTTTGTTTTTTGGGTTTATTTTTTGAGATAGGATTTCTCCATGTAGTGTGTAGCCTTGGCTGTCCTGGAACTCACATAGATCAGGCTGGCCTCAAACTCCGAGATGTGCCTGTTTCTGCCTCCTGAGTGTTGAGATTAAAGGCGTGCGTCACCACCACCCAGCTTTTATTTATTATTTATATAGTATTCTGCCTGCAGGCCAGAAAAGAGCACCTGATTTCGTTATAGATGAGATGGAAGTTATGAGCCACCATGTGGTTGCTGGGAATTGAACTCAGGACCTTTGGAAGAACAGCTCTTAACCTCTGAGCCATCTCTCCGGTCCTAGCTCCACATTTTCAATAGAAGATAAATGAAAGGTCTTTTTCATGGTGACAAATCTAGCTTTCTCTAGGCAGCACTACTGACATTTTAAAGTGGGTAATTCTGTGTTGTGGCCGGCTTCCCTTCAGGTTGAACACTTCCATCCAAGGCCAATTCTTACTGGAGCTGGGGCCTTCCATATTTGAACTAACCTAAAATATCTCAGGATATTGGCATATATCCACTAGGGGGCAGAACCACTTGCTGTTGAGAACCACTTTCTTAAAGGAAAACTTGTAAAATTATGTTTTAGAAAATAATGTAAGAAAGTAATATTTCTTGCCAGGTGGTGGCGGCTCGTGCCTTTAATCCTAGCACTCAGAGGCAGAGGCAGGCAGATCTCTGTGAGTTTGAGGCCAGCCTGGTCTACAGAGCAAGTTCCAGGACAGCTAGGGCTACAACTAGAAAAACTCTGTCTCCTCCCCCCCCCCCAAAAAAAATCTTTCTATTTCCATTACTGGTAAAATAAAGAAGACTATACTTAGTTTTTTGTTTGGTTGGTTTTGGTTTTTTTAAAGTTGGCCCAAATTGGTGCTGAGCCTTTGGGTTTTTAATTTAAACTTTTGCCTGTAAATGCAAAGAACTTTGATAATAAAACGTTACAAAGTCTAGTAAATGTTATATTATTGTGACTTCATTTCTCCTCTTAAACCCACAGCATAAAAAAACACATGGAAAAGACAAAGAAAACAGAGGTATTAACCCAATGGAAAAGTCTAAAGTGGAAGAGACTTCAGAGCACTCTGCGTCAAAGAACAGGTTGCCACTTCGAGCCGCAATAAATCTCTAGTTAATCAGAGGGTTAAAAAATAAAGCCTGAAACTCCACAATTTGAAGCTGTGTACAGATTAAAATAGGATCGATCGCCTGTATCAAGACATCACAGTAAATGTAGTTGAGTTGAAAGTCCTTTTCTATCATCCCTATACTCCTAGTTACGTAGTACGTTGGGTTTCATTTGGGACTTACCTTGAGAAAGTAGCTTTTCTGTAACAAGTGGGCATTTTTATTGTATATTATTAAATACCAGATATATGGTCATACATAGGCGAATGCCATCTCCCTTGCTGTCTTGCTAGGGCTGAGTTCAGTGTGAATTTTCTTGCCTCTAATCAGTCTTTCCTGTTCTGTCTTCTCAGCTCATTGTTCCCTATTCCTATCGCTAAAGCCATTTGTAGACCTACAGAAGGTTTCCTTATTACCTAGAAGTCCTGCCTTTGAGCAATTACCTCTCCAATCATTGTCAATAATAAACCTGACCTGGAAGTGCCTTCCTTCACTACTTCTCATTTGTCCTCCTGTGACAGCAAACATCAGCATCACATTCCTTCATGAGGTCTTCCAGGCTGGCTCCCACACCTACCAGGCTCCCTGGAGTGTCAGTTGTTGCAGGGCACTATCTAGAGCCTGACGCCCCCCTGAGGTGTAGTTAGGACAAGACATTTTTCAGACTACCAATTAATGACTATAATTCCTATTTTGTTTATCTTTTAAAACTTTAATCTTTGTATATAATAAAATATGTATATACATTCTCTCTGTTGAACTCTTAACCCTTGCACTTTTGATCTGGAAGTTGGGCCATTTCAAGATGAAGCAGAGACGCTACCTAGAAGGCACATGTGCAGGGAGTAAATGTGGTCACGGCAAGTTCAGTGTATACATTTTAGAGTGATGTAATGTTTTATATTTTTTGAGACAGTCTCACTATGTAGCTCAGGCTGGCCTTTGAACTCACTATGGATAGCCCAAGCTATCCTAGAATTCAGGATAATCCTGTGTCATCCTTCCAAGGGCTGGAGTAACAGGCATCATTGTGCCTGGCTTTGTAGTTAAGAACTAACCCTTCATAGAAAATTAGAAAATATGCTTCTTAAAGAATTTGATTTTCTTGTGCCATCTTCTCTCCAGCCCATTGTAGAAGTAGAAATGTTATTTTAATAAAAATAATGGATAAATTTCTTTGCAAACAGGTGTCAACCTAAATCTGTGGTATTATATGCTTTTGGTAAGTCTATAGTTGGTAAATTGGTTTCTAAAAAACTATTTTTATTAAATTAAATTAATTTTTTTGTGTATGGACGTTCTGCCTGTCTATCTGCACCACTTGTGTGCTTGGTGTGCTTGGAGCCAAAGAGGGCATAAAGTCCTATGGAACTGGGACTGGGACCATGTGGGCCACCTTGCAGGCAGCCAGCACTCTTAACCTCTGAGCCACATCTCCAGCCCTAAATTTGTTTCCTTTACTTGCTTGTCCATAATTTCTTATTTGGCAATTATATTTATAGAGCTGAAACTCCTAAAATAAACTTCTACAAAAGTTCCATCAAGGAAGAAAGCAGGTTTCCAGTGCACTCCAAGGACACATACCTTCTATATATGATATGTATATGGAAAAAGACCCACCCTATGCAAGGTGAATTAGTGCTTATGTCATCATGCCTCAGGCATTGTAAAGTTCTCTGGGATTAGTCGTGCAACTAGTTTAACTGCCTGGCAAGCAAATAATCCATACCCAGACCACATTCTCTACAAGTCTTGATGTGCAGTGTCAGGCACTCAGATAAGCAAGAGTGATAGCAGCACATGGGAGTGCTGCGTGGCATGGTGGTAAAGGGTCATAATGCTGGAACCACGAGGCTGAGGCAGGAGGATGGTAAGTTCAGTGCTAGCCTGGGCTACATAATAGAACCCTGTCAAAACCGAGCAAACAAGAATGCCTTAGGTAACTTCAAGGACTGTTTTTCAAGTGAACGATTTAGCACTTTGTCTAAACTCTGGGAGCAGTCAAAGGTTTATAGTCACCAAGCATGTGCTGAATCAGGAAAAGGGCAGACCCAAGCAGCAAGTCACTTGGCCTTTTCCCATCCGCCATCTTGATGTTGCAGCCCCACTGCTGAAGTAGCTGCTGTACAAGCCTGAGGATTTGGGTTTGGATCCCTAGAACACCTTCCAAAGCTAAGCAGAGCCTAGCAACGGGTATCTGTAGCCCCAGAGCTATAAAGTGGGGCAGGTGGAGACCAAGTGGGTCCCTAGAGCTCATTGGCCAGTCAGCCTAGCCAATGGTCAAAGACCAGGGACATAACCCACAGCACACACACACAAGAAGACGGGAGCCCTGGTGGTTTCCAGTTTCTTTCTCAAACCCTGACTGAAACAACCTGATGGACAGACACAGGACACTTACTTGATTGACTCAAAAGTGGTAAGTGGGGTACAGTTCTCACACCTGGGGTAAGCGGTTATAGTTCAGGTAAAGAGAGGGGTGTGCAGGTAGCCTGAAGGCAAGGAGCAGGAGAGGATTTCACCAGGAACTTAGGTGAAATACACAGGAATTAGAAAGGTATGAACATGCACAAAGCGAATGGCACCCAGGAAGGGTGAAGGCAAAGGTAGATTGAAGTGGTCTGATGATGCATTGAAAGTGTGACCACACGGTTAATCTGCCCAAAATATTTTCTTGATTTTACTTTTAGGTGCCTGGTCTTCAAGGAAACTTCATTCTCATTAGGGATTTTTCTTTCGTGTGTGTATATATGTGGGCACGTGCACGTGCATGCAGGTATCCACAGAGGCCAGGAGAAGGTGCTACATCCCTGGAGCCTGAGTTACAGGTGGTTGTGAACTGCCCAACATACTGAACACAGGCCCTCTTGCTAAAAGCAACAAGTGCTGATCAGAGCTGAGCCAGCTCTCCAGCCCCTTCAGGGAAAGTCACTGTGTTCCTACAGCCACAGCAAGCAACAGAACCAAAGCCTGAGTGGAGAAGTTGATTTCTGGTTAGTACATTATGACACTCAAAATATCCAGCTTCAAAACAAGTGCCTGACAGTGTGGGAAGCAATAGAATAGGCACCACCCATTCACAGAAGAAAAGCACCAACTCTTCACAATTGTAAACAAAAACAAAGTCTATGGTAATGTTTGGGGCTCATGTATACACTGTAATGTTTAAGCCAGGGTAGGCATACCTATCCCTAGGCATTTCTCACTCATGGCAAAAACTTCCTAAGTTTTAACTTGAGAGATACAGTACAGTATAGTATTTTTCCCGTTTGTTTGTTTGAGACAGCGTTTCTCTGTGTAACAGCACTGGCTGTCCTGGACTCACTTTGTAGACTAAGCTGGCTTTGAACTCACAGAGATTCCCTCACAGAGATATGCCTGCCTCTGCCTCCCAAGTCTTGGAAAAAAAAAAGTCATCAAAACATTACTCAGGGTTCTAGTGGTTGATGTGAGCAGGTAATGGACTAGTGAGTGAAGCCCAGACTGTTTTTCCAAGTTATTCAAGACCTGCCAAACATACATCATCAAACATATAGATATTTGCAGAGAGGTGTGCAGGAGGGACATTTGAAGCATTGATGCTCAAAAACACCTCAGCTTTGTTAGAACTTTTCAGTCTATACAACTAAGACGTTTACTGAACTCCAAACATGATAAACTCAGAAAGAATTCACATCAACACAGAATGGAACTATCAGAGCTGAAGACGGAAGCTTCTTGCAAGGAAAAGCTAGTGTCTGCATGCTGGTTCTGAATGTGTACAATATATGACAGCACAGCAAATCGCTCTGAAAACACTGGGTTTATTTGGTGATTGAGCTGGGGCTTCCTTAAGTGCTATAGGCAAGTACTCTGTCAACTGAATTCCATCCCCAGCCTGAGGCAAGAGGTTTGCTTCGGCTGGTGCATCAGTAATGAGCTGCATCTGGGACACTTTCCCTTTAATTCCTGTTGGATCACAGACGAGGTGACTGGGTAAATCAGAATTTAAAAAGTAAACAACAATACCTTTATTTTATTATTTCATGTGTATTTTGCCTGCCTATATGGCTGTGCACCATGTGTGTGTGTAGTGTCCTCAGAAGCTGGAAGACAATTCTGGGTCCCTGGAACAGGGGTTACAGGTGTTAGTAACTCTGGGTACTGGGAATCAAACTCCTGTCCTCTGCAAGAGCAGCCAGTGCTCCTAACCTCTGACCCATCACTCCAGTCCCCTTAAGCTTCCTTTTTAAGAAACACTTTAACTTTTCTTTGTTTTGCTTTTGTTTTTCAAGACAGGGTTTCTCTTTATAACCTTGGCTGACCTGGACTCTTCTTTTCGTAGACCAGGCTAGCCTTGAACTCACAGAGATCCATCTGCTTCTGCCTCCCAAGTGCTGGGATGAAAGGCGTGTGCCACCATGCCCAGCCTTTGGTTTTTTTGTTTGTTTGTGTGTGTTTTAATCAACAACATTATCTATATGAGCGGATAAATGTTAACCTTTTCTTGAACTTTAAAAAAAAAATTATTTTGTATACGGTGCTCTGCCTGCATTTATACCCGCAGGCCAGAAGAGGGCATCAGATCTCACTATAGATGGTTGTGAGCTACCATGTGGTTGCTGGGAATTGAACTCAGGGCCTCTGGAGAAGCAGACAGTGCTCTTAACTGCTGAGCCATCTCTCCAGCCCTTCTTGAACTTTCTATAAAGACAAGTAATGAAGGTACCTTATATTTTTTGCACAAAACATGTGACCTAAAATTAGGAACTGGGCAGTGGTGGTGTCTCCCAGCATGGGGGAGGCAAAGGCAAGCAGATCTCTGAATTCAAGACCTGCCTGTGTTATTTTAAGAAATGATAATCCCAGTTGTTCAACTTTACCAAAAGCCAGACACTGCTAGCTCAGACAGAGAAAGCACCCAGCTGACCTTCCTACTCAGCTCACATCTCAGAGAAAAAAAGCCCAAAAAGCTCACTAGCTCACTAGCCCGGGGAGAAAAGGCCAAAGACTTGCTAGCTCAAAGCTCAAAAGCCTAAAAACCCCCTTCTCCTCCTGAGCCATGCTGTCTTAAATACCCCTCAATTTAAAGTCCTGTCTACTTTTTAATCCCTGTCAATTGGTTTCTTGCTCCACCTCTTGCCTTTATTAACTTTATTAAATCCTGTGTACAGAAAGCTCTTGGATTAAAGGTGTGTGTTAGGGCTGAGCCAAACCATAATCTCCTGTTTACAATAAACAAAAAATTCTTGGTTTAAAAGTGTGTGCTAGGCCTCAACCACGCCAAACAAGAAACGGGGATTTACCGTTCACAATGGGATCAAGTATCCTGCAACAAGCCTTGTCTACAGAGCAAGTTCCAGGATAGCTAGGACTACACAGAAAATCTGTCTCAAAAAACTAACAAAAATTAAGAGAGACAGCTCAGCAATTAAGAACACTGGCTGCTCTTTCAGAAGTTCCAGCACTCACAGGGTGGCTTACAAACCCCTGTAAAGTCAGTTCGAGGGAACACAGTGCCGCCTTTTGGCCTCCGCAGGTAATGCACACACATGGTATGCAGACATACATGCCTGTGAAAACACCCACACCCATGAAATAAAAATAAGTCTTACAAACATATATTAATGTATTGCGCCTTTAATCAAAACACTTAGGAAACAGAGACAGATGTATCTCTGTGAGTTTGAAGCCAAGCCAGCCAGGGCTACATAGCCTGGAGAGATGGCTCAGTGGTTAAGAGCACTTGTTCTTGCACAGGACCTGGGATCCTTCTCAGCACCCACGTGGCAGCTCACATCTATCTATCTGTAACTCCAGTTCCTCCGGGTGCCTCTTCTGGCCCAAAAGACATAGGAGAGCTTGGGGACTGCTGCTCCTTCATCGCTGCTGTGGTTGTCATTGGCAGTGACAGAAGCTGTATAATACCCGTGTCAGTAGCCATTTATTGAATGCTTACGCTATGCCAGCATTCATCTTAACAACGTATTTAACCTTCACGAGAACATCAAATCATAAAAAAGACAATCCAATCCCATTGCTACGTTTCAGGAAACGGAAGCCTAAAGGTGCCAAGAGACTACAACAGGACTGTGGGTGTAGTTCAGTGGTGAAGTGTGGGAATGTGGGAGGTGTCCCTAGGTTTGGCCTTCAGTGTGATGGAACAAAGAACATCAAAACTCTCCAACAAGGGCCAGCAAGATGGATCAATGGGGAAAGGCAATTTGCTGCAGAAGCCTGATGACCTGACTTTAATCAACCCATCTAAAAGAAAAATCCAATAATCTACTGCATGTCAGATTGTTATGGAACTGGAGTCAAAATTCAGAGGACACAAAAAGGGGGACGTCATAAAGCCACTTCCCATTTCATTGTCTCATGTGTACCCACTGTTGTCCAGTTTCCATCTTTTTTTCTTTGTTTTTAGAACTACTAATGTGAGACACTACTTTAGTGAGATACTTTACACATACTATACACTTTATCCCCTTATTTTTTTTTTTAAAGCACTTGCCCAGCAAACCCCGTGTTTGGGTTCCCAGAGCCCGCCTAAATGCTAGGTGGGCACGGCAGCCAACTTGTAATTCCAGTGGAAACAAGGGAATCTCGTGGCAAACTGGCCAGCAAGACGAGCCGTACTGGTGAGATCTGGGTTTGCTGGGAGATTCTGCATGCATATTTTTTTTTTCCCCAGAGGTAGTTTCTCTGTGCAGCTCTGGCTGTCTTGGACCCCCCTCCGTAGACCAGGCTAGCCTCGAACCCAGAGATCTACCTGCTTCTGCCTTCTGAGTTTAATCTCCTGGGTGTGCACTACTATACCAGGATAAATACTATTAAATTGTACAGACACATTTTACTTATCCCTTTGGCTATGTTTCCATTGTTTAGCAATTATAAATACTTCTGTAATCATTGTGAACAAGCTTCCGTGTGAACATGCATTCTCATTTCTTGAGTCTGAACCTAATGGTGGAACTACAGTAACCCACTGGAACATTCTCCTGGTATTATGGTAAGGCTGACTGTGTGTTTAAGCATGCCAAGAAGAATGAGACTGGTTTTCCCTTTTTATTGTACGTTGCTGACACTAAAATGTGAGGATTCCAAACACCACTTCCCCATCAACACTTTTGTTTTTAAAATCTTCTGATAGCTATCCTGTGCAAGGCAGTGTCTCGCTGTGGTTTTGATTTGCATTTCCCTGGTGATTAATGATGTTGAACTTCTCTTCACATGGGCACTAGCTACCTGTATTTAATTTTCTGGGGAAATGCCTACTCATATCTTGTACCCATTTAAAAATATTGGTGCTCTCATTATTCAGTTCATCACCTTTTAATCTGTACAAACAAATACCATAAACTATATAGTCTCTGGGCAGTAAAATCCACCCGCAGGAGAGTGCTGTGCAGTGCGTTTGTGTGGTAGCTTAGAAAATGTGGAAAGAGAATGTGGGTGAAGATGCCATGGTGAGTGCCCATCGCCTCTGTAGTTCGAGTGCTTTGATACCATTCATATCACTGATGAGATATTCTTATTTGATATATTAGCTTTAAGAACCCTAAAACTCTATTTCATGTTTGTCAAATATTAAATAAGATGAAATAATTTGATACAAGGTTTAGTAAATAATTCATTCCAACAATTGAAGAGATGCAGACAGAACCAAATTGTGATAGCAAAATCCACTGACATGTTCAAGCACAACAAATTTGAAAATTTGTACTTAATTCCTGAAAGCAAGTTACAGAAGTTTACCTAAGTTCTCCAGGTGATGTGTGTGAGGCCAGAACTGCTTTTTCCTCCTGCAAAATTTGTTCTCTTGCACAATAACAATGACTAAAATAAATGGCACCAAATAAATAAACCAAAGTCTTGTTTAATTCGGCATATAATTAAAATCTCATGTAGCCTTATTGGTTTTAGTATCCAGCAGAGAGAAAATATTGAAACTCCAAGAGATTTTGAATTAAATTGCTGCAGCAGTTTTATTTTATTAGTTCTGACTGTGTGAAAAAAATCATAAGGACAACTTTGGAAAAATTGAGTTCTTTTAGAGCCCCAAATGACTTTTAAAACAATAAAACAAACTATAAAGCCTACACAAGTGATATTAAAATTATGTAGTTCAAGAAATGTGACATTCACAAATGTGGTTGTAATTTTTTTTAACTACAGAGAAGTGCCCATGGATCTATTGGGTTTTGAAAAGGCAGTGTTATATAGTTTAGCAGAATTAAGTGCTTCAATTTGCTGGTGGGGATTATGTAGCTGGGTTGGAATGTCAGAACCAATACCTCTAAGGTCTCCACCCACCTTCCAGGGTCTGAGGCTGCAGCCGAGAGAGGGTGGATGCACCATCCTTTCCTGGCAATTACTTAATAATCCTGCATCAGCGAGCGGCTGTTTCCCCAGTATCTTAATATTTACTTTTGGGAGGCTTGTGGATTTGGATCTCTTTGGCTGGTAGCTCCATCAAGCACAGAATAAAATAGTACCACAACCCCATACGTTCCTGGGAAGCAGAATGTAGGGATGTGGCCTGGAGTAACCATTCTGCAATGATGTACACAAGAGCAAAACAAAATGTTGGGAAGAACAGTCCCTTCCTAGTTCACCGAGGTCCCAGATTTTGGGGTATTCGAACACAGTTCTTGAAGGCACATATGAACTTGAAGTAATAGCAGTCCTTACTTGGTCCTCAGAGTCCTTGTCTTTCTGGGACCTAAGCCATGAATTTTCCATCAAGGCAGGTGATGAGAGTGGTAGGTAGCAGTAGGGTCACCTGTGGAGACCGGGACTCTGTAAGACCCCTTCCCAACAGTTTCCAAAGACAAGGCACTAGTGAAATTGTATATAGACCTAATGAATAATTAACTTAAAAAAAAAAAACTTTACACTTGAGTGGTACCAGGTATGGTGGTGGCTCAACTCCAAGCTCACCCTGTACAATTTAGCAAGACCCTGCCTCAAAATAAAAAGGGAGAGGCTGGAGTTGTGGCTTTTTTTGTTTTTTGTTTGTTTCTTTGAAACAGGGTTTCTCTGTGTACCCAGACCCTTGGCTATCCTAGACTCACTTTGTAGATCAGGCTGGCCTCGAACTCACAACGACCCGCCTGCCTCTGCCTCCCGAGTGCTGGGATTAAAGGCGTGTGCCACCACACCTGGCCTCTGCAAGTAACTCTTAACTACCAAACTATTTCTCCAGCCACTATGATGTTTGTGTATGCATGCATGGGTGCCTAAGAGCCACAGCAAGTGCATGTGTGATCAGAGAGAGCACTGTTGGTCAGTCCTCTCTTTTCGCCATGTCACAGTGATCAAACTCAGGTTACTGGGCTTGGAGGCAAGTGCCTTCAGCTGCTGGGCACTGTCTGACCCTGTGCTGTACGTTTATTTTTTGTTTTTGTTTTTGTTTTTGTTTTTTTTTTAATATACAAAACTACAAGTATTCTTTTTCAAAATTTTTTTTTCCTGACAGGGTTTCTCTGTGTAGCCCTGGCTGTACTGGAACTCTCTCTGTAGACCTGGCCTCGAACTCAGAGATCCTCCTGCCTCCGCTTTCCGAGTAACACACACACACACACACACACACACACACACACACACACACACACACA
>OU015757.1:56273434-56284627 GCA_907169655.1 Acomys percivali
CACACACACACACACACACACACACACACACACACACACACACACACCGCTTGGCTTCTTTTCCAGTTTTTATACTGAAAACTTCACAACAAAACCATGTATGTTCTTCACCCAAACTCACCAATACTTTTTAATGTTTGGCTTAGTCCCTTTGTGTGTGCATATGCTTATATTTACAGCTGTGTACATGCGAGTAACTATTAGTAATCTATGTAGTAGAGTGAACTACTTGAACACTGCAATATCAGGACCTTAAATACTCCAGTTTGCTTCTTAGTAATGGGTTTTTCAATATTTAACTCACAAGACCAAAGTCACACCTAACAGTACCAGTGAAATATTGCCATCTACGTACAATCCATGCTTATTTCTATTTTTACCCCAAATCCAAAAAATTGGGTTAATTCTCTAGGAACTTATCAGAATAAAAAAAAAAAAAACAACTTATCAGAATCTTTTTTTCAATGTTTCACTCAATAGTTGTGCCTAATGAGTCTTTCCTGAATCAATACAACTTTCTACATTAAAAGTATCTCCTTATTATGTGTTTGATGTGTGTTTTGGGCACCTGAGTCATGGTGTTGCAGTGAAGTCTTCCTCCCTCCGTCTGTCCCTCTCTCTTTCTCCCCACCCCATCCCCCATCTCTGGGGTTTGGAGCCTGAACTCGGGTCCTCAGGTTTGCAACATAGGTGGAGCCATCTCACTGGCCTGATGGTTTACTTTTGTCCTGGCATTTCTCCAGTTTTTCCACCCACCACTCCTTAATTTCACTTGAATTCAATGGACAAGGAAATTGTCATAACTTAGGACGTATTTTCTAAACTTCATCATTGTTATGGATAACGTGTACCATGGAATCAGGTCTTCCTTCCACCCTGGGATCCATGGATCAAAGCTCAGGCTGCCAGGCTAGCACCTCGAGATTGTGTGTGTGTGTGTGTGTGTGTGTGTGTGTGTGTGTGTGTGTGTGTGTTGAGGCAGGGTTTCTCTGTGTAGACTTTGTAGACCAGGCTAGCCTCGATCCACCTGCCCCTGCCTCCTGAGTACTGGATCAAAGGCAAGCGCCACCACACCTGGCTGGGGACAGTGTACTTCTGAAGCTTCTATCACCCCAGGGAAGCCCCTTCAAGCAGTCTGTTGTCTTCGCACAAAATGTCTTTGCGCTCACCAAAGTGTCACCGGGGTCAGTTCTTGGATATTCACGAGTGCCTATTCTCTTCAGGAGGGCGTTGACATTAATCTTGTTCCCTTCTGTTGTTCACAAACCAGAGCGAACACACGGAGGGAGATGTATTCTTACTAGTCCCCAAGGTTTTTTTTTTAACTCCAGTAACAGTGCTACTGGTGTGTCTGTGCTAGGAGCTTTTGTCTGTCATCATTCTGAAAGATGTCGGTGACTCCATCCCCAGGCAGGTAGAAACCTTTATGTCAAGTTCCAAACTCCTCAGATGAAAAAAGTCCACGGCAATAAACTGACCAGGGCTGCATTAGGTAACCCACTCAAGCGCTGGTCTGACTTGGACTCACTCACACCCTAGGCTTGTTGACATCTACTTATCTTTCAAATATCATTTCCTTTGGGAACACTTTCCCTTTTTCAAAGTGACTCTGCTTTCCCTCACACTAGGGGCTGTCCCCTAAGGGTTCAGACATACTACATATGTTACTGTGTTCAATTTGTTTCCTGCTTTCATGAGGGCGGCTTACAGTAGTTGCTCAAGAAAAAATGTATTCAGTGAAATTCGAACCCAGGTTCTCCAGCTACCTGGTTTCTCTTTCGCCTTCAGTCCCGTTGCAGCTGAAGATGTAATTCTAAAGTTTAAACCTTTATATCTCAATAGAAAAAAAAAAAGTCAGGGTTTTTTTTTTTTTTTCCTATTAATTGAAGACCTTAGCAGAAACTGCCCAACTCAAGGTGTGGTCACCGCGGGAGGGCGTCAATCAAGAATATGCCCCTTTGCCCCAGAGGCGAGCGGTAGCCGCACCGGGATGAGGCCAAAATGAGCAGCGCTCTATGGCTTTCAATAGAAAACACGTGTAAAACCTCAGAGGCTGGCTGCGCGCAGCTGTGTCCTTCAGGGCCGCGGGACAGAGGTCCAGGAGCAGCCTCCGCAACCCCCCCTTCCCCCTCATTGATCGAAGAACACTGCACAGTCTCTGCAAGGCGCCTTATGATCAAGGTCTTGCCTGAATTCCCGGTCTTGGGCCGATTGTGTTACCATCCAGGGAGATGGCCCGGTTAGGGATCTCCAAAGAGAGAATCCGGAGCACCTGCAGTCTCTTGGTCAATACTCGTAAGCGACGCAGCCAAAAGCTAAGGGTCTTCTCCGTGGTGCTCTGAGCAGCGGAGGTCCATCGCACTAAGCAATGCCACCGTTTCCCCCAGGATGGGCAGCCTCCCGGGAGGTTGCTCTAGTGCTCGAAGGTGCCGTCCGGGACTAAGACACTGCCTGAGTTTCTGTCGTGGCGCCTTCCCGCTGGGATCCGCGCTCTAGGCGCAAGCCTGTGCTCGCCTCTTCGACGGTCGCAATCGGACTTTCGGTGCCTAGAGCCTCTGGGAGCGCCTGCGGTGGCGGGCCACCCGGGCGCAGGGTCCCAGGAGCTCGGCAGCCAGCGCGTCTCGGGGGGCGGGAGCTGGGCCGGCGGGGGCGGGTCGGGGCAAGGGAGGAGGCGAGTCCACGGCCCGTGCCATTGGCCGCAGGGCCTGGCAGCAGGAAGGGACAGGAGCGCTGCCCCACCCCGCGGCTGCCGGAGCCTATCGCCTGGAGCGCCGAGCGCAAATAAATGTGGCGCGGCGGCGCCGGCCGGCAGCTCTCTCAAAGGGGCTGCAGGGCAGCTATGCAGTTCCCGCACCCGGGGCCCGCGGCTGCGCCCGCCGTGGGAGTACCGCTGTACGCACCCACGCCGCTGCTGCAGCCCGCTCACCCGACGCCCTTCTACATCGACGACATCCTGGGTCGCGGGCCCGCCGCACCCACGCCCACTCCCACGCTGCCGTCCCCCAACTCCTCCTTCACCAGCCTCGTGTCCTCCTACCGGACCCCGGTGTACGAGCCCACGCCGGTGCACCCCGCCTTCTCGCATCACCCAGCCGCCGCGCTGGCTGCCGCCTATGGCCCTGGTGGCTTCGGAGGTCCTCTCTACCCCTTCCCGCGGACGGTGAACGACTACACGCACGCCCTACTTCGCCACGATCCCCTGGGTAAGGCGGCCGGGGCCGGGCGCGGGTGTCCGTGGGGAAGGCGCACCCGGTGGGTGGCAGCTGCAGGAGGTGGTAGGGGCGGTTCGAAAGACGTAGTAAAAAGTTGAGGCGAAAGCCCTGAGCTGCGAGCCTCAGCGCGGGCGCCGCCGAAGCTGGGGCGCTGGGCGACTCAGATTGCCTTTCCTGCACCTTGCAGACCTCGGGGCCAGAGTAGTCGGGAGAAACCAGGGGCTCCCAGGTAGTAATGGAGGGCAGCCCTGGCCACGCGTGTCGGCCGGGGTGGGGCTCCGTTAGCGAGCGGCACCGGGAAAAGGACGTCGGGGCTCCCGGAGCCTGGCCCATGCAGCGCAGGGATAGCTGCCGGGCCGGGCGGTTCCTGGGCTGGGCTTGGTTCAACAAGCTTGTGCAGTGAAGGAGCCTGACCCTTTCCGTTCATACAGGAAATCTTGAGTTCTCGATAGGAGTAAATCTGGTTTCTGAAGCTGTTAAGTGTTTTCCTGGCTGCATGAAGCAGACCCTTCCCCCGGAGTAGTGCACGCTGCTGATTATTTTATCGACATCCTCAATACAGACAAATTCAGGAAACACTCGACGTCTGATAGCCAGGATCCGTTTTTCTGATATTGTTCATTTCCTCTGTGTGGGATGTGACTTTATGGCAGCTAAAATAACCAGTTGCTTCCTCTCGCCTTCCCCCCACCCCTTTGGAGGCTGTTTTTGCACCAGCCTGAAGCCTGACGCAAGCAAAATCTCGAAAAAACAATGCCAGCTTTCAAAATGTTTAGGTGTAGGCCTACTGACAGAGGGACGGACAGACGGACGTACTGCCACAAGGTTGGTGTAGAAAGATGCAGACCCCAAACAGAAAGGGCGACGCAGACACATTGACTGCGTAGGATTTTCGAGGCTTGTCCTCAAAACGTGCCTGGGAAATAAATAATCAATGGTGACTGGTTTCGTACCTGAGTCTAAAGTGAATAGGAGGGGGGCTTACCAGAGTTTAAAGTCAACAGTTCAGCAGCTTCACTGGGGACTTTGGAGATAATTAGTATTTTAATGAATTGGCATTTTAATGCTAGCATTATTTAGGACGCGGCCTCCAGCGCTCCTCTACAGCTTCAGGGATTTGGGGTGTGGGCGTTATAATTTTATACCTAAAGGGGTATCATATTTGTATTTTTACATTTCAGCCTGCGGAGTGTGTGACCGGCCCCAACTCTATAGCCGGGGGCAAACGTTTTCACAGAGCTCGCCCTGGTTTCCTTGGGTTTCTGCTGGGCCTGAGCAGAAGGAAGCAAACTTTTTTTTTTTTTTTTTTGGTAGACAGACCAACAGGAAACACATTGACGGAAATGTTGCCATAGCCCACGGGGTGGCTTTAACTGGCCGCCCCCGCAGGCCGAGTGTGAAATCAGAGGAGGCCAAGGCGCCCTCCAGCCACGATTGGAGGCCCCACTTGAAGCCTAACACGGGCGCCCTTCGAGCGCTTCTGTGCAGCCAGGCCTTGGGGGAGTGTACAACCCCGCTCGCTCTCCTTAAGTGAGCACGCTGAATTAGTGCGTATAGCTGAGCCGGTTGGCTTTAAAAAAAAAAAAAAAAAAAAAAAAAAGCTTTTAAAAAAGCCCGGCAGGGGTTCTTTGGGGGTTGAAAAAGATTTGTTTGCTTTTACAAACCACAGGTGTCCCGAGGTGGTCTGTGTGTGCTTTGGTAGGGGAGTGTTGAATCCATCCATACACCTGAGTGTATGTAATGGGAACGGGTCTGGTTTTTGGCCTCAGGGACTGCCCAGAGGGCCTTGGTTAACAACCGCTCTTCTGACCCACAGGCAAGCCCTTGCTCTGGAACCCTTTCCTACAGCGGCCTCTGCACAAAAGGAAAGGCGGTCAAGTGAGGTTCTCCAACGACCAGACCATCGAGCTAGAGAAAAAGTTCGAGACTCAGAAATACCTCTCCCCACCTGAGAGGAAACGTCTTGCCAAGATGTTGCAGCTCAGCGAGAGACAGGTCAGCTCACTGCCCGCGGGGACCCTCTCAGCTTGTTGGGCTGAAGCAACAGTGCGCACCCGGTACATCTGCCCCTACCCAGCTGCGCGGGACTTGTCCTCACCATAGCCCCAATCCCTTCTCCCCAGGCCGCTGGGGATTTGGGACTTTTCTGCCAATTTGCTTTCTTTTCTGTAGGTCAAAACTTGGTTTCAGAATCGACGAGCTAAATGGAGAAGACTGAAACAGGTATTGACACGGCTCCGTTTCTATGGAAATAAATGTTTGTATCATGTTATCTAAAAGCAGAGACCTGTTATGGGTTGTATGCAAAAGTCATTTGGGAGACTACTTACCTCTTCACCTTGATTAAAAAGGCAAATACTCCTGCTGAAATTCAGGATGAGTTGCTCAGGTGGCACTAACCCTAAATGCACCTAATGCAGTTTCTCTATCAATTATGCCAGGGTTTCACACACTGGCCGGTAAACCGCCCGGCTAATTGTTTTATAAACCCCATATGTTGTTTATCTCATTAACGCAGGAAAGATAAAGTAATTGACAGTAAGTGACTTAAGCAGTTATCTTTGGGAGAAAATTGTTTCTTGTATTTACACACCCATAGTAAAACCAGGCAGGACTCAAGGGTAAATATAAAGACACAAACACCTTTAAGTCTTATTTGCACTTTAAAAAAAAAGAATTAAATATCAAAGAGTTTAAAAAATTATTATCCGAAAAAAATTATTATCAGTCTCTTGCCAGCTCTTAAAATTATTATGAAACACACACACAGAAATCTCCACACCTATTTGGAAAGTAGCTTGAACTTCCTAGCAGTCTTTGAATGACCTTGTTAAGAAATGCATGATAAAAAAGGAAAGGCTAACCCATCCCAAAGCAGCCTTATTGACTTAGAGCTAAAGATTTGGTTTGGGTGCCCCACGCTGGATGCTCCTAGAGTTATCTGACAACTGCTGAATGCTTCAGCTGGCAGTGCTGTAAATCACAGGATGGTTTAAAACAAACCAATGTGCTAAATGGGGAATTTTAATGTCGATTTTAAATTGTACTGCTCACACTTTTTTTTTTAAAAGATGCTGTCCTAAAGAAAGTCTTGAAACAACCGACCAAAAAGACCTTCCTGTAGTTTGATTATTCTTAAATATTTGAGGATTCCCTTTCACTAACCTTGTATGTCTTTTTGCAAATTTGGTAACAATGTTTCTTTATAATGTTTAGGCACCTGCAGGCTTAAAAATTCACTGCCTGTACTTGGCTTGGAGCTAGTTTCCCAAGGACTTTTAAAATTGTGCTTTCTCTGTAATAATGGGAAGATTTGCCCAGATTTTAAGCAAATTGCAATCTCTTTAGCAATAATAGTTTAGCTCTATGATTTTTTTTTTTACTATAAGTTTGTAATTTGGTACATATCTATGTTTATAAATTTACTTGCGAAAACATGTGGGAAAAGGATTCAATAATTTGCAGCTTCTTTAGTATACATTTTAAATATTCTTTTCTTTTTTTAGGGGGTTAGACCTTAGCATTACAAACCCAGCCATTGACATTTGTTCTTTTAAAATGCTAGAAGACCCTATTTGGGGCAATATCGAAAGAAGGAAGACTGTAATGTCTGAACTGAATTGAGTTTTGTTGTTTTGCCGTTTGTTTGTTTTCTCCTAAACTTCTGCAAATCTTGCTCATGGATATGCACTAAGTGTATAACCTCTCTCTGGTGTGACTTTACCCCTCTTCTTTCAAATGGAGGAAATCGATCACAAGTGTGCCTCCTTAGTAAAAAGATTTTAATGAGCATAGGCTGCTAAACTGAACTTCGTAAGCGTGCTAAAGGGAAATAAAGCATTTTTATTCTTATGCCTTCGATCTCACCGTCTGTGTTTTCATCCCCTTCGGTCAGGAGAACCCACAAAGCAATAAAAAGGACGAGTTGGACAATTTGGACACTTCTTGTGACCAGGGCCAAGACTTGCCCAGTGACCAGAGTAAAGGTGCTTCTTTGGATAGTTCTCAGTGTTCGCCCTCCCCAGCCTCCCAGGAAGACCCCGACTCGGAGATTTCAGAAGATTCTGACCAGGAAGTGGACATCGAGGGTGACAAAGGCTACTTCAATGCTGGATGATAATCCCTGGCAGTGACACGTTCAGAGTCGGACTTTCCAATACTGTTTGCTACAGACAAACTGGAAAATTCTAAGCGAGAAAGAGAAATAACGCTCTTCTAGTGTTCTGAAAATATTTGGTGCACTGGCTGACTAACAAACATGCATTGAATCCTTAATTTTGATTTAACATATGATATATACCAGTTTTAAATTGTTTTGATAAAGTGACTAAATGTACCCTCATTTTTAAAAAGTGAATTCTTTCTATTTATGAGAAGTAATTTGAACTTTTGTGTAAAGCTTAAATTATAACTTTAAAGGTTTTTAATATACTGTTCTTGAGTGACTTTTCCTAAATCTGTAGCTATACCCTCAACTTCAGAGGTGCACTTAGAAAGGGGGGCCCCACATTTGGGGCTCCTTGGGACACTTTAAAACAGCACACTCGACTTTTACATGTCACCTTAACGCTGCCGCCTTAACTCCCAAAGCCATTTCAGAGCACTTGGCTCCTGGTGTTTGTTCTTATAAGCATGATAGTTGATAAGATTCTTAAAATCTTGTTTTAAAAATCTGCCAGTGTCTCTGACTCCAGTGTTAAGGAATGGTGTAGTCTCTACAGGCAGGAAGACTGACTCATTTGTGACTGATCCCATGTAAACTAGAAATAGGACAATTAAATGTAAGTAGATTGTAGAAAGTGTGTTTTATAGAAACAATGTACAAAGCATGTATATAGAAGTATTCACTGTAAAATCCCTGCCAAGATGATGTCTGTTTTTTTTTTTAATTTAATGAGTTATAACTTGCATATACATCCACAGTGGGGTGAATGACCTTGTTGAAATTCTTACTCTTTGGTTAAAAAAAAAAATCTAAACAAAATGACACTTGACAAGGGTGTCTGTGTGTATGTGTGTGCACCCACATGCCACAGGGCGGGGGGGTGGGGGGGAGGGGGGCGGTCGGGGCTGGTGGACTGGCCCCTATGGCAGGTGAGGTTCCCCTCTCCTAGAGTATTTGCTAGGGCAGGTGTGTGTGTGTGTGTGTGTGTGTGTGTGTGTGTGTGTGTGTTGGGGACCAAATAGGGTGGTTTGGAGCTACAACGGAGCACCATCGATTGGTATGCGCAGCCACTGTCCTTGACCAGCATGAGTCAACAATGCCGGGCTGCTGTGCTTTGTGAGGAGGCAAGTCAGGGTTTGGAGGGTCTGATGAATGGAGGTCAGGTTCGAGTTGCTGATCTAGAAGATCTGGGAACATTAAAGCTCGTGGTCCAGGGGGGACTCGAAGGCTGGTGCTCTGAGGTGCTGGATGTGTAAGAGAGGCCGGTGGGGCCAGCATTCCCACCCTGCGCACAAGCTTCCCTTCTGTTGACTCCCGTCAGTGCATTAGGTTGGGGACAGCAAACAGAAGCAGGAAGCACCGGGAATTTGGGGAATTGGGTGGCTGAGTCAATGGGGTAGGGTCCAGGAGGGGTTCTTGTGGGAAGAGGGAGGAAAAATGCTGATAAACAGGTGGCTAAGGGGCAAGACTTCTGAGGAGCAGCTATTAACCTGCATCCATCTACCTGTCTGGCAGAGCCCGGGTCCCACAGACTTCCACAGAGACCTGTTTAGGAGAGGCCCAGAAATCTCTTTTAGCCTTGACTTGCATGGAATCCTTTAGTTGTAGAATAAAAGAGCCTGTGACAGAATCTGTCCAAGGAATGCTGTGGCTCCCCCACACAGGGTCATTCAGGTGAAGACAGGCCCTCACATCCTGCCTCCTTAGAATCCAAGAAAGCCATGGAATTGCAGGCAAATAAGGTCCCCCAGAAGCTGGCGGCGGTGGCGGCGGTGGTGGTGGTGGTGGTGGTGGTGGTGGCGGCATGCCTTTAATCCCAGCACTTGGGAGGCAGAGGCAGGTGGATTACTGTGAGTTCGAGGCTAGCCTGGTCTACAAAGCAAGTCCAGGACAGCCAAGGCTACACAGAGAAACCTTGTCTTGAAAAACAAAAACAAAAAAAGTTTCCAGAAAACACTGAGCACTGGTCCTTAGGCAGAGGGGCATGACTCCTTGGAGGTCCCCCTGTCCCAGCTCAGGTCATGCTCTGCATTGTCTCCTGGGCTCACATCTCCTTAGTTGTTGGAGCCCAAAGGGGCCTCTCCTCCTGTGGGAGAGTTTTGCTTCCAATCAGCTGCAGGCTCTGAGCTCCAGACCTGCCTAACAGGTTACAAAGGAGTTTCAAAAGCCACCAACAGTCTGGTTTGAAAGTGGGGTTGTCTTTATCCAAATTTTAGAGAATGAGGCATTTGCATGGGGATTAAAACGGTCCTGAAATCTCTGAATTTCATTACTAGTGATAACCTCTGGTAATGTTTACTCTCGGAAGGAACTGTATCACCACTAATAGGCAAAGGGACAGCAACTTATGTATTATTGATTGACACTAGAAAAGGTAAGAGCCGAAATCTTGTTTTAAAGTAGACAATCACTGACAGCATGCTGTTTTCCAATTGGGAGCTAGCTCAAGTTTCCTTTGAGTTGCTCATGTTCTGAATCTAAATGTGCCCCTTTAAAATGGAGAGTGTCGCCTGGCATGGTGGTGCATGCCTATAATCCCAGCACTCGGGAGGCAGAGGCAGGTAGATCGCTGTGAGTTCGAGGCCAGCCTGGTCTACACAGGGAGTCCAGGACAGCCAAGGCTAAACAGAGAAACCCTGTCTTGGAAAAAGGAAAAAAGAAAAAAGAAGAAAACAAAAAACAAAGAAGCCAGGCGTGGTGGCGCACGCCTATAATCCCAGCACTCGGGAGGCAGAGGCAGGTAGATAGCTGTGAATTTGAGGCCAGGCTGGTCTACCGAGGGGGTCCAGGATAGCCAAGGCTACACAGAGAAACCCTGTCTTGAAAACCCAAAAATAAAAAATAAAAAATAAAAATAAAAAAGGAGAGTGTGTTGGTTGTGTGGCACTCTCAGGATACTGGTTAGCATTAACTTTTACAAAGTACTCTGTTACAGACTGCCAATGGGCATCTACAAACTCTTCCTGCAATCCAGACATTTTTCATTTGTTTGCCCTTTGGCTAGTTCATGTTGAAGCGGCGTGTATGGCCTTTACAGCTCAGCTCCTGTCTTGTTTTTAACTCTTTTTATCAGGAGATTCAACTTGAAAAACGGTTATCATTTAGCAGAAAGACAAACAGAAAAAGCACATTTTTGTAAGCAAAACGTTAATGATTGGAAGAATTGTCCTAATTTCACCGTGACAGTGTGTGATTAATCCCCTGGGTCGTGTACTTATACTTTAAGTTATTCAGTTCATTGCTCTTTGATATCCTGCCTCCCTTAATAGGGTATTGATTTTGCTGGATGATGTACTTTGACTCTTTACACAACCTCACTGTTGAAGATGACTAGCCTGTTGCACATTGTTTTATTTAGAGAACTATTTCGTAAGGTTTCTTTCTTTTTTTTCTTTTTTTCTTTTTATGGTTTTTCTCTGAGTGAAAGCTGATAAGACATCTTGTGGGAAAAGAGGAAACCATCACTGATAGAGAAAGTACCTATTCTCTTTCAACATTTCTGACACGCTCTCTCACTTGTGGTTTTATCACTGTGAATATTCAGCTTGGTTAAAATGTAGGCAGGACAAGGATGGTTTGGGGGAAGTGCACTTAACTAGGCATGGAAGACACCAAAAGTCCCACCTTGTGGAAAGGTTTCTCTTGAAAAATCCAGTTATTTGTGACCCTGTGAATCTGTGCCTGGAGGTATATATATCTCTCATAGGACGGAATATGGAACCCTGGATGCCAGTATATGGATAAGAGCTTTTTATCTTGTGCTCAAAATTCTCTCTCTCTCTCTCTCTCTCTCTCTCTCTCTCTCTCTCTCTCTCT
>OU015757.1:56313631-56324685 GCA_907169655.1 Acomys percivali
GTCCAGAGCTAAACAGAGAATTCTCAACAGAGGAATATCAAATGGACTTAAAGAAATGTTCAACATTCTTAGTCATCATGGAAATGCAAATCAAAGCCACTCTGAGATTCCACCTTACACTTATCAGAATGGCTAAGATCAAAAACTCATGTGACAGCACATGCTGGTGGGGATGTGGAGAAAGGGGAACACTCCTCCATTGCTGGTGGTAGTGCAAACTTGTATAACACTTTGGAAATCAATCTGGTGCTTTGTCAGAAAATTGGGAATAGTACTACCTTAGGACCCTGCTATATACTACTCCTGGGCATATACCTGAAAGATACTCCCCCATACAACAAGGACGTTTGCTCAACTGTAGCAGCTTTATTCATAATATCCAGAGTCTATAAACAACCTAGATGTCCCTCAACCAAAGAATGGATAAAGAAACTGTGGTACATTTACACAATGGGATACTATTCAGCTATCAAAAACAAGGAAATCTTGAAATTTGCAGGTAAATGGATGGAACTAGAAAAGACCATCCTGAATGAGGTAACCCAGACACAGAAAGATACACATGGCGTATACTTACTTATAAGTTGATGTTAGCCCAAAACAGAGGTCATCTGAGAAACTCCACCCAGTGAGGGATTGCGACAGATATTGGGACTTGCAGCTGGACTCTGGGCAGAGAACCGAGAGTTATTTGGAAGAGTTGGGGGCACGGCGGGTGGGGGGGGATGGAAGGACCCAGAGGGGTCAGGAGCTCCACAGGGAGACCACCAAAGCCAGCAGATCTGGACCCGGAGGACCAGCACAAACTGATGCACCAACCAAGGACAATGCATGCAGAATATCTAGACCCCCTGTTCAGATGTAGCTGATGGGTAGCTCATCTGAGGAGGGGGCAGAGAGGGGACCGCCTCTGACATGAACTCTGCTGTCTGTGATTTGATCACTGCCCCTTGGCTAGGCGGCCTTGAGGGCACACAGAGGAAGAGGATGCACGCTACCCAGATGAGACCTGATAGAATGTGGTCAGACAGTGGGGGAGGAGGCCCCTCCCCACCAATCAGAAGTCTAGGGGAGGGGAATAGTGTGGAAGAGGGAGGGACGGAGGGACCAGGAAGATAAATGCAAGGGGATAACAATCAGGGTGTAATGTGAATAAATTATGATAAATAAGTTAATGAAAAATAAGATGCTTATGTGTTCTACAAAGCTTTGTCTGGCAAAATTATCCACCCTATCCTCTTCCCCGGCAAGGCAGAGAAGAGAGCTGGCCTCCCCTGGAATTCCTGGCACGTAGGACTTGGCTAATACATGTTTGATAACCGAGTTAATCAAGGCAATGACACCAGTTGAAAACCAGTTCCTCCCATGAAGGCATGTCCTGTTTTCTATCGTCTTTGCTTCATCCTTCATCAGCCCTTGTGTATCTTAACAAATGTATCATTTCCTTGCTGAGAAAAATCTCTCTCCTCATAAATTATTGCACCTCTCTTTTTAGAGGGTGTGGCTCTTGGAATTCAACCAAGAACTTTTCATACAACTAGGGAAGAACCCTACCACTGGGCTTTGCCCAGGGCCATTCCTTGTACACTTAACTAAAAATAATAATTACTATCATTATTATGGGGGGGAGCAGGAGAGAGGGGGGGCGAAGAGAGAGAGAGAGGGAGAGAGAGAGAGAGAGAGAGAGAGAGAGAGAGAGAGAGAGAGAGAGATCATCGGAGGATAAGTTTGTGAAGTTAGCTCTCTCCTTGCACCTTTAGGTGAGTTCCAGGCACAGAACTCAGGTCATGAGGTTTGCATGACAAGGGCTTTACTGAACATCTCACTGGCCCTATTCTCTTGCATTCTGAATTCTTGTTATATTGCTCTCTGATTTCCTAGCTCAGAGCATCATTGACTGACAGAGAGTCTCATGTGTTCTCTTCCTAGCTGAACAAATCTGCATGCAGGATGGGAAGGAAATCACACAATCAAGGAGAAACATCTCCTGGCAGCATGTCTTTTTTTTTTTTTTTTTCAATACAGGATTTCCCTGTGTAGCCTTGGCTGTCCTGGACTCACTTTGTAGACCTCGAACTCACATCGATCCGCCTGCCTCTGCCTCCCGAGTGCTGGGATTAAAGGCGTGTGCCACCACGCCCGGCCTGGCAGCATGTCTTATACACACTCGCAAGCCTCCTAGTGAATGACTTTCCTGAAAGGGGATCCTTAAGACAAACTGTGAACAGGAACAGGAACAATATTTCAAGGCGCACATTCACACACACACACACACACACACACACACACACACACACAGAGTCTGCATCTTTGTACTCAAAAAAATCCAAGTTTGAGAAATGATTATTTCCTTGTAGGCTTCTGAAATGAAGCAGAGCTTGGAATTGAGTTGGTCTATTTGCCCTAGGCAGCAATACAGTAGACACTCACAACTGGCCCGCTTTGCTCACAGACAGAGATCCTGCTGCACTCACTGCTGTACACACCCTTTTAAGAACAAGCATCTCACTGAACCTCTTACATCTGGAATGTTCACAGTCCAGGTCTGGTCAGTGAGAGATAAGTGTAAGTTTCCTGAGTGGGGAGCTTCCAGGAAAGCCATTGTTTTCTTAACAAAAGGACGAGTGCAATTGGCACATGCGTCCTGTCCTTTACACTTCCGCTTCTTCCTGCCTGGAAACGTGGGCTCCCCCGTGAGGGGGGGCGGCACCCAGCTGTTGAGGAAGAAGGTCAGGCACCAAGAGTGACAGGGAAAGACGCTTCAGGGGAGGACGAGGCCTCTTCCTTAGACAGCCCCTTCAGTCAGATCTCAAGACTTTAGTCACAAGAGAAAAACTAAAGTACTTCTCAATGAAGTCTGGACCAGTCACTTGCAGTTCAGTGGAATCCTAGCTCACAAAAGCAGAAAAGACAGGAGGCTACGAAAACTGTAGACTTCAAGAAAAACCTAACACATCTTGAAGCTGTTGGGAATCGACTGCGCATGTCACAAATACCACCAGGCTTTGGACTGTCTAGATTTTTGTCAGCAGCTATTTAATTATTTTCCACTTTCCCTGCTATTCTCTTTCTCTCGTCTCCTTGCCTGCTCTCTTCTTCCTTCCTTCCAAATTTTGTTAAGCAGCTCCTGTGATAGCCATATGCCATAAGCACACAGCCATTCTTTCTGCCATCAAATGATTATATATTCCTTATTGTCCTGGATAGTTTTATGTCAACTTGACACAAGCTAGGGTCATCAGAGAGGAGGGAGCCTCAATTAAGAAAATGTCTTCATAAGATCAAGTTGTAAGCAACCCTGTCGGGCTTTTCTGAATTAGTGACTGATGGGGGAGGGGCCATTCCTGAGCTGGCAGTCCTGGGTCCTGGGATGTATAACAGCAAGCAGGCTGAGCAAGCCATGTGGAACAAGGCGGTAAGTACCGCTCCTCCTCCGTGTCCTCTGCATCAACTCTTGCCTCCAGGTTCCTGTCCTGTTTGAGCTCCTATCATCCTGACTTCCTCTGATGATGAACAGCGATGTGGAAGTGTAACCCAAATAAACCCTTTCTTCCTCAAGCTGCTTTGGTCATGGAGTTTCACCACAACAATGATAACCCTAATTAAGACACTTACGTATACTTATGAAATCAGGCCAATGGAAGGAAGTGGAGGGGGCCGTAAGAGAATGAGTGAGACTGGCAGCCAAGGCCTGGTCTGGGGAGGTTGTTGTTTCATATTTGGAGCTGAGGTTTGAGCCGAGACTAGAAGGACGCGCAGGAGTTTGCCTTGGCAGAGGCAGGAGATTGAGGGAGAGGCAGGAATGGCAAGTGTGGGGCCTCGTGGCTATAAAGCACAGTGCTTTTAGGGAACCGAAAGCCGTCCCCTGTGACTGAGACACTGAGAGCAAAGAAGTAGCCCAGAATAGGTCTGCTGAGGCAAACGGGATCAGCTTGTATTAACTATTTGTGCCTCTATCCCAAGAGATAATGGGGAGTACCTCAAGATTCTAACCCTCTGGAGGTGATCCGACCATAGTTGAGTTAAAGGATCAACCCAAGTGCCATTCTAACTATACAGTCATGTTAGTTGAAGGACATGTGAGTAACATATGGAAACACACGCAAGATGGTCTTTATTGTGGATGAGTGGAGGATGGGCTTTGAAGTGAACAGACTGACTGGGACAAAGGGCTTTGAAGGATGAAAACCAAGTTACATGAGGGGACTTCAGGATTTTGAGGCCACATGGATCTAAGGAGGGCAGTGATGAAAAGGTGGGTGCAGTTTGACTGAGGAGGGTTCCCAGAGGGAATGAGGAAAGGCAGTGAAGGGGTGAGGGGGCTGCAGAGAAGACTATTGAGGTTTCACAAGTGGGATGCACAGGACAGGGCACGTGCTGCAGGCAGGAGACCAAACAGGGGCCTGCGATGGCTTCAGTGATGAACCACTCAGCTAATTAGTGTAAGTGAAAAGGAGGCATATTCGGCCTTATGGTATGTAACCCTCCAGTCCACTTGGTCCACAAGAGACATAGCTATGAGGCTGTCTCTGCTCTTCTCTTCCTGGAGGCCCACACACAGTTTCTTGCTCTTCTTCTTCCGGCACACCACCAGCTTGCTCCATGAAGCCTCCGCTCATGGTTTCTGCTTGCTATTCATCAAGGTTTGTGGGAAGTTTGGGCCGCCATGTATTGTAGGGGAATGAGAATGGCCCTCACAGGCTCATATGTTAGGATATTTGCTCCCTCAGTTGGTGGAACTATTTGGGAAGGATTAGGGGGTGTGGTCTTCTTGGAGGAAGTGGGTCACTGAGGGTGGATGCATGCCATTCCCGTGCCTCTGCCTCCTATTTGTGGACCAAGATGTAAGTTCTCAGGTGTTCCTGCCACCTTTGCTCTGCCAATATGGGGCTCTAATCCTTTAAACTAGATACCCCAAATTAAACACTTTTTTAAAATAAATTGTCTTGGTCATAATGTTTTATCACAGCAACAGAAAAATAACTGAGACACCATTGTACCCACTGACTTGAATATACGGCCATTACAGCTCCAGAGCCCATCACCATGGGCAGTTACTTTGCTTATCATAACAAAAAGTCACCCTGCTTTTTGGTGACAAAGTAACCCGATATCATTTTTTTAGTCACAACTAATAACAGTGACACAACACATCTCACCCTCTTTCTGTTGGGGGGAAGTCCTAACATTTTGCATGGGTGATACTAAAATCAAATATAGCAGGTCACAAATCCTGCTAAGCCTTAAACCACAGAGATTTTGTTAGCGTTTATTTATTTTCATTGTCTTGCCATTTCCCTTTTTTCCCCTCAATTTCTTCCCTCCCTGCTTTCTTCTTCCTTTCAAAATTGGTTTCATGTTATGTCTACATTTGTTCAGTAACAGGTTATTATCTGTTGCTGAAATGAGGACAAGGACTGTGTCTTTCTCTCACCATGTCTATTCCTGTATAATAAATGACCTCGGAATTTGGTGGCTTAAAACAACACCAGATGACTCTAGCCAAAGAAGCAGACCTGTGCCTTCATCAGAGAAACTTCCTTCTGCAGCAGATACAGATACAGAGACCCATGGTCAGACTTATGCAGAGAGTGAGAGACCTTGGAACACTCAGCTCTAAATGGTATATCTCAAAAAAACAAATCAAAACGAACAAAACCCTTCCCTCAGAGAATCCCTTGAAGACGGGAAAGAGGCCATACAGGGTACCAAGCAAACAGCCCTCTAAATCAACATGAGAGAAGCCCATATGAACTCACAGAGACTGACGCATCATGCACAGGGCTGGGATGACAGGCATGCATCATCATGCCTGGCTGTTACATTTTTAAAAACATATTTTTATTATTATTCATTTACACGTACATATTTACATATATGGATATGTGCATGTACCTGAGGTTAGGAGCATCCCTTGGAGTTGGAGTTATAAGCAGTTGTAAGGTGCCTGATATAGGTGCTGGGAGTTGAACTTGTGTCCTCTGCAAGAACCAGCTTCAGCTTAGTGGGTTTTTTGTTTTGTTTTGTTTTTTGTTTTTTGTTTTTGGTTTTAAAGGAATTCCTGACTGTGAGATTGAGTGGGTCTGATTCTTGTGCCTTCTCTTGGGCTCTTTTCATTCTGTTTTTTTTTTTTTTTTTTTTTTTTGTCCAACTCCAATGTGTTAGGGTTTTTTTGTTTGTTTTTTTTGTTTTGTTTGTTTTGTTTTTCGGGACAGGGTCTCTCTGTGTAGCCTTGGCTGTCCTGGACTCACTTTGTATACCAGGCTGGCCTCGAATTCACAGTGATCTGCCTGCCTCTGTCTCCCAAGTGCTGGGATTAAAGGCATGCACCACCATGCTCAGCTAAATGTGTTAGTTTGCTTTTTAAAAAGATTTTTATTTATTTTAATGTATATAGTGCTCTGCCTGCATGTATGCTGACATGCCAGAAGAGGGCATTGGATCACATTGTAGATGGTTGTGAGCCACCATGTGGTTCCTGGGACTTGAACTCTGAACCTCTAGAAGAGCAGTCAGTGCTCTTAACCTCTGAGCCAACTCTCCAGCCCCAATGTGTTAGTTTTATGTTATTATATTTTATTAAGAAAACAACAGACACTTAGTAATCTCTATGGGTTGGGAATTTGGAAGTTGGCCTGAGTGGCTGTGGCTTTGGGGTCTGTCATGAAGGCAGTCAAGATGTTGACTGAGACTGCAGGCATCTGAAGGGTTTCCAAGATGGCGCACTCTTAAACTGCTGTATTACCACACAATATGGCAGCTGGTTTCCTTAGAGCAAGTGCTCCATCAATGAAAAAGGAGGGAGATGGATGCCTTGCCTTTTATGACCTATTCTCAGAAGTCAAGCATGGCTCTTGCTACATCTACTTGTCATGGGTGAGTCATTAAGTTTGGCCACATTGAAAGGAAGGGGGATTAGGCTCAGTTATTTGAAGAAATGATTGTAAAATCATCTGTAGATGTTTTTAGAAACTGTTAGAATTGTTCTGATTTCAGTACCAGGTATAGCACCTGCTAGCTACTGGGTGTTTTGCTTGTGAAATAATATTCTCTCTTTCTTAGATTTGAGCACTAGTAATAAATAAATAAATCTTTCAAAAAAAGTTGCTTGGCACAGCCAGGTGTGGTGTACATGCCTTTAATCCCAGCACTCGGGATGCAGAGGCAGGCAGATATCTGTGAGTTGGAGGCCAGCCTGGTCTACAAAATGAGTCCAGGATAGCCAAGGCTACACAGAGAAACCCTGTTTTGAAAAACTGAAAGAAGAAGGAGAAGAAGGAGGAGGAGGAGGAGGAGGAGAAGGAGAAGAAGAAGTTTCTTGGTTGGCCAGGCACAAATGTAAACTTGATATAAACCTGATATAAGACCTTGGGAGGACTCACAGGGTCTTAAGAATCGAAAAACTAGAAAGTCAGAATTCCACCTCCATATTTACAACATGAATATCTAATTATTATTTTGAGTCACATATTTTACATATCTACTTTACATATCTCTGAAGGCTTACGATCTTTCGATCAAACAGATCAAGGTTATCGCTGATATCATGTCATGCATGTTGTAGCAAGGAAATGGAAGAACAGGATGCCCGAGATAACCCTCCTCTCTCTTTTCCTTCTTTTCGATTCTCTCTAACATCTCCCACAGCTTGTTTTCCAACTGGTGATGGTGATCCACAGCTATAAGCCAAGAACTTGGGTGGAAGAGGCAGAAGAAATATCAGCACTTCAAGGCCACTCTCAGCCACATGAAACCCTTTTTCAAAAAACAAGCTACCTTACTCTTTCAGTAGCCATGTGCCCTCACCAAGTAGTTGCACAGGGCTAACATGATGACATACACCCACATCCCCCGCTACTCAGGAGGCTTGAATCAGGAGTTCAAGGTCTGCCTGGCTAGCATAGGGAGACTATGCCAAGGAAGAAGGGAGGGAGGGGAAGGACATATCACAGCAATCCAATTTTAACTTAAGTTAACTCCCCTTATCTTCCACAAAGTTTTTGCAAACTTCGTCTTTCTTCCTCCTATCCACCTGGCTTCCACTTCTCCTCTATTACAGAATCTTCTTCTTAAGGCCACCAATGACCCCATTGCCTGACCAGAGCCATTTTTTTTTCTTGGTCTCAGAGCATTTGACATGTCACCCATGACCTTTGAAGCTTTTGTTTCTGACTTAGTGCCATCATATTTTTTTCTGGCTTTAAAAAAAATTTTTTTATTTATTTATAAACTATAACAGTGTTTTGCCTGCATGTGCACCTGCATGCCGGAAGAAGGCACCAGACTGATGTCAGTATAGATGGCTGTGAGCCACTATGTGGTTGCTGGGAACTCAAGACCTTTAGAAGAACAGGCTGTGTTCTTAACCTCTGAGCCATCTCTCCAGCCCTTTTCTGGCTTTCTTGAGCTGACATAACTGGAGGTCAGAATAGGGAGACCAATGGGACAGCGCAGTGGGTTCTGTGGCTTGTAAAAGCATCACGCTGACCTCTGACCTCCAAAGATGCTCTCCCCGAGTGCTTGCCTCTGGTCCAGTTTTCTCCTTATAAGGATACCAGTCAGAGAGATTTAACCCTTACCTGAGAGCTTTATCTTAGCCGATTGATTTCCAAGTAAATTCATGTTCTGACGTTCTGAACCATTATCTACCAACCTTCTAGACTTTGCTCTCCCTCAGTCCTGTCCTTGGCCCCTGTTGAGAAAACGTATCCTTCATATCACCTTACAACTGAGAATACCCAAAGGCCTTTGCTGTAAAATTTGGAGAGACTGATCCAGCAACCCAGTTGATAATGTTTAGATGTTTCGAGGTCCCTTTAAATTTCTAATGTCTAAACAGAAAATTTCTTCTCCTCAGAACTGCTGTTCCTCATGAGTTTTTCAGTCTTAAACTGGCTCCATGGTCCATTTGGTTAATAGCGGGTTTAGCTCACTAGCACTACCACCTCCTCTTCCTCTTCCTCTTCCTCTTCCTCTTCCTCTTCCTTCTCACCAAATTCTATTAATTACACTGGTTCATAGCCACCACTTAGCTCCCTTTTTCTTTTTTCTCTACTGTTACTTTGTACATTTATTTTGCATCCCTTTTAGCTCGAATGTATTTATTGTTGTTGTTGTTTTGTTGTTATTATTATTATTATTAATAATATTATTATTATTACTTTTATAGAGCATTTCACAATATAGCCCGAGCTAGACTCACTCACAACCTTCTCGTCTTAGCCTCCTGTGTTTCACCATACTTTGAATTACTATGACTAACAATGAAAATAACAGCCAGTCTTTATTAGGAGCCTAGTGAGCAGCGTGTCTTTACACTAGATGCTTTTTGCTTCTGCCCTCTTCCGTACATCTTGCTTGTATGGACAACACAGGCCCCCTGTCCTACTTTGATTGTCATAGAACACTGACCAAAAACAACCTGGGGAGGAAAGGGTTAGTTTGGTTTACAGATTACACATGGTCCATCATGATTGGAAGCTAGGACGGGACTCAAGGTAGGGACTGATGCAGACCTTGGAAGAACACTGCTCACCAGCTTGCTTCACCTGCTTGTGTTTATCCAGCTTTCTTACCCAGATCCACCCAGGACCAGCTGCCCAGGGGTGGCACTGCCCATTGTCAGCTGGGCCTTTCTCCATCAATTAACAATCAAGGAAATGCCCTGCAGGCCAACCTGGTGGTGACAGTTCTTCAACTGCCGGCCCTTATTGCCAGGTGTGTCAAGTTGGCAACCAGTATCAGCCATCGCATCCCCCAAATTCAGTTGATCAAGAAAAATAAGGCACCAGCCAAGGACAATACAGGTGGTAAACTTTAAACCCCTACCCAGATCTAGCCAATGGTCAGAACAGTCTCCACACTTGAATGGAGAGTGGGATATGACTTTCTCATGTACTCTGGTGCCTCACATTTGACTATGTCCCCTGGAGGGGGAGACCTGGTGGCACCTAGAGGAAGGACAGCAGTTCACCGAGAAGAGACTTGATACCCTATGAGCATATACAGGGGGAGGAAATCCCCCTCAGGAACAGTCATAGTGGAGGGGAATAAGGGGAAAATGGGAGGGAGGGAAGAATGGGAGGATACAAGGGATGGGATAACCACTGAGATGTAACAAGAATAAATTAATTAAATAAAAAATAAAAATAAAAATAAAATTAAAAAAAAGAAAAATATAAATCTCTAATTTTCTCTATTATTAAATTAATGATTGGTTAAAACTTTCATCTGATGACAGAAAATGTAATTTTATATGATTTTTAGTAAACAAATTCTTGCACTGTGATTTTTAATTTATTAAGATAAATTATACATCTATAACTTTTTATGTTATAATAATTGCAACTGTCAGTATTTTTGTGGCAGCACAGTATTGCAATATATGAACTTTTGGCCAATTCATTATTTATGAATCCTTACAACAGCTTTTTTCATCCAGCCTGTGTGAGAGATTCTTGTATGAATGTGTCAAACCATACATCCCCATACAGAAATCATGAACAGCAAGTACTTTATAAAGTTTGATAGAAGAGGCTGATGAGATGGTTAGGAGTGAAGACTACAGGGTCCTCTTACAGAAGGACCAGGGCTGGGTTCTCAGCACTCACAAGACAGCTCACAACTGCTTGTGACTCCAGGATCTAATACCCTCTTCTGCCCTCCATGGGCACTGCACACGTGTGGTGCATGGACGTACATGCAGGCAAAATACCCCTATACATAAAAAAAAACCTCAAACAATTTTAAAGTTTGATGGTTATCAGTCAAGTTGTCTTTTAAAGAGTTTTTGCCCATGTGTGCTCTCACAAGTGGCATTCTAAAATGCCTATTCCCTCACATCAGCACCAACAGGGATGACATCAAACTTAATGTTTCCTCTATCTTGTCTCTGCTGCACTTCTTTAGGAATGGATAAGAAGATCCTTTTAAAATGATATTAGGTTGCATTATAATAGTATCTTGACTTTTATTCTCACCTATTCAATTTAATAGGAATATCTTTCTTTTCTTTCTTTCTTTCTTTCTTTCTTTCTTTCTTTCTTTCTTTCTTT
>OU015757.1:56324695-56340120 GCA_907169655.1 Acomys percivali
TTTCTTTCTTTCTTTCTTTCTTTCTTTCTTTCTTTCTTTCTTTCTTTCTTTCTTTTTTTGAGACAGGGTTTTCTTTGTGTAGCAGAGCCCTGGCTGTCTTGGCTGTCTTTGAACTCAGAAGGACCCACCTGCCTTTGCCTCTAGAATGCTGGGATTAAAAACAAACAAAGAAACAACTCTTAACATTAAGCCAAGCATGGTGGCGCAGGCCTTTAATTCCAGCACTCAGGAGGCAGAGGCAGGTGGATCGCTGTGAGTTCAAGGCTGTCCTGGACTCACTTTGTAGACCAGGCTGGCCTTGAACTCACATTGATCCACCTGCCTCTGCCTCAAGAGTGCTGGGATTAAAGGTGTGTGCCACCATGCCTGGCCTTTCTTTCTACGTTTTGGCATGTTTGTGTGTGTGGTGCGTGCATGTGAGTGTGCAGGTACAGACACCCCTGTGAGAGTGCTGAGGACAGAGAACGATGTCAGGCGCCTCCCGCCATCACTCTCCACCTTGCTGTTTTGAGAGGAGGTCTTGTATTGAGCCAGAGGCTCAGTGTTTTAGATCCCAGTGAGGCCCTGGGATCTGCCCATCTTGCCCCGCCCCTCCACCCTCCTCCCACACCTCCAATTCTGAGCTTATAGGCACCTACAGAGCCACAAACCTCCTCTGTTCTTTATGTGAGCACCAAGGATTCAAACTCAGGTCCTGTGCTTTCCCACCCATGGAGGTAACTCTCCAGCTCCTCCCTTTCTTTTCAACCCTCCATCCCTATTTTGAGACAGGATCTTCTAACTTGGATGACCTTGAAGTTTTGATCCTCCTGAGTGCACGCTGGCTTGTACAATGTGCTAAGGAACAAATCAGGACTTCTTTATGCATGCTAAGCAAGCACTCTAACCACGGAACCACACCCCCAGCCAATTATTTCTTTTCTTTTGAGTTTTCTTAAGCCAGTGAGCATTTAACACCATCATATCTCAAATGCTCAACAGCCACATGTGGCAAATGATGAGAAATGGCAAAGACACTTGCTGTTGTTAAGACCCGGATAGATTAGCCTGGCACATAACAACTTGTACATTTATTTTTTTAAGGCAAAGTCCAGTGCCTTTGGAGAGAAGGTACTTAACCAAGGTTTGTTTTTCTAATGGAGTTATTTTCATTTTTTTCAGTTAAATGTTTCAGTACTTGTTCTGTGTAGATATGGCCAAAGTACCTCCCTGTAGCCATGAATCACTTTGTTAGTCATGAAACAGAAAACAATTCATACAGTTTGCTTTGTTTTTTCAAAGGGAGAGATGTTTTAAGAATGTGTTTTTATAAGATTTGCCAAAATTTTTACGTTGCACAATAGGTTCACCCTCCCCCCTCTCCTTCCTTTTGGAGAGTCGATGGGCAGATGAAGCTTGGAACAGAAGTGTTGACAGCAGTTGGGATAGCACAGCAAAATGATCTGAAGAAAAGCTTCAAGGAAGTGACTCTGCGGACTCTAGCTGTAGCTGTAGGAAGTGTCTTGTCTTCAGAGGATGCTATGATTTCTGTTAAGAGTGGGTGGAGTCTGGGGAGACTGACAGTCCTGCAGATGGTCATAGGCCATTTTACAACTATTCAAGGTCACATTTCCTAGGATCTGCTACTCAAGGTTTACCCCCAGAAATCATCTCTTAGGCAAATATTAACCCCCAGTTACCATTCTCTGATTTTAATGCTCCCAAACTCATTAATTTAGGAAGGAAAAGGCATGTAAATTATGTCACATGTATATTTATTTAGACATTTTCCCCCCCTTTTTAGACAGAGTCTCACTATGTAGCTGTCTGTGGCTATCCTGGAACTCACTATATGTAGAACTGACTGGCCTCGAACTCACAGAAATCTGCCTGCTTCTGCCTCCTAAGTGCAGGCATTTAAGGCATGTGCCACCATGCCTGACTTCATTAAGGTTTTTTTGAGTTTTGCTAAGTAGCCTAGGTTGGCCTTGAACTTGGAATACTGAAGATAAGCCCATATTCAGTCTGTAAGTGACTCATAACAAGATATAAAAGACTCCTTCCACAAAAATAATTCAGTTTGAACATGAAGGTGCAAATGTATTAGAAATATCTACAGAACACCAGCTGGGAAAGCCCTTCAGACTGTCTCAACTGACTTTGCTCATCTTACACAAACAGGCAGCAAGGTTGTTTACCATGGCCACAGAAAGATCTAGAATTCAGACTTCCAAGGGCTGTGTCAAGAATTCTCTTTTGTTAGAAGCAGGATCAGCATTTATCAAATTCTTGCTAAAGGTTACTGAATGTTAGGCATCAGGTTATAAACACTTTCCCAAATTTCAACAACCTAAAAAAAAAAAAAATTCCTCCAAATAGAAAGCATTTTAGGCTTAAAGGAAAAAGGACCACTCTTATGCATTTTCTCTCGGCATTTCCTTTACTTTCTCAAACAGAAGTAGCTAACACACAAAACATTTTCCCATTTCAAAGTGTGCAAAGGGCTCTTTGAGGTCTTTGCTGGGCTGTGTTTTGAAAGCTAAATAAACATCAACTCAGAACAAAAACTTGAGGGATTGTAGTTATGGTTTGGAAAGCCCAGCTTCCCTAGCCTTCTCTTCTTAGTTTTTGTTCATTATTTTTCTTTTCTATTTTATCCCCTCTCTCTTTCCCTCTCTCATTCTCATCTAATTTCTTTCCTTTCCTCCCTGGACCCCTGCCTTGCTCTTTTGTTTTTAGAAAGTGTGGTATTAAAAGGAACTTCTTTAGCTGGGTGTGGTGGGCACACCTGTAATCCCAGCACTGGGGAGGCAGAGGCAGGCGGACCTCTGTGAGTTCAAAGCCGACCTGGTCTACAAAGTGAGTACAGAACAGCCAAAGCTACACAGAAAAACCCTGTCTCTAAAAACCAAAAAAAAGAAAAAAGAAAAAAAAAAAAAAAAAGAAAAAGAAAAAAGAAAGAACGAACGAAGGAATTTGTGTTGTGACTCCAAATGTTTTGATTTGTGGACACTGGCCATGTAATGCCTGGCCAGCATCTAAAGCAGTGGTCCTCAATCTGTGGGTCACGACCTCTAGGGGGGTTGAATGTCTCTTTCACAAGGGTCATATATCAGATATCCTGCATAACCTATATTTACATCATGATTCATAGCAGTAGCAAAATTAAAGTTAAAGTTATGAAGTAGCAACAAAAATAATTTTGTCTTTTGGGGGTCACCATAACATGAGGAACCGTTTTGAAGAGTGGCGGCATCAGGAAGATTGAGAACCATGGCTCTAAAAAGAAGCAGAGGCCCAGACGGGTAAATGACTGTGCCTAAAGTCAACTGAATAAACTTCTGAGGTCAGAAAGCTGCTACAGGGGTCTGTGGAGATGGCTCAGTTGGTCAAGTGTTTGCCATGCAGGTGAGCGGACCTGAGGTCAATTCCCAGAAACATGTGACAAGGCTGGGTATGGTAGTGCATGCAGGGAAGCAGAGACGGGAGTGTCTCCAGAACTTGGTCACCAGCCAGACTAATTATCAAGTTCTAGGCCAAGTGAAAAAAACAAAAAACAAAAACAGGATGAGGCGGGCAGTGGCGCACACCTGTAATTCCAGCACTCCGGGAGGCAGAGGCAGGCGAATTTCTGTGAGTTCAAGGCCAGCCTGGTCTACAAGGCAAGTCCAGGACAGCCAAGGCTCCATAGAGAAACCTTGTCTTGAAAAACCAAACAACAAACAAACAAAAAAACCCCAAAAAACAAAGAGATGGACAGTACTAAGGAATGACATGTATGTGCACACTTCCCAACACACACACACACACACACACACACACACACACACACACACACACATACACGGGAGAAGCAACTGGAGTAATGCCTGTTGGCTTCTGTAGGTGTGAGGCCTTTGGGTTATTTTGTTTAGTCACAAATTCTTTAACCTCCCTTGAAGGTGTCCAGGGGCCCTTGGCAGGGTCTCAGAACAAGAAGAAAACCTCTATTCATGCCCAGCGTTTCAGAATCCTTAAGGTGAGAGCCAGGTTGCCTAAGGGTCTCATGCAGAATAGGTTCTCAGGGGTGCAGGAATCTTTTTTTTCCTTCTGGCCTTCCATCATTTCCCTTGTAAAACAAGAGAGAATGAGCTCCGGTGACTACTAAAGTCTTATCTAGATGCAAGTACCCTGTGACTCTAGAATCCCCTTAAAATAATAAAATGATACACCATCTAATTGCTTAGTTTTTTTTTTCCTAGCCCTAATTTTATTCCCATTCTATTTAGAAGTTTAGCCAAAGAGACTGAACTTAGCAGAAAACTCTGGTGCCCCAGATTCCTGGAGGAATTTGATGTTAAAGGGCATTAAAGCTCCTGCATGATTTTGGAGACTCAGCACCAGAAAGCTTAAAGAGCAGAATGCTGTGAGAGGTTCACAGACTTGGATGTATCCGGGAAAGGTGGCTCAACGGAAAAGCCTTTGCCATGCAGGGTGAAGGCTGGAGTTTGGGTTCCCAGCACACATGTAAATGCTGGCAGTGCGATGGCCTGTCTGTCATCCTAGTACACAGGAGGCAGAGACAGGGGGGTAAGGTGGCTAGCCACATGGGCTGAATTGGCAAGCTCCGATTCAAGTGAGAACCCAGACTTCAGTGTACAACACGGAGAATGACCATGATTAAGGATGACACCCTATGTCGATTTCTGACCTCCACACACATGTGCCTGCATTTGTGTAAGGACATCAGAACACACACACACACACACACACACACACACACACACAAAACCAAGCATACATACACACACCACACACATTGATTCCTCAAAGGCGTAGACTCTTTCCTGACTCAGAGCCTGTTACCTGCCATAGTTTTCCCCTGGAGCTCTTTCTTAGTTTGCTCAGATGATTTGGGCCTCAGCATTGCATCATAGGCTATGTCTTCGCTGACCCCCCCTTCCCCCCCACCCCCCCTACCTCCCATCACAAGCAGCCTATTCCACCCTTTTCTCTTCAGGGCACCAAATAGTGTTTGGGCTATACATTTATTTGTGAATTCACTGTAATGTTTGTCTCCCTAGGTATGCTGGAAAATTAAAAGTTATGGGATTTTATTTTTTTCTGTGTTTGCTAGTATTTCCTAGCACATAGTGAGGATTGCTGCATAGGGTCAGAGGAAAGCACTTAGTTGGTAAGCTGAATTTGATCCCCAGCACCCAAATCAAAGCACCAGTTGTAGTGGCCTGTTCATACCAGCACTGAGGAGAGCCTCGGATTCCCCCTGGGCCTCATTGGCCAGCTACTGGTGAGCCCCAGGCCACTGTGAGCCAGACCTTGTTTCCAAAAACAAGGTAGATGACATCTAAACGCCACCTGAAGTTGACCTCTGGTGTTCATAGTCATGCACAAACATGTGTATGTACAGTTGTACACACACATGCCCATGAACATGGATACACACATACACATATGTACTGCACACATGAAAAAAGTACCACTACGGAAATAAAATTAAGTGAAAAAACCTGTTATATTAGTGAGTGAGGGAATGAATGGATGTGTTATCAGACAAGTCCCAACACACTCTACACTTACCGGTCGTTTTGTTGTTTTTGAGGCATGGTCTTGCCATGTGTCCTGGGCTGGCCTTGAACTTAGATCCTCCTGATTTAGCCTGCAGAGACCTGGGAGTCTAGATGTGTGCCACCACACCTAGCCTGGTTGTTTATATATGACACAACCTATAAAATACTCAGTGAAATCGCCCCTTTGACCCTATTTTGGCCTCTATTTTAGACTCTAAGCAAGTTGGCATTTATTCCAACATGTGTTTGTTGAGACCGAGTGGGCCTCTTCAGTGGCTCAGTTAAGAACACCACCTTGCCAGTTACTGCGGCCTCGGTTCTTTCTGTCTGAATTCTTGTTACATCTCAGCGATATTTATGGGACCAGCAAGTTACATAAGACTCGGGGGTTTGATATCATTAAGAGAGAAATCTTGAGTGACTCTGCCTATGAATAAGCAAATCAAGTCACTGGGCTGTAAGCAGTTTTGTTTAGATGTTGCTGGGACCACACTAAAAAAAGAGAAGTTATTTATTAAAGGCAGAAAAGTTCCTTTTAAATTCTGTGGCAATCATGCTCCCACCCCCCCCCCCCCCCCCAGCTCCCCCAACTCCCCCACCCCCCACCCGTCTCCCTCCCTCTCTCCCTCTCTCTCTCTCTCTCTTTTCCCCTTCCAGTCCATGGAAAGTGTTATCTCAGGCGGCTCTGTGCAGGAAGTTGATTTATCACTTCCCCACAGTTGTAGTTTGTCCAGGACCTTAACTACACGCTATCAGATTACATCAAAATGTAGGCCTTTGTGTGTTTAACTCATCATCAAAGGAGCTGTGGACCCTCAGGACTTGCTATCACGTCGCTGCACATGCAGCCATGTAGCAAAACAAAGCCCTATCTAAACAGGACATAACTCTGCTGTGTGGTGGCTTTGCAGGCTCTCTGCTTGCAGCAATGCTTGGGGCTCAGGTGTCTGCAGTGTTTCACTTCTTGTTTTTTATATTTATCTCTTTTTAGAATTGCTGTCATTTGCCTGGCTGTGTTCAAGGAAGGAAAACCCAAAATATTAACTTACCAGGGAGGAGGCGCGATCGCTGCAATCCACAGCGTCAGTTGGGGGTGGCGCAGCCTTTCCTTAGGAGTAGGGTCCTTGGTTTTTCACTTGGGAGAATCAAATCTATGAGTGCTATCAAGGCTTGTGGAGCCTGTCACCCTGGCTTTGAATCCTGGCTCCTCTATGTCACTGGCCCACTTCTTGGGTCTTTTGTTTTCCCAATAATAACACCTGCCTCATAACTTATTTGTGTGTGTGTGTGTGTGTGTGTGTGTGTGTGTGTGTGTGTATGCACGTGCGCACGTGTGTGTTTAGCTAGGGTCTTATGTAGCTGAGACTGGACTGGAAAGCAGTATGTAAGTGAGGATGGCCTTGAATTTTTGATCCTCCCATCTCTGCTTTCTGAGTACTAGTATTAGTTATGTTGCTTTTGGTTAAGCTCAGGCTGCCTTAAAACTGAGCATGCGTGTTCAAGTCCAGGCCTGCTGTCAGGATTACAGGGTGTGGCCAACATATCCAGCTCCCTAGCTCTCTGATACAGAATAAATCATACATGTCAACGAATACGTGAAAAGTACCCATGGAGAGCGCTCCCTCAGGCGTGCTCTGACTGAGCATTCTAAAGCCTGAGGGTGCAGAACTCTGGCCCCAGGCTGGTTACACTCTCACCTTTGAGGATTCATTGCTATTTTCTTCTTTTATTTCTTTGCTTTCTTGAGACAAGGTCTCACTCTCTGTAGCCAGCTGGTCTGGAACCTGTTATGTAGACCAAGTTGCTGGTGGAGAACTTGCAAAAATCCTCCTGCCTCAGCCTCCACAATGCTGTGATTAGAAGTGTGAGCCACCATGCTCAGGGTTATTTTCTTCCTTAGAGTTCCCTGTTCCTTGCCTTGGTGGCTGCCAGATGCTGTCTCTATTGGTAGCCACAGGAAGCTAATGCAACTGTGGAGTAATACTTCTGCCCCAGGCTGGCTCCACCCTGTTGACCAAGTTTTTTTTTTTTTTTTTTTTTTTTTTTTTTAAGCTCTGCTCAGCCAACTCCTTCTTCAATGCTTTGCCTAAAAAGGAGTTCTCACCCAGCCCTGCTGCAATGGGAAATGGCTGCCTGCCCTAGAGGTTCCGGACACAGGGCTTTCGGGGGACGGAAATGGTGGCACAAACTTTACACTTCAGGGGTTTGAGGGTTCCAAGTAGTAGCAACTGTCCAACACGAAGCTCATTTCCAAAAAGAAGATGTCAGAGGAAGAGCTTGATTCTGTAACAGATCCTCTAGCTGGCGTGATGAGGTGAGACAGTCTTAACATGTATTTGCATGGAGGAAGTATGACAATTTTCATAGCCCTATGACCGGAAAGAAATTAAAGTTACACCTAAAAAACTGTATGCTTTAGGAAGGTATATTTTGTTTTCTTTTAAAAAACCTGAACCGTGCCAGGAGGTGGTGGCACACACCTTTAATCCCAGCACTCGGGAGGCAGAGGCAGGCATATCTCTGTGAGTTCAAGGCCAGCCTGGTCTACAAAGTGAGAGTCTAGGACAGCCAAAGCTACATAGAGAAACCCTGTCTCGAAAAAACAAAACAACAAAACAACAAAACAAAACAAAACCCCACCATCACCACCAACACCAACACCAACCAAACCTGAACCTATCTAAAATAGGATATTTAAACAAGCCCCATGCTTTGTTGCTTCTTCTTCTTTCAGTTGTTTTGGTTTGTGTTCATTTATTTCTTGGAGTCGGGGTCTTGTGCTAGAGCATAGGCTGGCTTAGAACTCGCTATGTCGCCCAAACTGGACTTAAACTCTTGATAGTTTTCCTTCCTCAGCCTCCTGAGCAGTCAGATTACAGGCAGAAGCCGACACATCTGGTTTAATTTTGTTTTGTGAGTGTACAGCACATCTATGCACACAAGTTCAAATGCACGTAGGGCATAGGTGTGTGTGTGTCTGTGTGTGTGCATTTGTCCATTTGTGCACATGTATATACATGTGGAGGCCAGCGCTGAACTGAAGCTTGTCATTTTGCCTAATTTGTTTATTTTTAAACATAATATTTTTTTTTTCCTATTAAAAAGCCAGTAGAGGGGCTGGAGAGATGGCTCAGAGGTTAAGAACATTGTCCTGCTCTTCCAAAGGACCTGGGTTCAATTCCCAGCACCCACATGGAAGCTCACAACTGTCTGTAACTCCAGTTCCAAGGAATTTGATATCTTCATACCAATGCACATAAAATAAAAATTTAAAAAGCCAGTGGAGCCAGGTGTGGTGGTGCACGCCTTTAATCCCAGCACTTAGGGAGGGAGAGGCAGGTAGATTGCTATGAGTTCCAGGCCAGCCTGGTCTACAAAGCAAGTCCAGGACAGCCAAGGCTACACAGAGAAACCCTGTCTCAAAACAACAAAACAATGACAACAAGCCAGTGGACTTTATTAGAATTTATAGTGACACCATTAAACCAGTGTTTTTCTTTTTTTCTTTTTTTAAAAAAATTTTTATTTATATGCATAGGTGTGAGGGTGTTGGATTCTCTGAAACCAGAATTACAGACAGCTGTAAGCTGCCATGTGGTTGCTGGGACTTGAACCCATGTCCCCTGGAAGAACAGCCAGTGCTCTTAACCGCTGAGCCATCTCTCCAGCCCCCGTGTTTTTCTCTTCTTTTTTTATTATTATTAAATTTTATTATTCAGATTACATCCCAATTGTTATCTAAACAGGATCTTTAATTCCTTTCTTTAAAAAGATTGCCTTTGGGGGGGGGGGAAGATTGCCTTTGCCAGGTGCATGCCTGTAATCCCAGCACTCTAGGAGGCAGAGGCAGGCAGATCTCTGCGTTCAAGGCCAGCCTGGTCTACAGAGTGAATTCCAGGACAGGCAGAGCTACACAGAGAAACCCTGTCTCAAAAAGCCAAAAAAAAAATTTTTTTTTATATTACAAGTATAAGAATTTTGTGTGCACATATGCATGGATATATTTATGTACGTATATGCACCACAGGTGTGTAGTGCTCTTGGAGCCCAGCACTGGATCCTCTGGAGCTGGAGTGAAGAGATGACTGTGAGCCGCCCTGTGGGTGCTGGCCATGAACTCTGGTCCTCATCCTTCACCGGAGGGCTCTATCCCGTGAACCACCTCCCCAGCTCTAGGTCCAACTTCTGCTGCTTCTTCATGCTACGATTACTCACTGCAGGTTTACAATCTTCGTGGCTTTCTGTCGGGATGTCGGGACATCTCCTCAGCTGAGAGGATCACCTCCAAAGGGCCGATCACCGCCGCTTAGCGCCAGCTGGCTCTGTGTGCCAGGTCCCCTCCGCTAGCTTTTGCACCTCTGCCTGGATCCTTGCCATGAGCTCAGCTTTGGCCCTGCACGCTGATGCTCAGCGTCTCTGGGATGGCTACAGGGTGGGTCTCATCCTAATCTCAGACATCACAGAGAATGGATTCCCATTGTTGGTGCAGAATCTGGTGCTCCTTTGTCTGGAAAGAGACTTGGGGCATTCGCCTGGCGCCCTCTTAGAGGAGTTGTAAATGCTGCTGCATGCTGAGATCAGCACTTCCTGTAGACTGATACTCGAAAGTCTTCTTTTCTAAGTACAAAAGCAATAAATGTGTTTTATTAACACAGACACCTACCTAATCACAGAAATGTATAAATTCTAAAATTTATGTTGCAGTAGTGGTTCAATGGTAGAGAGCTTGCCCAGCATGCACAGGACCCTGGGTTTGGTTCTCAGCACAAGAAAAAAAAGGAAAGAGGGAGGGAGGGAGAGAGGGAGGAAGAAAAAATATAAAGTTCAAGGCTTTAATAGTGACATCAAACAACAGTTACTACATACTGTTCAAATACACATCAAAACCTTGTATTGACGCCGGGCATGGTGGCCCATGCATTTAACCCTAGCACCCAGGAAGCAGAGGCAGTTGGACATCTGTGAGTTCGAGCCCAGCCTGCTTTACAAAGCAAGTCCAGGATAGCTAAGGCTACACAGAGAAACCCTGTCTTGGAAAAAAACAAGAACAAAAATCAAAGCAAAACAAAACAAAAAAACCCAAACCATACAAGTAGAACATTATGATAGGCAGATTTGGGCCAAGGGGTCCCGCTCAAACTAAGGCACCAGCCAAGGACAATACAGGCGGTAAACTTTAAACCCCTACCCAGATCTAGCCAATGGTCAGAACAGTCTGGAGACTTGAGTGGAGAGTGGGATATGACTTTCTCACTGGTGCCTCACATTTGACCATGTCCCCTGGAGGGGGAGACCTGGTGGCACTCAGAGGAAGGACAGCAGGTTACTGAGAAGAGACTTGATACCCTATGAGCATATACAGGGGGAGGTAATCCCCCTCAGGAACAGACATAGGGTAGGGGAATAATGGGCAAATGGGAGGGAGGGAAGAATGGGAGGATACAAGGGATGGGATAACCATTGAGATGTAACAAGAATAAATTATTAAAAAAAAAAAAAAAAGAAAAAAAAAACCCAAACCATTGTACTGTTTTTTAAAGAGCTAAAATAAAGGTAGGAAATGGTAGCACATGCCTTTAATTCCAGTACTCAGGAGGCAGAGGCAGGTGAATATCTGTGATTTCCAGGTCAGCTTGATCTACCGAGCAAGTTCCAGAACATCCATGGCTACAGAGAAATCCTGTTTGAAAAACAGACTAACAAACAAACAAGCAAAAAGCTAAAATTGGGGCTAGAGAGATGGCTCAGTGGTTAAGAGCACTGACTGCTCTACCAGAGGACCAGGGTTCAATTCCCAGCACCCACATGGCAGCTCACAACTGTCTGTAACTCCAAGATCTGACACCCTCACACAGACACACATGCAGGCAAAACACCAATGCACATGAAACAAAAATAAACAAATTATTTTTTAAAAAGCTAAAATGAATGACACATAGACTCTTCTGAAAGTTGCATGCCTTCCTTAGTGGTTGTGTCTTGGATAGATTAAGATGTCAGTATGGACATATTTTATCCCACTATTTTGTGTTGCTCTAGCTTATAGAAGTTCCAAGGTATAATGTGCTATAAATTATTTACTTAGTTTTCTGTGTTAGACTTCAGACCATCTCAGTTTCGGGCTCTCTGGGGGGGGCATCTTGTTTTTGCCTTAACAAACAGTGCAGTATTGGACATCCCTGCGCAAACATCATTTTGCTCACGTGTCAGTATTTCTGTGGAATTGCCACGATTGTTCCAGGTCGGCCAGGCCTGGAAAACTCTGTCAACAACAACAACAACAACAACAATCAATCAATTAATCAATCAAAGCCAAAATAAAGCATGTACATTTTAAATTTTAAGAAGCATTGCTAAGTTGGGTTCCTGTGTACGTTTTTACAATCCATCCAAAAGTACAAGAGCTCTTGTTTCCCCCAGACCCCTATTGGCATTGATATTGTCAAATTTTATGGAGTTTAGTTCATCTGTGTTTCTTTTGATGTTGGTGAAGTTGAGTGTCTTTAAAAACCATCTGAAGGCCAGGGAGATAGCTGGCTCAGAGGGTAAAGACTCCTGCTGTGAAGTCTGAGTTCAGTTCTTGGAAACCATGTTAGAAGCGGGATGCTGTCCTTCCCAGCAGCAGAAGCAAGAGAGACCTCGCTCAAAAACACGGTGGAAAGGAAGAGAAGCAACTTGGAAACAATTGTTCTGTAATCTTTACACACGCACCATGCACGACACACACCCCCAACACACACTTAAACAAACAACTACATCTTAGAAAAATGTTTTTTGTTACGCTCGGACAGGTGTAGCTGTCACCTCTCATCAAAGAAACTTCTGTTTGCAAGAAACGGGCCTCTACAAAAAGCCACAACTGGCTAAAACACGGAAACAAAATAAAACAAAACAAAAACCTGGTCATGGGGTGCCCAGCCCCAGTGGATCGATCTCCAACACCACTCCTGCACCTGGAGTTTGGGGAACATTACAGGCATTACAGAAGAGGCAACAGCAACATTGTAAAGGCCAAAGGGCCATGCAACATTCTGTGAGATCTCACTCTCTTAGAAATGACAGGGTTACTTTAGCCATGATAATACAGCAAATATGGGTGCTTAGGCCTGACCTGAACAAGGACACCACCAATAGAGTTAATTTGGAAGGAGGAAATTTCACCACGCCCCACCCTTAGACAAAGAACTAAAGGCCGCTAAGGACTGTTGAAAGTGGGAGAACTGGTTTTTCCCAGGGATGAGCCCCTAATTGGCTATCCAATTCCAAGTGGCCAGTACTTGAAATCGGGACTTTTCTACACTCTCTTTGAATGCAGATAGTTTATTATTAGTTCTTCACTTACCTTAATGGAATGGCAACCTTCCAAGAGGACACAGCTGTGCAAGCAGCCAGCTTTATCAGGTTCAGCTTTTAGAATCTGCTCACTTCTGGGTGGGCCTTCTCAGATGGTGAAAAGCTGAGGCCATCGTACATATGCATTTTCTCGTTCTTTATCTGCTGGACTCACTGTTTGCTCTCGTTCTTATGCTAGTTGAGAGCTGAGACTCAGGGCATAGGCCTGCGATTGCAGCTACTACGGATGCTGAGGCAGGAGGATACACAAGCTCAAAGCCAGCCTGGGAAACTTCCTGAGACTCTGCATCAAAATAAAAAGTAAAATGTGGCATGGGATGTACCTCAGTGACGGAGCACTGGAGCGCTTGTTTAGGATGTGTGTTGCCTTGTGTTATAGGCAGGGAGGGAGGGAGAAATGGAGGGAGGGAGGGAAGAAAGGAGGGAGGGAGACAAGCAGGCCAAACCAAAGAAACCTATGATGTTCTCTAGTAATCTAGTGGTGGGATTTGGTGCTTTCACCAGTGTAGCCTGTGGTCAAGCCTTTTTCCCCTCGGACAGCTGGAGATGTGGCTCAGTGTCTGACATGTACAAAACCCTGGGTTAAAGCCCAGCACTGAGGGAGGAGAGAGAGCAGGGAGGAGGGACAGAGAGAGAGAGAGAGAGAGAGAGAGAGAGAGAGAGAGAGAGAGGGAGGGAGGGAGAGAAAGGGAGAGAGACAGAGAGACACAGACAGAGACAGAGAGACAGACAAAGACAGACAGAGACAGAGAGAGCGAGCTAATTGAAGTCCAGGCTTTCTTTCTTTATTCTGAGATTAACTGAAAACTGATTCTTTAAAGAGTTTTAATCTTTTAATCAGTGTCTCCCTAATTTCCAAAGTATTTCTCTTCCAGGTTCAGGGTAAATCTGTCTTTTTTTTTTTTTTTTTGAGACAGGGTTTCTCTGTGTAGCCTTGGCTGTCCTGGACTCCCTTTGTAGACCAGGCTGGCTTCAAACTCACAGCGATCCGCCTGCCTCTGCCTCCCGAGTGCTGGGATTAAAGGCGTGCGCCACCATCGCCCGGCTAAATCTGTCCTTCTTGAGGCTCTGGTCACTGTAACTTTATTCCATTTCAGACTCACCCTTCAGACCCTGAGACTCGCCGGTGGACTATCTGTAAGCTGGTCCCTGACTTCTGCCAAGTGACTGTTCGCACCAGCTAGTGAGCTGCTGTCCTTTCTCATTTGCTTCTCCACTTCCTGCAACTTTGCATGTCCCTTATCTAGAAGCTTCTTCAGGGAGGATCACAGTTGTTTTCTGCTTCTGCCTCTCAGCTTTGTGTTCACCTTTGATTCTTTTTCTCAGTCGCATGTACACTGGCTTTGCCTAAATATTTTATCCATAGCTCACTTATTCTTTGCAATTAATCTTTATTCCTCATGTATCTATTTTCAGGGTTACTTCCTTTTTCAGTCTAGCTCCTTTGCCACAGCAAAAAAAGAGCTGCTGTGCAATAACTTTTTAACTTTTATAATTCCTTTATGGAAATGGGTTTCTGAGGTCCTTTAAATGCACTAGGATTTTGTTTATCGCATAAGGAACGTAGTTTTCACAGCTATTAAGGAGGGAAGGCAGGGGCCTGGGACGGGACCTGGCATAGGAAGGCCACTCTCAAGGGCTGGGGTTAGCTGGTTATTTATTGTTGCTTTCACTTTCCAGCTTGCTTTTGTAATTTTTTTCATATATTTTTAGATTTTTTTTGAAGCAGGAACTTGCTTTACAACTCAGGCTGGCCTGAAAAGCGTGAGTTTGCTATCGCAGCCCTACCGCTGGGGTTCTGGGAGTGTTTGTATGAGCCACCAGCCAGTCTTTGCTTTTGCTGTTTAGTTCTTTATAGCTTCTACATCTCATTCACTTTCCTTAAATCCTGTTTTGTTTTTTTGATAGATGGCAGGAGCATGGACTTGGGACTATCACTAGAGTCAAGTTCCAACACCTACCTTCCCAGGTACTGGGCACGAGCTCTTAGGCAAGTCACGTTTTTCAATCTCTCCTCCCAACAACTGAGCTTTAAAATGTAAGTCATATTTATATGGCACAGTGCTTTCTAGAGACATCCAAGAAGTTTCTTTCTTGTTTCCTTTACACCTGTGACTCCCTTACGTTCTTTCTCCCGTCACTTCCCACTTGCAATTGGGTTTGGATGAATGGATCCGCTTAGAATTTTTGAAAGCTGCAGTTTCTTCCTTCTGCCTTCCCCATGTAAGGTCGTCGGTGTGCTGCATCTGCCCAAAACAATTCGTTTTCGAAATCTTAGAGTAAACGTTAATTCACCGGAGGGAATCAACGTGTCTAGAAGCGCAGTGTCAGAACCTGGAGGTATAGTTGAGGTCAGCTGCATACAAACTAATACTGCAGAGATAAGCAGTTTGGTCAGCCCCACAGTGGAGAGTGTGTAACCCCTAAGGGGTTTCCACATTGCATGAAAATACTCTGTATTTGTGCTCTCTCCCTACCTCCCTCCCTCCTTCCCTCTCTCTCTCTCTCTCTCTCTCTCTCTCTCTC
>OU015757.1:56342063-56367445 GCA_907169655.1 Acomys percivali
AGAAGAAGAAGAAGAAGAAGAAGAAGAAGAAGAAGAAGAAGAAGAAGCAGCAGCTTGGGGCATTTCATGTGTCAGCTTGACTATACTCAGGATACCAGGATGTTTGGCTAAGGATGTCTGTGAAGGTGTTTCTGAATTAGACTAACACTTGCGTGGATACATAAGCAAAGCAGTTGGCCCTCCCCAGTGTGAGTTGAAGGCTCAGAGAGAACCAAAGGGACAGTTTTCTCTCGTTGCCGCTTTAGAACTACAATGCTGGTCTCTCCATCCCTTCAGACTTGTTCACAGACCAGGAAGGCTTCTACTGGTCCTGCTGGGTCTCCAGGTGGCCCACTTTTCCAGAACCCATAAGCATGACATTGCTTCTGCAATCTTATGCCTCTAAGTCCAGAACTCAAAGGTAGAGACGGGAGGATCACATGTTTGAGGCCGACCTGGGCTGTATAATGAGAGCCTGGCTCAGAGCCAAGGGTCTATAGCCTAGTAGTAGCACTTGCTCAGCATGCACACAGCCTCAGGTTCTGTCCCCAAGACTTATGGTCAAAGACGAAGGGCTATTGGCGACTTTTGAGTCTTTTACACATGTTCTTCCTAGGCTTAACTTTTCCCCCTCTGTGCCACACCTTTAGTATAAGGAACAGTTTGGTTGTAATGTGTCACCAAATTAAAAAAATACGCAGTTTAAGCTGGGCAGTGGTGGCACACACTTTTAATCCCACCACTCAGGGAAGTAGAGGCAAGTGGAACTCTGTGAGTTTGAGGCCAGCCTGGTCTACAGAGTGAGTCCTGGACAACCAGGACAACGGAGAAGCCCTGTCTCAAAAAACAAAACAAAGCAAACAAGTAAGCAAGCAAACAAACTATATACATTTAAAAGAAGACTATAAAGAAGTTCATAAAGAAGACTACATACCCTAACGAACAGGCCTTCTCCTCCCTTCCCTCCCTTCTCCTAGAACATTCTTTCATCTTTGAGTGAGTATAGTAGACTTCCATTAACATAGTTGTGATAGGCAGTCTTGGTTGTCAACCTGACACACTTGCGAAGAGCGAACCTCATTTGAAGAACTGACTCTATCAGCTTGGCCTGTGAGGATGTCTGTGGGCCACTTTCTTGACTGATGGCTGATGTGGGAGGGTCTGGCTCATTGTGGGTGGTAGCAGCGATGGGCAAGCAGTCTGAGTGCTATGGGGAGGAAGGCTGAGTATATGCAGGGGGAGCAAGTCAGCGTTCCTTTATGGTTTCTGTTTCAGTTCCTGCCTTGAGCTCCTGCCTTGCCTTCTCTCAGTGATAGAGTGCAACCTGGAACACCTTTGCCCCTCTAGGCTGCTTTTAATCATGATGCTTGAGACAGCACCAGAGAAACAAACTAGGATAGACATTGGGACCTGGGATGTGAAGAACCTGACCATGGTGAGTTTTAGAGGATTGTGGATGGATTTCTGAGCTTTGGATTGGAAAAGTTATTGAACTCTTAAGAGTCTAATTGTTGTTTGGTAGAGCCTTGGAAGATGAGAGTGGTGTTGATGGAGGCCTGACTTGTGATGTTTCAGATGGAAGCAAAGGCTATCAGAGCCGTTTGTATACTATTGAGTTGAGACTCTTTAGAAGTGAAACCTTTGCTTTGCTGAGACATTTGATGCTGGTTAGCTGGAGCTGAAAATTCAGTGACTAATGAGAGATCAGCATCACTGAGGTGAAACCTTCCAGGAAGTTACTTCCTCAGGATCAGCATACGGAAGCTGTGGTCCAGTGAGGCTAAGCCTACTATGTCCTATTTATGACGTCTTGAGGATTGGACAGAGGTTCAGTGCATGGTCCTCATGCTTGTTAGGCAAGCACTCTACCAATCAACCTACATCCTCAGCCCTCTAGTGGGTTTTCATAAGACTTTAAGAGATTTTGTACATGTGTGTTTATAAAACCAATTGCCACTCCAAATTTTATAACAAAAATTTCCATGTTTAAAAGATAACTCTTGGCTGGGCGTGGTGGCAGATTCCTTTAATCCCAGCACTCAAGAGACAGAAGCAGGTGGATCTCTGTGAGTTCCAGGCCAGCCTGATCTACAAAGTGAGTTCCAGGACAGCCAGTGATACACACAGAGAAACCCTGGCTTGAAAAACAAAACAAAAAACAAACAACCCCCCTAAAACCTCCCAAAACAAAACCTACTGCCCCAAAACAGACAACCAAACCAAACCAACCAACCAACAAACAAACAAAAAACCAACCCTCTTTTTTTGTGGCTTTGTTTGTTTGTTTTTAGTTTTTTGTTGTTTCTGGTCAGGGTTTTTCTGTGTAGCCTTGGCTGTCCTGGACTCGCTTTGTAGACCAGGCTGGCCTCGAACTCACAGAGATCCACCTGCCTCTGCCTCCTGAGTGCTGAGATTACAGGCATGTGCCACCGCTCCTGGCTCATTTTTGTGGCTTTTTAGGGGGAACAAAAGCACTATTTAAAAATAAAAATTGGGCCAGTGAGATGGATCAGTGGGTAAGGGGGCCTGTCTCCAAGTCTGATGATCTGAGTTCAGTCCCTAGAATACACACGATAAAAGGAGAGAGCTGGCTCCCACAAAGTTGTCCTCTGACCTCCACAAGAATACCATGGCACAATACTTCTCCTAAATAAATAAATACATAAAATAAAAATAAAAACTAAGCTGTGTGTATGCACCATATATGTGTGATCCCAGCACTTGGGAGGTAAAGGCAGTAGAGTTAGGACTTTAAGGTCATCTTGGCTACATAGTGAGTTAGAGGCTAGCTGGGACTATGTTAAACCTGTCTCAATACTCCAAATGAGCTGGGTGTGGTGGCCTACCCCTTTAATATTGGCACTGTGGAGTCAGAGGCAGGTGGATCTCTGTGACTTCCAAGTTAGCAAGTTCCAGGCCTGCCAGGGCTAAATATTAAGACCTTGTCTCAAATGAACAAACAAAACCTCTAAACAATATAAACATATATGTTAATATATGTAAATGTTTTCTTTAGTACATGAGCTTTGGCTTCTATTGGTTGCTCTGTTTGCAGCTCTCCTATGACACAGACCTATGGCTTGTTCCTCTGTTTAGGTAAGCCTAGCACAGACCCTAGCCTCTGACAATACATGTCAAGGAAGAAGGTAACTGGGTAATCTGTGAGAGCGAGGGCAGGAGGACATTCAGGCCTTCATTTCTGCGGTTTCGCCTGATGTTTCCGTAAGGCTGGAGCACTGCAAACGAACAGTCCTCTGGCTGGCGGAGGGAATGAGTTCCCAAAACAACTTCTGATAGGACCTAGGTCAAGTGGGGTACCTGCTGGTATGACCGCTTCCCTCTGGCTCTTTTCCTTTGACCTCTCCACAGCCTTGGCAGCTCCCTCCTTTCCTCCTGATTCCTTCCCCACAGGACCCTTTAAGTGCTACTGAACCTGCAACTGACCTCACCAGGCTTTCCTCAGTTCCTTGATTTAATGAGAATCTTTAAATGGAGGAACGGAGCCAAGAACAAAGGCACGAAGCACCTGTTTCCTGACCTTTCAGAAAGCTCAAGGAGGTGGCACAAGAAGTTTCCCTACAATTAGCGAGGTCGGTCGGTAGAGGTCCGCTCTGGTCTGCAGTTGTGTGCTGTGGGATCCACCTCCTCAGCCTGCCCAGCGTTCTTCCCCCATGAGATCGTGGACTCTCTTCTCACAGGATTTGAAATTTGGTCACACTAATTTCTTCCCATGATATTTTATCAAGAAAAAAAAAATTAAGCTTATATGAATTTTCTTTTGTGCCAGGATTACCAGATGGCTTTTAAATAATATCTGCCTTGAATTTGAAGGCATTTTTGGAGAATATGTAGTATATAATTATGATGTTTATTGATTTAAAGATTATCTAAGCTTTTATAATGTTGATACTACCATTTATTCAGCAGTAGTAGGTGTTATGTCAAGAGTTTTTACATTATTCATACCATAATCCTGTTATACAAATCATATTGTTGATTAGCTCTTATTGTGTGACTGTTAACCTTCTAAACACTCCCCTTACACACACACACACACACACACACACACACACACACACACACACACCCCACATACCCCACACACCCCACACACGATTTTATGTAATTTTCTCAAGTACACACTCCTTTTAAAAGAAGTCTTTCTCTCTGTCTGCCTCAGCTCTCCAGAAAGCTTCCTCTTGCTCCCTGGGTGTCACAAGTTAAAAGCAGGAGCAAGTGGGGCTGACGTTGCCCCTGTAGACCTACCTGCTCCTGCCATCTGCCTTCTACACCTGGTCAGAATCCCCGGGAAGCTTGTGCACATGCGTCTTCCAGGGTCTCACTTTTGGTGGACCTCAAAATCTGTGTTTTAATAAGCACTCTCTATTGCTAGTAATCATACTTGGTATCTCAGGGGACTGTTCACTGGTCTCGTCCACCTGGTCTATAAATATAAAGGAAAAGTTAGTCCTCTTTCACGTGGGGTGCTTGCTAAGGGCCTGCCACTTGGGAAGAGCGATTCTAGAGCAATGGTTCTCAGTCTTGATAATGCTGCGACCCTTTAATACAGCTCCTCAGGTTGTGGTGACTCCCAACCATAAAACTATTTTGTTGCTACTTCATTAATTGTAATTTTGCTACTGTTATAAATCACAGTGCAAACATTTGTGCTTTCTGAGGGTCTTAAGGGACTTCTGTTTGACTCACAGGCTGAGAATCGCTGTTCTAGGCTGCATTCAAGGCAAACCCACACCTCACTTTGCATTAGGAAGGGCCACTGCAGGGGACAACTTAGTTCATTCACTAGTTCAGACACGCTCGTGGTCTAGGAGAAAACTGGTTACAGGGAGCTGGTGGTGATCTCACACTGCTCCGCAGAGCATTGGCAGCTGTTCTGGAGGCTTTAGAGAAAGCTCCTGCTCTCACGCTAGGGCGGTTGAGCACAAGAACGCCTTAAACCTAGCACAGTACTGTCTTGGCTTTTTCAGACCCGGAATCCACTCTTACTGGATGGAACTGTCGAGGGCGCCCTCTAGAGGTCTGTTCACTGGTTTTGTTGGCTCTGCTTTCAGCAGGGACAAGCGCTCAATGGATTCTACTGTATGTTGTGGGTGCAGCCTGGGTTTGCAACACTAAATTTTAACCGTGTCACAAGATTTGAAGCAGACCTTTCCTGAGCCGGTGGTGTGCAAGGGAAATAAGTGCCTTGTAGATAGGGCTCACAATAGCGACATCCTCTCTGAAATACCCTGATTGGGAAGGCAGCACTTAGGAAAGGGCAGAGTTTGAGGCATTATAAAAGAGAGAGATTAACACTTATTGTAGAGGTGCTAATCGCCGAGTGAAATAATCAAAGGGCAAACTACAAGGTGCTAACAAAAAAGATTAGAGAACTGGAGTGTGAATATTCAAAACTAGGGCTGGGGAACCTGGAAACCCAAGCCTAGGCAGGAGAAGGGAACAAACAGAGGCTGTAGTTTCCCTGAAGCAGGCCTCAGGAGCCATCGCTAAAACTGTTAAATGCCAAATGCTGGCTGGCCCAGCGCTTAGTGTGTATGAGGAACACAGTAAATATTAGATGCGGTCACCTCTTGTGTTCACTGAAGTTCTCTGTTTGGGATATTAAGAGCACGAGAGAGAGAGAGAGAGAGAGAGAGAGAGAGAGAGAGAGAGAGAGAGAGAGAGAGAGAGAGAGAGAGGTGTCCGGTTTGTTTTTTAAGAAAGTAAAGGAGAGTCTGGGTATTTATTTATCTATTTATTTATCTATTTATATTTAAACATTGGGGAACAGTTTGCCTGCAGTATTTGATCACTCTTGAGCCAGTAGTTTCCAGAACTTCTGCAATCAAGGACTGAGGTTTCTCAGATTATTTTCGTTTTCTTTTTGGAACAAGTCAGAGAACCTAATAACCAAGGGCCCAGAACTTGAAAATGAAATTAGAGCACAGGAGGAAATGGTTTGATGTCCGAGTCACCAGGGCTTTATGAGGTGGGGTTTTCTAGGAAGCTGGTGTTTGCAGGAACACAAGAGGGTGAGGAGGAGGCTTCTCAGAGCGTGGTGAGCTCTGGGAATGAAGTGTTACTCATCACCACCCTCCCCGGCCCCCCATCCCTCCATCCCTCCACTCCCCCCATGCAGCACTGACTCCCTTTGTAGACCAGGCTGGCCTTGAACTCACAGAGATCCACCTGCCTCTGCCTCCTGAGTGCTGGGATTAAAAACATACACCACCACCGCCTGGCCCAAAACAGAGGTTTCTAAAAAAAGAAATGACTTCTGTATTCAGCATAGTTAACATGGGGGAAAAAGTAATTTAAATTGGTTAGAGCAGTTGACTGCTGATCTTCCTTGGTGTTGAATTGAGGAAGAGGAGGGCAGGGACTTTTGCTGGCCTTCCCTAGGGCTATTGAAGGGCAGGAGGGTAATTGCTGAAGACTGTAGGAGACACTTGTCTGGTCAAGGCTGAGAGCAGCACTAATTTATAGGAATAAATGTAAACATTTAGAAAACAGTTTAATAACATGTCCGCTTTGTAGGACAAGAGAAGGTTCCCTCTAGGGCCTATGACGTTCCTAGACATAGCTTTTGGTTGGATTTATAGATCAAGCATGAATTCCCTCAGTAGAGCAGGCCTCAAATGCAATCCTAACCTCCATGCCACTATTTCACCAGTGGCTACATTCTGCCTGGAAGGTCTGTGCTGTAGCTTTCAGGATTTGCTGTTAGACAGCACTGAGGGCGTGTCTCCCCCAGCTGTCCACATAGTACATATAGTACTATATATACATATGTACATATAGTAAACAGTTCTGTGAACACTAGCCAGCAGGGAGGAAGTTAGAAGGCATTTTGACCAGCTGGGTGGTGGCTGCCTCGCTCACCTTTAATCCCAGCACTTGGGAGGCAGAGGCAGGTAGATCACTGTGAGTTCAAGGTCAGCCTGGTCTACAAAGTGAGTCCAGGACAGTCAAGGCTACATGGACCTCTTTGTCTTTACTCTCTTCCTTAGAAGTGGTTGCCTGGTTTTTGTTTTGTTTTGTTTTTCGAGACAAGGTTTCTCTGTGTATCCTTGGCTGTCCTGGACTCACTATATATATGATTATGGATATCCAGAAAGGTAACTTTGATATTTCAAAACTAGTAAAGTCAGGGCTGGGGATGTAGCTCAGTGGGAGAGAGTTCACCTTGCATACTTAGGGTCTTAAGTTTCATTCCCAGTACTGCAGAGCAACAACAACAACAACAACAACAACAACAACAACAACAACAACAACAAGTCAGTGACATTATTTTTTCAATCTGCCAAATTATGACTTTGTGGACAGATTTATCAGCCTCATTTTAAAAAACTGTCCTTAGCCTATTTAACCATTTCCCCATTGATGAAGATTTAGGATTTTTTTGTTTCACTTTGGTTTTTTGAGACAGGGTTTCTCTGTGTAGCCTTGGCTGTCCTGGAACTCACTCTGTAGACCAGGTTAGCCTCGAACCCAGAGATCCTCCTGCCCCTGTCCCTGATTGCTGGGATAAAAGGCGTGCGCCACCACTGCCCGGCTCAGAAATTCTTTTTCTAATTATGAAAATCACAGTATTTTTTTTTTAGAAAGGAGATGGCATACCTGTCAAAGTTTGGAAAAGTAAACAAGTTGTTCAAACTGCAGGATGAAGGACCAACGCTGCCACCTCTTTGACGGCCTCTTATCTACACCAAGTCCGTAGGGGTTCTCAAAGCAAGTCATTACAAGTTATTCTTTACTAGGGGACATGCTAGCTTTTCGTGGACACGAAACTAGGAGGGGACTGAATAGAAAAAAGACAGTTTTCTGTGGCTCAGGAAAGAGATAACAAAACGAGTGATGCTGACATGGGGGTGGGGCTGCAGCTCTCTTGAGAGAATGCTTGCTGTTTGCCCAGCATGCTTGGAGCCTGAGTCCAGTCCCTGCACTGATAAGCTGGGTAGAGTAGCCCATGCCAGTCATCTCAGTCCTCTGGGGAGGGGGAGGGGGTGGGGGTGGGGGTGGGGCGGTAGAAGCAGGAGAATCACAAGTGCAACGTCTGGCTACAGAGCGAGTTCGAGGCCAGCCTGGGCTACATGAGAATATGATGAGAAAGGGAGAAGGAAGGAGAGAGAGAGATAATAATAATTAATAACACTTATTATAGCGACTACTACTACTACTACTACTGCTACTACTACTACTACTACTATTATTATTATTATTATTATTATTATTATGATGATGATGATGATGACTGTGCTTCATGCTGCAGACTTGCTCAGCACTTCAGTCCTCAGGGGAAAGCTATCTGATAGCTCCTATCTACCATATTAGTTCACTCTGGGTTACCATACTGAAATTATATTATTTTAGCTTAGAAAAAGGTTATTTTTATCAATGGTTCAGAAACTAGATCTCAATATGAGACTGCCTGTTGCTTATGTGTTATAGTAGAAGTGTATGGTAGGGGTAAAGAAAAAAAAAACTCCTGAAGTTATGAGCACAGAAGCAAAGAGGAAGAGTGCCCGATTGCCATAACCCCCTGTGGGGGCACACCCTCTTAGTAGGCCCTGCCTCTTAAAGGTCCGCAGCACGCCCCAGGGGCATTATTCTAGTGTTCTAGCTTCATGTCTGTGATAAAGCACTCCAACCAAAACCAACTTGAGTAGGAAAGTGTTTATTTGGCTTATGGTTTCTCTGTGTAGCCTTGGCTGTCCTGGAACTCACTCTGTAGACCAGGTTGGCCTCGAACCCAGAGATCCACCTGCCCCTGTCCCTGATTGCTGGGATAAAACGTGTGCACCATAATAGCCTGGCTGGATGTTTTTTAATTTAGTGCCATTATTGTTAAAAAACAGTCTAAGAAAGTCTTTTTTTTTTTTTTTTTTTTAAGGATGCCAAGGCAGGAGCAAGAAGTACTTACTATTTCACACAGCTAAAGCCACAATTGGGGAACTCACTCACAACCAAGAAAATGCAGCACAAACCATGTAGGAATGCTGCTTGAGAGTCTGCTAGGGCATACGCTCAGCTAGCTTCCATAAACAGACTTGGACCACCTACCTAGGGAATGGTGTCACCTGCAGTGGGCTGGGACTTTCTGTATGAGTTGACAATCAAGACTACCCCCTCACATACTCAACAGACCAATCTGATCTGGATAATCCCTCAGCTGAGACTCTCTTCTCAGGTACCACTAGGTTGAATCAAGTTGACAGTTAAAGTTATCTTAAGTACCCAGGGATCAAAGTATTAAGGCATGGACCTTTGGGGATTCTACTCACATTGAAGCCATTGCAACCATTAATGACCATAACCAACAGTCCTAATAAATGTTAGATTGATAATTCTCTATTCTCTCTGTCCATGCATTTAAAAATCATTTAATACACTCATTACCTGGGGCATTGAAATAGCTCAGTGAGTAAAAGTGCTTGCTTCACAAGTTTGAAGACCTGAGTTCAATTCCCACCTCGTATAGTAGACGAATTAAACTTACTTCTGACTTCCATAAGCACACCATGGCACCTGAGATGAGAGAGAGAGAGAGAGAGAGAGAGAGGATTATTCTAGAAGGTTTTACAAAACCTTTCTTTTCAGCTATTGTTCAGGTGTGACGGTAGTGATTGGAGTGATAATGACAGAAAACATTGTAAAAAGGAGGCATTTCAGGGTCTACTTAATATAGTGCTTAGAGACAGTTCTAAGAAAAGTTTTACTGAAAAGGTGCAAGTCCACTTAAAGGTGATCAGAAATGAAACATATACATTTTCCTAAACCTTATCCCTAAGGTTTTAAAATTAAACAATTAGTATTTATTTATTTTTTTACTTTTTAAGATAAGGTTTCATTCTGTTACCCAGGCTGGTCTCAAACTCATGATTCCCCTGCCTCTGCCTCCTGAGTGCCGAGATCACAGGTGTGCCCCACTGGGCCTGGCATTGACCCTAGAATTGATTTCTTCCTTCTCTGCTGTTTCTGTCCTCTGTGGCCAATCCAGTTGGGGATTTTTCTTGTATCACAGCACAACTGCCTTTCATTTCAGCCCAGAAGCGAGCCCTACACGGCAGAGGGAGGTGGTCCAGAGCATGGAGACACTGCATCTTAAGTGTGAGGCAGGGCTCAAGCACAGCAGGGTGCCTGCCTGAGGACTCCTCCACTAGGATGTTTAGTAAAACTATGTGCAGGACAGATATTATAACAAAGTAGGCGGTGTGGGATCATACTACTCTAAGATATCTTGAAATAAATTAACCCATCTTCCTCTCCCATGTTGACCGGAGGAGCCCAGCACCTACCCAGAATGCATTTTAAATTAGTGAGTCATTAGGCTGTGTTAAGAGGGCTAATCTTGTGTAAAGCTGCTCCTGCCAAGGAAACAAAAAGTCTTCCATGACCACAAGTCATTTCAAGGAAAGAGTAAACATTTTAGCCAAGGCAGTGCCCTAATTCAGCAAATTTTCTTTATGTCCAAATGCAGGGGTATTGGCAATGAAGAGCAATTCAAAAGTCATAACCAAGAAGATCATTGTGCAGGGTCCTTAGAGTCCCTATAAATTTCTGCTAGTGACCTAAGAGCCACTGCTTGACCACGTAGCCAAATATTTGTATTAGGTGTTCCTGTGTTTAACACACTAATTAAAAAGATGGCATTCTTTGACTCCCTCTCAAATCATCTGACTTCTAATCTCTTTCTGGAAAAGGCTGCTGGGTAAATGGAACTAAGAGTGTGCTTTGTAAAGGGAGACTTTACTGTGTTGCAATAAATCCAGAGGCCGAGGACGTTAATGTACCTGAAGTGCTCTTAGTGTGTCCATGGCAGGGATCATCCTCCAGGCCCCGCTGCCGAGAACTTTACCTTGAGGGTTATAAATCCTCCGATAAACGGACTATAAAGGGAAAAGTGTCACCAAAGGAAACATCGACTTCAAACATAGTTAAATGCCTTGGCCAGAATGGAGGCTTCAGGACAGGTGGGGAGGCCATGGCACTTTGGGGGACAAACTCACAGCATTCGTCCCTGCTGAGGTCGTAACAACTGGCTCTGAGATGTACGCAGCGGGAAATAAGATGGGACCAGTGGGACCCCCCCTAAACACTGCATTTCTCTTTCTCTTTTCTGTTTATAATCCAGCGCACGGTAGGGTCTAAGGGCTAGAAAGCTCCTGTGCAGAGTGAATTCCGAGAGCTGGTGAGGAGTCCAGGCCGCAGAATCATATAAACTGGCCATGGTGACATAAGCCTCTAATCCAAGCCCATGGAGTGTAAAGAAGATCAGGAGTTCAAAATTATCCTTGGCTATGCTGTGAGTTTGAGGCCAGCCTGGGCTACATGAGACCCTGGCTGAGGACTCCAAGCATGGTAATACCAAGAAATCAAATTAGACACCTGCAAGGCTAAGCTTATTCCTACCAGGATCTTTGGTAGTGGTGATGGGGGTGGGGAAGTTAGTGGGCTCAGAATCTATATTTTAGTTTTTTAAAAAATTATTTACACTTTAAAAAATATTTATTATTATTTGTTTAACTTTAAAAATATTATGTTTTAAAATAGCAACAGTAAGATTATTACTTGTTAACAGATATCTTGTGAAAACAGATATATCTTCCAAAGTAACAAATAACTTGTGTGAGCAGTGGTGTCATACATGTGCTTTTTTGCAATTATCTTTAGTATCTGTGCTAACAAACAGCAGGTCACCTCTTGTCAGCTCTGCAGTGAACCTGCTGCGATAGGCTGTTTTGATTGAAGTCCACTTCCAGACAAATATGAAGTTAAGAAAAAGAATGCTGTTTTATTGGCATGTTTAGGCCATTGTGATTTTGGGGAAATGTGTTCAATCAAAACTGGGTAAGTTAGGAGCATTGAACAGGGTCATGGCACCCTGGAATCTGAAACCATACCATGGAGTTTACATACTGCCCTATTAAAAGACAGCCACCTTCCTGGGACCTGCATTTTTAAGGCTGGCTACTTACTGCTGAATTTACATAGAGCAGAGTTGCTTAAACTTTTCCCAACTGTCCAATGGACGGGATGGGTCATTTCTCAGTATTGAGGCCACCACGGACTTTCTGGGGGCCTCATCTCAGTTCTCCTTACTGTATACCTTTTTACAGACTATCTTTTTAGTTTTCTTCCATACCTCATCTCTGTCTCCGATATCCTTGGCTTTCACAATTAGATGCTGTTCTTGTCCAATCACAGCCCCTCAAGTACCTGTTTCTGTCTTCTGTTGCTTCTTAGTCCTTCCCCCACTCCCCAACTTTAATTGTGGATATTCCATGGCTTTGGACCTTGGACTAATTTCTTTATTCTCTGCCTGGTTTTACCTGAAACACTGTCACAGTACCAACCTTCACCTTCATGCTGATAACCCCCGGAATCCGTATCTCTAGCCCTGACCTCTCCCCTACGTTCCTGCCTCTTATCTCTGCCTGTCTCCATTGGAGATTTCTGCCTGGATTTCCCACCACCACACACCCAAAGCTGGCTTCCCAGACTCCTGCTTCTGAGGAAGGTGTGTGTGTGTGTGTGTATGTGTGCATGTGTGTGTGCATGTGTGTGTGTGTATGAGACAGTTGTTCTTACTTCCACTGAAAACACCACCACACACTCAGAGCTGGCTTCCCAGATCCCTGCTTAAGAGGAAGGTGTGTGTGCATGTGTGCTTGTGGGTGCTTATACAAGCTTGTGTGTGTCTGTGTGTGTGCATGTGTATGCATGCACACATTCGACTTGCTCTTCCATTGAAAACAGCAATAAGGGTGGTAGCTACGATGCTGTCACTACCTATTCCATATCAGTCACTTCACATCACTGCCTTCATTAATCATCACAACAGTCTTGTAGGATGGCAACTGTTTGCATTGTTACACGACAGGAAACTACAGCATGAAGAAATTCAACAGCTCACTCTATATGGCACAGCTGCTAAGTGGACCAACCATGAATGACTACCTATCCCAAAGCTCGTGTGCTTTCCATTACAGTACATCCACAGCTACCAAGATGCTTTTATTCACAGTTAAATTTCCTGAGATCGGGCAGCAGCACTTACCTCTATGAGTCCGTGGCGTTGTGATCTATCTTTATAGACAAGGTTTGCTAAATAATAATAATAGGTAGAGAGTGACTATGGAAGCTGTGGATTCGGGGAGACTCGAGCTCCCCACTACTGCCATTTTCAAAGGAGTGGGAAGAGAATCAACCATCTGGGTCTCACCTGTACGCTGTCCTCTTGGGAGTATTGGAAAGAACAGATGAAATAGAATCAGTCAAGAATCAACCCTAGCAGTCAGATGTGATGTTGTACCCTTGTAACTCCAACACACAGAAAGAAGACGCAGGAGGGTCAGGGGTTCAAGGCCAGCTTCAGAGGGCAGCCTTGGCTACTTGAGGCCCGCTTTCAAAAAACAAAAACAAAAGTAAAAACCCATCCTGACTATTTGGAAAGAGGGAAGGATCGTTGGGAAGTAAGAGGGAGAGTGCATGGGGGCTGACTGTTAAAATACTTTGTATATGTGTATGAAAAGGTCATGATTCTATAGAAATAATGCATGCAAATAAAAATTTTAATCTATCTAAAATACCCATCCACTGAGAAGTAATTGGACATATGGGACATGATACATCCATATGATGGAGTATTACCTGCTATAGGATACAATATGCATGAGTCTTGATAATATGACAAGCGAAAGATGCTAGACACAATGAGCCATATTTTATTCCATTTTATATTACATTTTAGGAATAATCAGTAAAGTCAGAAAGTACGTTAGTGGTTGGTTAGAGGTGGAGATGCTAATTGCTGGTAGAGGTGATGAAGTCAATGGGCTATTGGCTGCACAGCTCTTTGTATCTATCCACTGAAGCATGCACTGTAATTGGATGAAGGACATGGTGTATGAATTACTGCTCAATAAAATGGGCAAGAAATTGTGAATCTCAAACATTCCACCCATCTTTGGCACGTGACTAATTCTTATCGATGACTTTGCCTCTCTTGCCTGGTTTGCTCCAGTGACAAATGGATGTTCTTAGGATGTCCTGGCTGAAGTGCCACCATCTGCCTCTGCCTGCCCTTGTTAGACATTTAGTGGGCGTGCGGGCTTCTTTTGAGGTGCTTGAAGATTTGGAGGCTGTCTGCCTGCTGCTCCTTATGGTTTGGCCTCACTCTTCAAGGAGTTGGTCACATCACCTTCCCTTTCCTCCTAACCCACAGACACTTGGTAGGTGACCAGCAGGATGAGAGCATCACTAGGCATTGTGCATAAAGCAGATTCAAGCCATGGCCTGGGACTCTTTGTGGTTGGGGCACATAGCACATAGTTATAAAACCAAAAAGGAGGCATGAGGCATAAGACAAGTCTGCTAAGTGTTTGAGTGTGCAGTTCTCACTTGGGTACTAACAGAATTTACAAAAGTAGAAGATCATTAGTCGAGATGTCTTCCAAATGCAATTGGCCTTTGAGGGTCTGAGGATTTTCTGTTAATGAGAGAAGAGATGTGTAATCAAAGGCTTCCTGCTCAGTGCATGAAGCACATATTACATGTAAAGTGTTTTGTTTTGTTTTATTTAAGCAGTATGATTGAGCCAGGTATGGTGATGCATGCCTCTAATCCCACGCTTAGGAAGTAGAGGCAGGTAGGTCTCTGAGTTCAAGGCCAGCCTGGACTATGTATTGAGTTCTAAGACAACCAGGCTTACAAAGTGAGACCCTGCCTAAAAACAAAACCCAGAAGATTACATCCAGCCCCTCAGGAGCTTACAGTTGTGGGAGGCTGGACACACAGAAAGTCCTAGGAACCCATGAATATTATGAAACTTGGATGAAGGCCTTTGCAAAGGACCACAGAGAGCGGATGTGTGGACTTGCAGGGGAATTTCTCATCAGGAGGTAAGGCAGCTGGCAGCAGGACGTTTCAGAGGCCAGCTTTGGTGCACACTGTGGGCCAAGGGCAGGTGGTTCTGTGTGCTTTATGTGGGAGCGATCAAGCTGGGTGTGGCCATCCTTTCCATTTCTCTCAGGCAAAACTGCGTAATTTCGGATCTATCTTGCTGCCTTCTCTAGAACACTAGCTGTCTTCCTGTACTTCCTCCACAAGTTCCCTTTGGATTTGATGGAACTGTAAGGCTGGGTAAGCCATGTTGCCTTGAATCCTTGCCATGCACGTCCAGAAGGCAGGTAAACTTTCTCCCATCTGTCACTCAGAGAAGGAAGCTGAGTGGCAGCTTTCCCTAACAGAGACCACCAAATCACAATCAATACCATTTAAGGCCGATCCCACGGATCAAACACATTGGTTGAATACCTCTCCAAATTTTCCTTTTGACTATAGCATTTTAAGACATGGCCCTATAAGTTGGGATGTAGTGCTTGCTGAGTATGCTGGAGGCTCTTGATTTGATCATCAGCACCAAAAAAACAACAAAGCAAGCAAACAAACAAATAAAAAAATTTCAGATCTGAGTCCCCTAGCAAGTCCTTATAGTGTTTCCAAAGTAGATACACATCCACAGAATTTGTCTATGTCCTGAAAGATTTAACATGTCTTCCTGGGAAGGTATAAACCTCTTTGCAGGTCACTGAAAGAGCAGTAGAAATATGTATGACATATTCAAATAGACTTGCATATTTTAAACTGAGTGCTATTGAGACAATTACTTCCACAATCTACGGGCACAAAACAGAGTGTGGCTCCCCAACAAAAGGGCAAGTTCATTGGCTGAATTCATACTCCTTTATCATTCTTTTCTGTACTGTATTAGTATCTTTAGCTGGCCAGTCAATCATAAAAAAAAAAAAAAAAAAATTCAACTCTCAGCAAATCTTATCAGTACCACACAAATAATGGGATCTCTGTTTGCAAGCTGTCCATTGTAGTCGTCGGTCTTTGATAAAGACTACAGACAGTCAATAAACGTGGAGACATTTACATGGCCAGTAGGAGCCTAACTAAACTATCTAATCTTTGAAAAGACAGTCAACACAATGAACTCCAAACTTAATCCCTTCAAATACTAGAGAGACGGTTTGGTGCTTAAACTCAAACCACCCAGCACCGAAAGGAACCATTAAAGCTTTCCCCTTTAACTCCCAGAAAAGAGTAGCGACTGCTGTTTATCCTCTGCAGTCAGGCCTTTGTCATCCATGTTCAGTGATTTCTAGGAGCTGGCCTTGGGAAGGGTGGTGGGTACTTAAGTATTGCACGACTGTCCTCTACAGTAGTTGACACTTTAAAACTTGACAGGAACTTTGACAGAAATCTTTGATTTCACAAAATCCAAACACGTTACTTTCTGGTTTTAGTCCTCTGAATCAAGCAAGTAAACTTCCATTTGTCAGAATTCCTGCATATTAGTACTTTATTTATTGCTTGGAGATTCTTAAAAAAAGAGGCTGGAAAAAGAGACTATGAATTAACCCAATGGTCCCTATTATCCAACGAAGGTGAAAAGTTTAAAAAATTCTGAGATCCTGGCCAGACACTTTGAAGAAGGCAGGTTGTAAATACCTGGGTACAGAGAGGTCAATTTAAATACCAAAGAGAGTTTGAGTTTTCTGTGCGGAGAGAGACAGAGAGACAGAGAGAAACAGAAAGAGAGAAGAGAATTAAGCATGATTTGTATAAATGCTTTTTCGGTCCTGCTGAGCTTTGGGGATGTCCATTACACAGTGCTGTTGGCTGGAGAAGGCTTGGCATCTGCTCAGTCCTTAAGCGGAGATGCTTGACTTGAGGCTGCTTTGTTCCTTTGAGTTCTCCCTCCCTCCAGGTAAAAAAGGCTGGCTAAGGAGGTTTGGATTATTGCTCCAATCCCCTATCCAGGGTGTAAGGCAATGGCGACGGCTCGGCCTTGCTACCCACTGGACTCCCGAGATGCCAGGCCTGAGAGCAGAGCCACAGGGTGGGTGGCAGAGTGCCAATGTTGCATTCTCCACAGGTAACGAGGATAATCTGGCAGGCCTGGCACTTAGCCATGCCAGGAAGCCTACAGGACTCTTGACTTTGTGGAGTCAGAAACGGCAGGAAGTTTATCCATGTCCTGAGTCCAGGAACATGACTTTACCCTTCAGGTCAGCAGTGGGAAGTCTTGAATGAAGAAGGCTGGTGTGCATGTTTTTGAATACAATTTGAACTCACACTTACAGGCTATCGGTAAGGTGTAGATTTGGTATGGGGAGGGACTGCTCAGGGGACACATACATATTTTAGATACTAACAACTTTTCACCTTCCGCACCTCACATCCATTGACTCAGCTCTATGGCCACAGTCACTGTCTGTTACTCCTTTGGCTCTGTGACCCTGCTCACTTAGTTACGCGATGCACAGCCTCTGCTCAGGCAGACCTCTCTACCTCACTCCCAGATGAATAAAGCCGCAGCATGGCACACAGCCAAGTTGGCCTGGCTTTGTTTTAAGTTTTTTCTTTTGTTCTTTCTCTTTCTGTGTCTCTGTCTGTCTCTGCCTCTATCTCAGTCTCCTTCTTCATTGACAGGGTCCCATGTAGGTGAGGCCAGCTTCAAATGCTATGCTCCTCCTGCCTTCATCTCCCAAAGGCCGGCCTCACAGGCATGCACTGACATGCCCCACCTCATTCTTCATCACTTATTTCTATGGGCCTTTCTGGTTCCCCACAAGGCATATCCCTCTAGGCCATTTTTTTTTCTTGTTCTCCTGAGAGGGACTTATTTTATATCTTTTTTTCTTCTTCTTCTTCTCAAAACTTCACCCTCTTCCCACCTCATAGTCACAATGACCTTGCTTTCTGTCTTCTGAGGAAATAAAGCCAGCAGAAGGAAACTTCTGCAACCTCGTAGATCCACTGACCAACATTTGGATTCAGAGACTACATGTTCCCTCTGTCTCTGTCTCTGTCTCTGTCTCTGTCTGTCTCTCTGTCTCTGTCTGTCTGTCTGTCTCTGTCTCTCTGTGTCTCTCTGTCTCTCTCTCTCCTATCCTCTTTTCCTGAAGTTTTAAACTACATATTTACTGTGCATGTGCGCATGTCTAGGCACACTTAACCACAGCATAAGTGTGACAATCAGAAGACAACTTGATTCAGGCTCCGCCCCACCTAGCCAACCAAGCATGATGCTGCAGTTCCTCACCACTTTCCTGCATTGGCAGTTGTGGTGGTTTGAGTAGGCATGGCCCCCAAGGATTCATGTGTTTAAATGTTTGGCTGTAGGGAGTGGCACTGTCGGGAGGAAGGAAGTATGTCACTGTGGGGGGCGGAGACTTTGAGGTTATATATGCTCAAGCTCTGCTCAGTGTGGAACACCGTCTCCTTTTGCTGCTTGCAAATTAAGGTGTAGAACTCTCGGCTCCTTCAGCACCATGTCTGCCTGCATGCTGCCATGCTTCTCTCTGTGAAAATGGACTAAACCTCTGAAACTGTAAGCGAGACCGATTGAATGTTTTCCTTTATAAGGCTTGACATGGTCATGGTGCCTCTTGACAGCAATGGAAACCCAAACTAAGACACTAGCTTTTTGCCAATACCACACAAATATCTCTCACCATAAAAAACTAAGCACCATACACAACACTCTTAACCCACTTTCTCCTCTAGTTTACCTCCCATTTCTCATTTTTTCAGTAACATTTTAAAAAAAGCCTCCTCCCCTTGTGCTTTGTTTTGTCTACTTTGACCCCCCTCATGTACAGAAAACTTTCCAGTAAGACAGCCACAACAAAGGCGTTGGCCAACCGGTGGTCCTCAGACCAGAACACTCCCATCAGAATGCCTCGCCCTTCTGTTCTTACAGTGTTGGCTGCTGCGTCCTGAGATTTCCCTCCTACTAATTGCTTCTCATTGTTCTTGTCTGTTTTTCAGATCTCCTCCCTCTCTTCCTCCTCTTCTTCCTCCTTTATTGTGAGCCACCATGTGGTTGCTGGGAACTAAATTCAGGACCCCTGGAAAGGCAGCTGGTGCTCTTAACCTCTGAGCCCTCTCTTCATCCCCTGGACTTATTTTTTAATTATGTGTAGGCATGCGTGGTTGTGCACATGAGTGCAAGTGCTTACAGAAACCAGCAGAGGGCACTGGATCCCCTGGAGTGGAAATAGAGGCTGATATGAACTGTCCAATACAGGTGTTAAGAATTGAACTCAAAGGTTCTCTGCAAGAGTTGTATGTACTCTTTCCAAGACAGGGTTTCTCTGTGTAGCCTTGGCTGTCCTAGACTCACTTTGTAGACCAGGCTGGCCTTGAATTTACAGCAATCCGCCTGCCTCTGCCTCGTGAGTGCTGGGATTACAGGCATGTACCACCAAGGAGTTGTACTCTTAACGGCTGAGTCATTTCTCAACACTGAAATACAGTCTTTTTTTTTTTTTTCTTTTTTCTTGTTTTTTTTTTTGTTTTTGTTTTTGTTTTTTGTTTTTTTTTGAGACAGGGCTTCTCTGCTGTCCTGGACTCCCTTTGTAGACCAGGCTGGCCTTGAACTCACAGAGATCCGCCTGCCTCTGCCTCCCAAGTGCTGAGATTAAAGGTGTGCGCCACCATGCCCGGCCTGAAATACAGTCTTAAAGCTTAAATTTCACTTCCATCTGCAAAGCTATTAATTGTAGCTCTGGTTATGAAGATAGAATAGTTATAGGTGTAGGAAGTTGGTTGTATGATACTGGTTCTGTGAAATTCAGGCCATGTGGATGTGGCTCACCTCTAAGATGGCTTCTGATTGGTGGGAAGACCATGTTCCTTCAAGTGTTGCCACTAATGCTAGTTTGAGTAATTTGTATGCTTTTATGAATTATTTGAGAGTTTCATACAATGTATATTGATCATATTTATCCCAGCTTCTGAACTCCTTTCAAATCCCCCATCTCTATAATCCCAAACTTTATGTCCGTGTATGTATGTGTGTGTGTGTGCGTGTGTGTGTGTGTGTGTGTGTGTGTGTGTGTGTGTGTGATTATTTATTTAATAATCCACCAACTCAAACATGTGCTGTTTGTATATCCTTCTGGGTGTGGGGCCATCCATTGGTGTGTCACATTTGTTTTTGAAAAGTCATTTAAACCCAGAGTTTACTGATAGAACAGGATACAATGGGAGGTGGGCATCAGGGTTGTTGAGATGAAAGGATAAGGAGTGTGCAACAGGCTTAGCCCACATTTCACAAACGTTTCAGCATTTTGAAATGCCTTCACTTGCTGTGAAGATCACTGTCAAAACACCGCACTTCCTCCGGAGCCTCGGGATGCTTGCGCTTTAATTGTTTTAGGATGTGACCAACTTTCGTGGAGTTGAGCTCGTTGGCTTCATTATTCCCCTGCAACATTTCCTCCGCACCGGTCCGTTTCCATGGCTACATGATGATTGCTTCCTGAGAAACAAAGGAACACATGTGCTTAGCAGTACAAAGGAAGCATACAGATCACCTATTGAACTGCAAGCCCCGAAGAGCCCGGGATAAAGGGAAACTTTCCTCCAGTCATCGTGTGTTTGGAATAAAAGACCGTCACATCAGTCATCCTCTTAAGTTTCACTCTCCAGTTGTCCTCGTAAGGGGCAGCCTGTGTTAGGGACTGGAAACCAAACTTACGCCCACAAGTTCTGTAGGACAGGCTGTCTGCAACAGCCACGTTGCTGAGTTCTGCGCAATCCAGAGAAAATGACTGTAGGTGATGGGAAATCTGAGGAGACAGTAGGTAGTGAATCCTAGTGTGGTGAGGCATGTCTGCAATCCCAGCATGCATAGTGCTGACGCAAAAGACCATATTCAAAACCAACTTGAGCTATTGTGAGAGCTCTCAAAAAAGATATCAACCAAACAAATACCCAGTTACCCAACGAACCAAGTAACTGACCCAAAAGACAAAAGAGTGGGTGCAGGAAGAGATAATTTACCTTTTAAACTGATTCTATTTTACTCTGTTAGTTAATTAATGATATCAACAAACATTCACAAAGACTTCCGTGTATGCGGTCCCATACTAAATGCTTTGAGAACAAAGGTGAAAACACCGAGCAGTGAGAAAATTTAGCCAGGCGCAGTGCCACAGGCCTTTAATCCCAGCACTTGGGAGGCAGAGGCAGGAAGATCTCTGTGAGTTTGAGGCCAGCCTCGTGTGTGTGTGTGTGTGTGTGTGTGTGTGTGTGTGTGTGTGTGTGTGTGTGTGTGTAAAATTCTTAGTTTACTACTCTAGATAGAGCATCTGAGTCTTGTCTAATTTATATGCAGTTAATGGTTCATGGGGGAAGGAAAAACATTTTCTTTGTTTTGTTTTTGTTTTTCGAGACAGAGTTTTTCTGTGTAACAGCCCTGGCTGTCCTGGAACGCTCTTTGTAGACCATGCTGGCCTTGAACTCACAGAGATTCGCCTGCCTCTGCCTCCTGAGTGCTGGGAATAAATGCGTGCGCCACCATGCCTGGCTGAGAAACATTTTCTTAAGTGGTGTAGCCACTTGTAAGGGGTCCATGCTCCTGCAAGCAAATCCTTATCCACACTTCAATAAATAGTCCTAATGAAACAGATTGGGAGTGCCTGCACACACACACAGAAAGACATGAAAGTAGAAGGGGGCAGAGCTGGTTGAGAAGAAAGAGATTGGATTAGTGAGAGTGGGAGAGGGGACAACAACACTGAGAGGCAAACACAATCAAATATACATAGGTGTGAAGATGACAAAATGGAACCCACTATTATGTTCAATGGCTGCGTGGTAATAAAGGCAGTTTTTAAAAGGATGCTTCCGAGTTGTAACCATCCCATGAGCTAGGGAAACAGGTCTTGTTACAGTAGTGACGGGCAGAGTCTCAGGCAGATCTGTGTTCAGATTCTGCTTCTGGGGTTTAGAGATGGATTCTTCAGCTAGTGTGAGTGTGTGGAGCCCTGATGTGGACTGCAACCAAACCTCAGCCTCTCCATCAAGCTGAAACAAAGGGGACCTTTCTCTATTGACCTCTGGGCTTGTCAAGGGCTTGGAGCACAGTGGAGTTTTCAATTATTTCTTATATTTTATTTCATTTTTTAAATATAGAGTCTTGCTATGTAGTCCTGGCTAGTCTTGAACTTGTGGTGATTCTTTCACCTTGGCCCCTGGAATTCTGGGAATAGAGGGATATGCCACTATACCTCTAAAGTCATAAGTATGTAGTTTTACTTCTAAAGATAAATGATTAAATGTACAAACTAGAGAACAGCACACAGGAAATAATTTTGTAAGTGTCCGAGTTTTGTAGTCTCCTAGTGTTTTTTTTTAAAGATTTATTTATTAATTTTGTGTATATGCATGTACACCTGCAGGCCAGAAGAAGGCATCAGATCCCATTATAGATAGTTGTGAGACACCATGTAGTTGCTGGGAATTGAACTCAGGTCCTCTGGAAGAGCAGACAGCTCTCAAAACCACTGAGCCATCTCTCCAGCCCCATCTCCTAGTGTTTTTATGGGCCACTGGCCTTTTAAAAATTCCAGCCATGAGGCTTTAAAGAAATGCTCATGGGTACTCATTTGAGAAAAAGCAAAGAAATGCTTCTACTTACCAGAACACAAATAAAATGCTCCTTGGAGCTGAGAGCAGGGTCTGTCGGTAAAGGGCTTGCTGCTCAAACGTGGGAACCTGAGTTTGGATCACCTGCGCCCATGTAAAAAATGGGCTCAAGGATGTGCATCTAAAACCTCAGCACTGGGCATGAGTATGTGTGTATGTGTGTGTGTGTGTGTGTGTGTGTGTGTGTGTATATGTGGGTATGTGTGTGTATGTGTGTATATGTGTGTATGTGTGTGTATGTGTGTGTATGTGCGTGTAGATGTGTGTGTGTGTGTGTGTGTGTGTGTGTATGTGTGTGTGTGTGTGTAGGCAGGAGGGTCCCTGGAACTCATTGGCCAACAAGTCTAACTGAATTGATAAACTCCAGGTTCAGTGAGAGATTTTGTCTCAACAACTAAGGTGAAGGGCTCCGCAGGCAAACCTGCTTGAGTCCGATTCTGGCAACTCATGTGGTAGAAGGAGAGAGCTTATTTCTGGAACTGTTGTTCTTTGATCTACACACACACAGCTCTCTTGATAAAGCTATCTTCAGCCAGGTGCGGTGGCGCACCCCTTTAATCCCAGCACTTGGGAGGCAGAGGTGTTGGATTGCTATGAGTTCAAGGTCAGCCTGGTCTACAAAGTGAGTCCAGGACAGCCAGGGCTACACAGAGAAACTCTGTCTCGAAAAACCAAAACAAACAAACAAACAATATATATATATAAATCCACATAGCCAATAAGTAGCAGAGGCAGGATTTGAACCTAGGCACTTCAACGCCAAACTCTCTAACACAGAACAGTCATGATACACAGGCTCTCTTGTTTGGGTGTGTTTACACTCACACATGCGTGCATATGCCTGTATGTGTGTAGCCCAGACTGGCCTCAGACTTTCAGTTCTCCACCCTCTCCTCTTGGATGCTGAGACTGCAGGTGTGTGCCACCATGTCTGGCTGAGATGTCTACTCTGAGGCCAGTGCGGACTGGCATACAGCTTCGCATCTGTACACTTTGCTTAGTGCCTAGGAGGAAGCCTGCGTTGTGCCTGTGAGATGAAACTTTCTCAGTGGGTATCTCCCAGGCGGGTGATGGACTTAGCTGTGTTTGTACTAAATCAGACAGCAAGTACATAAGTAGAGCTTATAGCCATACAAGGATCAGATGCATAGGCCTACTTCCTCAGCCCCCTGGACAGGTAACTACGTGTTCTTGTCACAACCCCTCATTCAGAAGCTGGGAGAGCTCAGTGCCTGTGGGCCAGGCCCAAAGGGGAGCATCCAGGAACTCACAGACCCTGTCTGGCCTCTCTTGTCCTGTGGAGTTTTCTGAGGGGCCCTTGTGTCGACAGTCTGTACCCTAGGAGGTCACACCAACTGTTTCTTCCTTCAGAGGTAACTGAGAAACAGCTAATGTGATTTGAAAGCCTGGTGTGGTGGTGCACGCTTGTGTTCACCGAACTTGGGAAGTGGAGGCACTGGGGACCAGGTGTCCAATATAAGCCTCCGCTATACAGTGGGTTTGAGGTCATCATGGATTATCAGAAACTCCGTTAAAAAAAAAAAATATATATATATATATATATATATAAAGCAAAACTAAAATCTCCACAAATAAAAAAATGATGGGAATTAAGCAGAGGGGCTATAGAAAAAGACTGGAAACATGGCTGCTATTTTGGTTATGAGCCTAGCCTTTAACAGCTGAGCCATCTCTCCAGCCCTTGGCTGCTATTTTGAAGGAACCAAATTCAAAATGATAGTTTATAGTCAGTTATAGAATGTGATAATATGCACAACATCTACCAGTCTATCTCCCTACCTATACATAGATATAGAAATAGATACACTCTATATTTAAAGTCTAGGGTGAGGTTGTAGTTCAATGGTAGCAAAAAGAAAAAAAAAATCCTAAAAGAATACTTCCTGATGTTATGCTTTCTGAATAAGGATATTTTATAATTAACTAACTTATTCAGTTATATTCAATATCACTTATGGAAGAAAAGAATTCCAAACACATAAAAATAAACCTGATTAAGCTTTGTCTTTTGATTAATGTTTTTTTTTTCCACCCAACAGGAAAACATTTATTAACAAAAGTTTTGAGCACAATAAGGCAACTGGAGGTTATTAATATGAAAATGGTGTTGATTGTTTCTCCTGTTGAAATCTCCCTGGGCGGCCCATTTCCTGAAAAATGACTCAGCAAAACTGCCAAGAGTACCGTTCAATACAACAGTTAGGCCAGGGCTTATTTCTTATCTATAAAGTCGCCTTTTGATTGATGACTGTGTTTCTTTTCAATAAGGGGCTTTGGATGGAAACAGTCTCTATATGTAAACAAATGGCTTTGGTATTAAAAGCAAAACATTTCCGTTTGTTTGGTACAATTTCCTGATGCAATGCTCGAAACTATTTTTGACGGAATTGTTTCGTTTCAAAAGATGGGAAAGAAAAGGATTGTTTAGAAGAAAGTGTATAGAGGAGGGGGTGCCATGGCCCTGGGCAAGTGGCCCAAAGAAGCAGGTGTCCTGAGCAGTGGCCTCCACGCACAGGTCCCTCTGATCTTGGGAGAGGAAGGGAGGCTTTGGCACTTTGTGTCGTTATAGGTCTTGTAGCACGTCCTTAAGTTCCCAGCTCTGATGAGGAGATCCGACCTAGGTAAATGAAGGATAAACGACACAGAGACCCATTGCTTAAAAGAAAGGGGCCAGGCAGTGGTGGTGCACACCTTTAATCCCAGCACTCAGGAGGCAGAAGCAGGCGGATCACTGTGAGTTTGAGACTAGCCTGGTCTACAAAGTGAGGCCAGGACAACCAAGGCTACCAAGGCTACACAGAGAAACCTTGTCTCGAAAAAACCACACACACACACACACACACACACACACACACACACACACACACACA
>OU015757.1:56376552-56390184 GCA_907169655.1 Acomys percivali
CACACACACACACACACACACACACACACACACACACACACACACACTCAGGAAGTGAACTCAAAGAAAGTCCTAAGTAAAAGGAAGATGCTGGCGGAGCTGGTGGAAACAGGAAGTTGTTGCCTGTGTCTACCATAGAGTGGAGGAAAGTAAGAGGTGGAGAGAACACCTAATTTATAAAGTGGGAGGAGCAGAAGAGAGTGGAGTGGGAGAGGAGGGATGGTGGGGAGCTCGAGCGCAGAAGGGGGGAGCAAGCCAGCAGCTTACTAGACCTGGACTGTTTGGCTGGAGCTGGCTGTGCTGGAAGAGATCTGCAGCTCTGGGCAGCAGGCCCAGGGTTGCCCCACAGTATAATTCAAAGCTGTAGTTGCTACTGTGTAGTGGTTTGCTAAATAATCCTTGACACATTGTTTCCCTAAGCCTCTATTTAAATCAATAGGATTTTGTTTTGAAGACTTAGCCTGTGTGCTAAAATGCCCTCTAATAAACGTAGTGACTTGTAGGAACCAACTGAAGGACTGTTGGCTGTTCATGTTTCTTTGTAGGACTCTTCTTTAAGTCTGAAATTTTTAGATAATTTTTTTTTTTTCAGACAAGGTCTTCCTATGTAGCCGAGCTGGCCTCAAACTTCTGCTTCTGCTTGCCAAGTGCTGGGAAGAAGGCCTGACTCATCATGGCTGGGCAAAACAAAAAAATCCCGGCTCTGGTTGGAAGAAGCAATTTTTTTTTTTTTTTTTTAGAAGAAGCAATTTTAAAACCGTGTGGTATTTAGGGCACGATCTGTCTTCTCAGGTGTATGTTTGTGGCATTATCCATGCATTTGTTCTTTGATTTTGGTGCATTATGTTCATGTATGTTAAGAATGGCTTCTCGTCATATGCATTTTCGGGTTTTAAGAACTTGAATTTGAAGTTGTCAGATGTTTTCATCACTTAGACCAATGCTTCCCCACAGAACAAAGGTAACTTCTAGCTTTCACATTCATTTATTCATTGATTCATTCATCCACTCATTAATTCAATAGGCATTAAAAAAAGATTTATTTATTTATTATTACGTATATAGTGCTCTGTCCGCATGTACACCTGCCTGCCAGAAGAGGGCACCAGATCACATTATAGATGGTTGTGAGTCACCTTGTGGTTACCGGGAATTGAACGCAGGACCTCTGGAAGAGCAGTCAGTGCTTTTAACCACTGAACCATCTCTCCAGTCCCATTGATAGGCATTTCTTAAGCATCTATTATATAAAGGGTGTAAACAAATATAAATAGGATGACAGCCAGTCCGTGGTCTTATAAAGTGGTACAAGTTAGACACCTTGTAAACAGATGATGTTAACAGGTGATAGAGGGTCATTGTTCTCTGTTAAGCCTGCGGAGGATACTGTTACTTCACGCTATGGGCCACACAGTGTTAGGCACATCCCACTCTGCTGTGGAGGGAAACCAGGACTGAGCTGGAGCTGTTGGTGGCAGTGAGAAAGGTGCTGCATGACTCTGTTGCTGCTGGTCATCACTCTGTGGCCATTTTTGCTCTTGTGGGCCTGGCTGATCCAGTCTGTGTGGGCAGCTTCCATTCAGGCTGCTTCAGCCACATGAAAACACACGCTCTTCTCTGTACGTGTGGGAGGTGCGGATGGCTCTCCTTCATGTATCTCTCAGGAAATATTTTTTCTCAGATGACCAAAAAGATGCAAGAGGGCTAATCCAGGCAGTGGTGGCACAAGCCTGTAGTCCCAGCATTCGGGAAGCAGAGGCAGGTGGATCTCTGAATTCAAGGAGTTTCAGGACAGCCAGGGCCATTCAGGGAAACCCTGTCTTAAAAAATAAAAACAAAAAACCTCAACCAACCAACAACGAACCAACCAACCAACCAACCAACCAACCAACTAACCAACCAAAAACATGCAAGGGGCTGACTGAAAAACAGCTGAGGCCTTGGGACTAGAGAGGTGCCTCGGCAGATAAGAGCACTTACTGTTCTTCCAAAGGACTTGAAATCGATTCCCAGCACCCTCATGGTGGCTCACAACCATTTCTAACTCCAGTTATAGGGGATCCAATGCCCTCTTCTGGCTTCCATGGGCACCAGGCATGCATGTGGTGCAGAGATAAACATGCAGGTAAAAGACCCTCACATACATAAATGCAATAAAATATGTGAGTCCCCAAAAAGCCCAAGCTCAGAACTCAGTGTCTCTGTCACTCTAGTTCATATGCCATTGACCAGCAGAAGTCGGCAATAGTCCAGGGATACAAACAGTACCCACAGTGAGATCCTGACACTGGTACACATGAAGCCAGGAGTGACAGCCTGGTATAAGCTACGATACTGTGTTTTTTGGACTGTAAGACCCACCTGACCATAAGATGCACCCAGTTTTTAGAACAATAAAAGAAAAAAATCCAGTAAAGACAGCAATCAGACCATAAGTCATATTTATCACATCCGGTGTTGATTATTGGCTTAGTTAGGGTTTCTATTGCCGTGGTGATAAGACACCATGAACAAAAGCAACTATGAGGGGAGGGATGTGTTTCAGCTTACACTCATATCACACTCGTCAGTGAGGGAGGTCAGGGCCAGAGCTCAAGGTAGGAATCTGGAGGCAGACGCTAAAGCAGAGGCCAAGGACAAGTGCTGCTTTCTGGCTTGCTCCCCATGGCTTGCTCAGCCTGCTTTCTTATTACAACACTTGAACAGGGCTGGTACTACCAACTGTGAGCTGGGTCCTCCCACGCTAATCATTAATCAAGAAAATGCTCAACACATTTGCCTATAGGCTAATCTTATGAAGGCATTTTCTCAATTGAGAGTCCCTCGTTCCAAGTGACTCTAGCTGGTGCCGAGTTGACATAAAACTAACCAGGGCTATTATTTTTCACAAGAAAGAACTTCAATTTTTCAGAGCAATTAAAAATATGACAAAACTTAAAACTAATAGCTTCATACAAAAGACTGTCACTTTCTAACTCTTTAAATACCCACCTTCTATAAGCCTGAGGAGAGACCCAGAGTTGGGAAGAGCCAGTGGGAAGGCCGAGTTAGTCCTGCAGACCTATATCAGTTATACTTTCCATGGGTATTTTTGAATATCCAGGTCCTGTGCTCTTTCTTCCTTTCTGTGGCAACCAGCCTTCTAAAATCCTGGCATCTTCATGTTCTTTTTTTTTTTTCCTCCTTATTAACATTAACTCTGCAGAAAGGATCTGTCCCACTCACCCACAGTGGGGAGTAAGCGTAGGAGGCTTAACACCTAAGCACGTCTAGGGGCATCTGCACTGGAACAGGAGGGGAAGGAACTGATACTTGTGGAAGAGTGACAATTAACATGTAGAGAGCAGAAGAGAGAAAGACCACAGAACTATCCCAGAGACCTCAAAATCACATTCTCTAGGTCATCACGTTCTTCCTAGACAAGTTGCCTCTTGGGGCCCATCAGCAGGAACAGAGTTCTCATGAATAGCCAAGAACATACGTTAACATAAATATTATTGCAAATAGGGCTGGACAGATGACTCAGTGGTTAAGAGCATTGATTGTTCTTCCGGACCCGGGTTTAATCCCCAGCATCCACATGACAGCTCACAACTGTCTGTAATTCCACTTCCAGAGGATCTCACACCCTAATGTCAATACGCATGAAATAAAATTTAAAAATAATATTGTTGCAAATAATGGTCTCTATTAGCATAAATAATATTAAAAACAGATGTCACACCCAAAACAGGTGCATCTAATTAATTTTATGGTGTCATGGCTCTGACTCCATCTCAGAGTTGCTGTCTGTGAGAAATAAGGGAATAAAGAGAGCAGGCAGCAGGCAGGAGCTCTCTGAACTGTGTCAAGGTTAATAATAAGTAAAATGTTGTAAGTAGAGACGAGGCAGGAACAGCTGTGCAGCATTCTTAGCAGCAAGGACATTGATAGCATGAGGACAGACCGTGAGCTTGCTTTTTGTTGCTTCTTTGGGTGGCCAGAGAAGAGTTATAACAATTGTAGGGGAAACACCATTTGTTGTATCAACTGCAGTCATTCCACATAAAAGCAAATGTCTACAGCTGGGAAACCAGGAGCATGCGGTACCATGTTGGAAGAAGACACGGAGCAAGCCTATGAGAACTTCCTGGCTGAGATACAGTCCTTTGAGCTGCCCATCGAAGCTACTTTAAGGTAGGATGCCCTTATATTTTGCAGTTTATTTATTTTAGCTTCATTTATCTCCTTTTCATTTTATGTGTGTGTGTGTATGTGTGTGTGTGTGTGTGTGTGTGTTCTGGGACAGTCTCACTCTGTAGTGCAAGCTGGCCTCAAGTTCACAGCTATCCTTCTGCCTCTGCCTCCTGGATGCTAGGATTCCAAACGTGCACAATTCGGCTTTAAATTCTAGATTTTCAGTGGCTCTAAGATGATGTGTGTATATACCTTTCTTGTTTACTTTTTTCTTTCCTTTCTTCTTCTCCCTCTCTCTTTCTCCCTCTTTGTTTGCCTTTCTTTCTTTTTATTTTTTTCTTTTTGGTGTTTGTTTTGTTTTTTTGAGACAGGGTTTCTCTGTTCAACGGATCTGGCTGGCCTGGAACTCACAGAGATCCACCTGCCTCTGCCTCCCAAATGCTGGGATTAGATTATGTGTTGCTATGCCTGGTTTCGTGTATACCTTTAAAAAATAACAGAATAGAAATATCTTTGAAAAACAATCATAGTTCTATACCTACTTAGTATTGAATTTTTCTTATCCCTTGAGTTATTCTAAGAATTACTCTACCTTTTTCCTGACCCACGATCACAAAGCTAAAAACGTGAGGCTCTTAAGTGATAGTGATCAAAAGTGGCCCCATCTTATCTTCTAACAGATACTCCACTTCCATTGAATTGTTTTCTCTAAAATATCTCAGTAAAAAAAAAAAAAAAAAAAGAACAGAAAAATTAGACATATCCATTGGAGCCAGTTCATATTTGGGTGGAATGTGAGTTACAGAGCAATACAACAGCAGCTCATTTTGCATTGCTCCCTGGAGTGTCTGGTATGTCTGGTAGCCTCTTAGCCACACACTTTTAATTTTTATGTAAGACCTAAAAATAGCTCCTTTGGTAATGCTGGCATTCACTTGCACAGTTCAAGCCTGGGGTGTCTCTGTGTTAAAAGGGTGGCTTTAAATGTCTTGTCATCTCTGACCGTGCCTGTAGATGACATCAGTGTGGGAACAAGATGCCAGGTGATCCCTGTGATGGTGACGGTCAGTAAATATTTGTTGACTAATGTTTATAGAGTAAGTAGGAGAACATTTTTTGAAATGTCTTTTCTTTATTCTCAAAAAAAAAAAAATCTATTGCTTAAAATTGCATACATTCCTGCTGTATGTTTAAACTGTATTTTGCGCCACTCTCTTTGAAGAGTTCAGGGCAGTGTTGGGGGCCAAAGAACGCTACTGAATTTTACTGCTCAGTCCTTAGATGGGTAATACGAAGTTGCAAAGAACTCTTTGTGTGCGGGTCATACTGTGTACTGCGCCAGCCAGCACCTTCCTAAATGTGTGCTTTTGCTCGGTGGATAGTTTAGAAGGCATAAGAGAGAGAAGTAGAACTATTTTAAAGTTAAAAGCTCTAAGGGCCGAGAGAGAGAGGATTTAAATGGAAACAGATTGCTTGGAAGAAACAAAGAGGTCTTGCTGTGAGGTCTTGGGATAGACCGGGAGGACAGGCTTAAGGAACTGTCATGATGCAGCGAAGGGGGAAATCCCTGTGTGGGGGAGTTGAGGCAGGGAGAATATCTGAGCGTTCTCTTGTTCATTTTCCCGATCACAGGGTAGAGAAGGCACCTTCAGCAAACACGCTAACCGCTATCGCCATCTTCTCCCGGCACACCTCATTTTTCAGGCAGGAATTTGAGGCGGCCTATCGCAGAGCGGTGTTAAGGGCACGGTGGGATTTGACTCTCTAGCGGGATGAATTCAGAGATCGCAGAAGCTTGCAGCTCCTGATTTCTACTAATGCCACTCAGTTGCTCAAACGTTTCTGGCACAGTCGCTTCCTCACCTCCCCGCCCCCACTCCACCCCCCATTATATGGCAGAGCAAGTGTGGTCTATCTGGGCAGTTGGGTCTTTGAGACCAGGAGACGTCACTGATGACCACCTATCCATTGCGCCCTGCCAAGTCTGTATTCGTCCAACTTCCTGACTTCAAGTTCCTCCCCTGCCTGCTGCCCTCAGTAGACCCTTAGGCCAGCACCACATGATTCTGAGGCCCTAGGTTAATTTCTATTCTCTATGTGGAATATAGTACCATTGGCTGCTGTACTGTTTGAAGGAGAGTTGGAGGAGAGACCCGAGACACTGCACTTTCCCCAGGATTTGAGTTACCTGAGAAACAGCCATTAAAGTGGTACAAATGAGCTGGAAAGTAAAATTGTAGGCCGGGAAAGTAGAATCCAGCGTTAGCCATTGTGGTGGTTAGTTTAATTGTCAACCTGACACAAAGGAGAATCACCTGGGAAGACAGTCTCAGGAAGCGACTATCTAGACCCAGTGCTGAGGCCCTCTCTGTGGCCAAGTATCTTGGTTGCCTTAACTGATGTGGGATGCACCCAGCCTAAAAGTAAAGTATGTGGTTCCGTTTCCTGGTTTGGGGCCCTGGACTGTATAAGAGATAGCTAGCTGAGTGCGTTAAGCCCACATGCATTCATTTCTCTTTGCTCTCCACTGTGGGCGTGGCTAGCTGCTTCAAACTCCTAACCCATCCAATCTGTTAGACCGTAACTTGGAATGGTAAGCTAAAGCCCCTTTTCCTAGAGTTGATTTTGCTAAGGTATTTTTTAATCACTGCAACAGAAACAAACCGTAAGAAACAAAAACAAAAACAAAAACAAAACAAAACAGAAAACAAGCCGGGTACGGCGGCACACGCCATTAATCTCAGCACTCGAGAGGCAGAGGTGGGTGTATCTCTCTGTGAGTTCGAAGCCAGCGTGGTCTACAAAGCGAGTCCAGGACAGCCAAAGCTACACAGGGAAACCCTGTCTGGAAAAACCAAAACCAACCAACAACAACCACAACAGCACAACCGTCACAGGGATGATGTGAGGTGTGAAGGAAAGCCTGCTGCCGCTCAGGCGTTTTTTCTAGCACACATTAGCTTCCGGCATTGAGCCTCTCCTAGCCCACAGGAAAACTTGCCAGCGCGGTGTGCGGCTCACCACCCCGTGGGGCCTCGAGTTGGTTTTGCTGTCTGTGTCCTTTTGTTCTGGGCACAGTTTGCACCATGCTACAGCCAGACACTGACTAATTTCCACAAGATATTTCCGTTCTCTCAGGTTCCTTGATTTTTTACCCCGTCCTTTTATTTGGCTCAAAACCACCTGGTTCCACAACAGCTTCTCCCACTAGGGGATATGTCCCCTTGTCCCCAGAAGGCCTCCTGGCTGTCCCAGGGAGGCTTAACACCTTAGCCATATTAAGAAAATTTACTACCTGTTTTTTTAAGCCTTAACAGCCTCCTTGAGGAAGGAGGTCGATAGATTTCAACTACCACATCCTTTTTGTCACCGGCTGCCCGAATCTTCATCTTGAGGATGATCCTCATAAACTAGTGAAGGCAGCTACGGTTTTAGGAGAGGGAATCTCAGTTCACAACATCTAGTTACCATCCAGAGTCGCACTAGAACGTCCTGACACTAGGCCTCATCCACTAGGCACCCCCTGCACAGACCGGGATGTTGCTTGGGGTTCCTTAAGCCTCCCACAGCTTTGCAGATGTGTTCTTAGTTCTCTGGTAGAGGCTTTGAAAATAGGTCTGAGGCAACATGGTTCAGAAGTCAACCTATGTCTTGTTGCTGGAAGACAGCACCACTGATAAGAAAGTCGGTGGGAGCTGGAGGGGTGGAGGTGCAGGCAGAACCACAAAAGGGCCTGCAGAAGGCAGGGAGAAAATAGGAGGAAAAGGGAATTGTACGGGATGACGTACCAGAAGAAATGTTTGTAATTGTTTTGTGATAACATAATTGTTTCACACTTGTGTTCACAGACTCCCTTGGGCACGTTTCCAAAAGCTGACCGTGAAGTTTTTACACAGTTTGAGAGCAAACAGGATATCGTATTTCTTTGACTTTAATGTTTTTAGGAATAAAGATAACAAATATGATTTTAGAGAAAGAAAGAAGCCTTTTTGTTTTTTTTAAATTTAAAGCTTCAAGTTAAACATATCCTCAAATAGTAACATAAAAAGTGAACTAAATTCAACTTCAGAATGGGCTTGTTGTCTGCATTTTCAAAAATGTTCTACTTTATTTCATTCATTTAGTATGTTGACTTAATCTAGGGTTTAATCTGGACCATATACACTCATTGCTTGTATGATTTTGGCTTTAATTTCTGAAACTGAGATGGAAAGTATTAAACTGCCTGTAGCAAGTGATTATCGACTATGGATCTTAGTGCAATGCCTGTTTGGCACATAGCAAATGCTTGTTAAATGCTAGCATTACAATAATAGTGTACATCTGAGACATATATTCCAATATGTATTACATGTATATGTGGACATGTATCTGTGTTCAACTTATGCACCTTATTTTTAATATGTAAATTGGTATCACAATAAACAAACACAGCATCTTGAAACTGAGTAGTTCGGAATTGAGGTCAGGATCTTTGGAAGAGCAGCCAGTGTTCTTAACCTCTGAGCCATCTCTCCAGCCCAATTTGCTGGGTTTATTTTGTTATCGTTATTGTTTTGGGGTTTCTCTGTGTAGCCTTGGCTGTCCTGGACTCATTCTGTAGACCAGGTTGGCCTTGAACTCACAGAGATCCACCTGCTTCTGCCTCCCAGAGTGCTGGGATTACAGGCGTGTGCTACAGCCCCAGGTTGATAATTATTTATTTATGTGTGCACGTATGTATCAGGGTATACCTTGTGAGTGAGGGTACCAACAGGGGCCAAACAAAGCCATTAGGCATTGTAGAGCTGGGGCCACAGGAAGTTTGTGAGCTGCCTGATGTGAGTGTTAAGAACTGGTCTCAGTTCTGGAAGAGAGGCACACACTCTCAACTTCAGAGCCATCTTTTCAGCTTCGGAGTCATTATTTTAAAAGGAGTTGTTGGGCTCAGAAGTTAAGAGCACTGGCTATTCTTCCAAAGGACCCAAGTTTAATTCCCAATATGCACACCATCTATGAGTCTAGACCCACGGGATCCAACGTCTTCTGGCTTCTATGAATATCAAAGCATGCACATGGTGCACAGATATACATGTAGACAAAACACTCATGCACATTAAAAAGAAAAGAAAGGAAAAGAAGAAATCATTTCATTTATAGCTGGGCATCCCAGCACTAAGAGACTTGCAGTAATGAAAGTTTTATTTTGGGTGCATAACATTCAAGGGAAAGAAGTGTCCTTTTAAAAAATCATATTCACTAGCTGGGTGTGGTGGCACACACCTTTAATCCCAGCACTTGGGAGGCAGAGGCAGGCAGATCGCTGTGAGTTCAAGGCCAGCCTGGTCTACAAAGTGAGTCCAGGACAGCCAAGGCTACACAGAGAAACTCTGTCTTGAAAAAAAAAAAGCCAAAAAAAATCATATTCACTAATACTTAATATTTAGGACAATATTATCTCATTTATTCTCTAATCAGAGTTATATTATACTACATTTTGTGAGTATAAGATGGAATCCAGGAAAACTGGTCAGAAAAAAAATGCCATAGGTCAGGAATATAGCTGAACGGTAGAGCTTGCTCAGTGTGCCTGAAGCCCTGCACTCTATTCCCAGCACTGAGGAAGGCTGGGTGTGCTGAGAGATGCCTGAAATACAATTGCTTTGCTATGTAATAAGTTTGATGACAATTGGGGAAAGTGAGGCTTTCTCTCCAAACAAACAAACCTGAGGTACAGCTCAATGGTTTAGTACTTGTAAGTGTGGCCCTGGGTTCAATACATAGAACTGTAATAAATAAGTAAGAAAATAAGGAAACATTAGGAAGGAAGGAAGCCATTCTCACAGGTGTAAAGTGGAATCTCAGAGTCATTTTGATTTGCATTTCCCTGATGACTAAGGTTGTTGAACATTTCTTTAAGTGTTTCTCAGCCATTAGAGATTCTTCTGTTGAGAATTCTCTGTTTAGCTCTATACTCCATTTTTTAATTGGACTACTTGGTTTGTTGGTGTTTAATTCCCTGAGTTCTTTATATATTTTGGATATTATCCCTCTGTAGGATGTACAGTTGGTGAAGATCTTTTCCAGTCTGGAGGCTGCCATATTGTTCTATTCATAGTGTCCTTTGCTTTACAGAAGCTTTTCAGTTTCATGAGGTTCTGTTTATTAACTGTTGATCTTAGAGCCTGAGTTATTGTCCCCTGTGGCAATGAGTTTACAGCTCTTCTTCGCTTCAGTGTACCTGGGTTCATGTTGAGGCCTTTGATCCACTCGGACTTGAATTTTGTGTAGGGCAATAAATATGAATCTACTTGCATTCTTCTACATGCAGATATCCAGTTAGACCAGCACCATTTGTCGAAGATGCTATCTTTTTTTTTCCATTGTGTGGTTTTCGCTTCTTTGTCAGATAATCAAGTGCCCATAGGTGTGTTGCTTCATTTCTGGTTCTTCAATTCAATTCCATTGATGAGCTGTTTTTATGCCCAGTTCCATGTGGTTTGTATTAATTTTGTAGTGGAAGAGTTGGGGGAAGGATAGAAGGATCCTGAGGGGGATAAGAACTCCACAGAAAGACCGACAGAGCCAACTAACCTAGGTCTTACGGAGACTGAAACACCAACCAAAGAGCAGGCATGGACTGAACCTAGCCTTCCCCCCTTACACACACATATGTAACTGATGGGCAGCTTGGTTTCATGTTGGTCCTGTAGTAAGTGGAGCAGGAGCTCTCTCTGACATGGATTTGGTTGCCTGCTTTTGGATCACTTTCCCCTAGTTGGTCTCAGTGGAACAGGAAAGACTTAGTCTTGTTATCACTGATTTGCTGGGGTGGGTTGGTAAGGGGATGGAGCTCCCCTTTTCTGAGGAGCAGGGGAGGAGGGAAAGGAGGAAGAGGGCAGGAGGGTGGGACAAGGAGGAGAGGACAGCAAAGGTTCGGGATATAAAGTAATAAAACCCAAGATGAACATGTCAATTAAGCATTCTCTCATTTCTTCTCCATTCCTACTTGGGAGGAAAAAAAGTGAAATAATGTAGTTTATTTCACTAAAAGAAGGAGGAGGAGAAGGAGGAAGAGGAGGAGGAGGAGGAGGAGGAGGAGGAAGAGGAGGAGGAGGAGGAAGAACAAGAGGCACTGGAAAGACGGCTCATACAGAGGTCCCAGGTTCACTGCCCAGTATTGACAGGGCAGCTCCCAACCATCTGTAAATTCAGTTTCAAGGGATCTGGTGCCCTCTTCTGGCTGCCTTGGGCACCAGTCACACACGTGGGGAACAGACACTCAGGCAAAACACCTAGACATGTAATATCTTAAAACAATTTTTAAAAAAAGGAAGAGAGAGGGGAAGGAGGGAGGAGAGATAGATAGATAGATAGATAGATAGATAGAGAGAGAGAGAGAGAGAGGGAGAGATGTGACAGTGCTGCATTTATAGTACCTTGGCGCAGTCTGGGGTCCTTGACTGAACTGTGTAGCCATCTGGCTGCGGATGTGGCTCAGTGGTCAAGCACTCTCCCAACACTGCAAAAACCACAACAATAATAACAAAACCAATGCTATGAAAACAGCTGATGAATGAATCAAACTTGGGGCTGATTGCTTTTGAATTCACTTGAGCACTGGCCCATATTTCATGAAAAACTGATTTTACTTGGCTGCAATACCAAATTTCCTGCTATTGTTCTCCACAGTGGGTTCCTGTGCAAGGGTTTGCCGCAGGGATCCACCCTGCCCCTGGGCTTTGTTTATTCTCCTGCACTTACAAGGCATGGTCACTTGGGGTCTCTGCACTAAAAAAATGTGGAAGCTGGAGGCTCACCCTTGGGATGGGCTAACTGGAAGAAGCATCTAGAAGCGGGCTGGGATGCTTAAGTTGTTAGAGCCAGTAGGGTTTACATTTTGTTATAGTTCTATTTCACAGCAAATCTTGAGAGCATAAAAGATCATAAAGATCATGTGTCTAGGGGCTGGAGAGATGGCTCAGAGGTTAAGAGCAGTGCCTGTTCTTCCAAAGGTCCTGAGTTCAATTCCCAGCAACCACATGGTGGCTCACAACCATCTACAATAGATCTGGTGCCCTCTTCTGGCTTACATGCAGGCAGAGTATTGTATAAATAAATAAATCTTTAAAAAAAAAACAAAAACACAAACAGAAAAAAATAGAAAAAAAAAAAGATCATGTGTCTATTAAAGGGCTCTCCATTGCAGGAAGGATTTTTTTTTTTGAGGGGGGGTGAGCCAGAAATATACCTACCCTCATAAAACAGGTTTTTACAACATTAAGCTTACTTGAATGGAGTTGCATCACCTGCATAACAAATGTTGAATGCATGCAAGCCCCTCCCTGCCTAGGTAGTGAGGGCTGACCTAGAACCTGATTTAGAAGCGTTGCCTGGAAGTGGAGACAGATGCCTTAATTTGTTGTTTATCACCACGGCACATTCCATTTTCCTCCTCTGTGATAGCAGGAAACCGATTTCATGTGGTTTCCACCAACTGACCTTTCCAAAATATCAAGGCTCGAGATCCGGGAGCCCTGATGCCTAACCACACTATTGTAGCAGTGGCTAGGGGAAAAAAAAAAAAAAAAAAAAGAACAACTGTGGCTTGCTTTTTATTTTATCAAAGAGGAAGTTAAACTGTTGTCCTACACAGTTTACTGAAAAACACCTGGTACATTTAGTATCCAGTGCCATTGTTGCTAGAATGCCAAGTGAAACATTGCACACAGATTATTCTAATCCACACACGAGTTTGTGAGCTAGGGCACTTTACTGTGCCCAATCCACACCTGAAGGGACCGGGTCTTACACAAGTTAGGACCTCCCTGAATGGAACACCTAGTAAGAAGTGACTTGGGATTTGACCTCAAGCAGCTAAACAGCCGGACTAGGTCGCCTGCTTTCTGCATTCTCCTCCCAAAGGCGATGCTTTCTTAAGCCAGGCTATTAGTGCAGAGACAGGTGGTAACAGTGTAAGTTGTTATTGACAACATGGTTTCCAAGTCAAACGTGTACCTTGCTTGTTAGACAGAGAATGAGACCCCACCCTGACAGTCTTCATGGCTTTTGGATTTTCTCTTCCCTGAGGAGAAATTTTTTTGGGGCAGGTCTCTGGCAGTTACTATGCATTGCTCAAATAACTCAGTGTGTTTGTAAAATCAGCCTGTGCACCCTACCTTCCCCATCCCCCTCCACAGAGCAGACTAAAGAAACCAATTAAGTCTTAGGCTCCCCTACCCTTTGTGTGTGTGTGTGTGTGTTTGTTTGTCTTGGTTTTTTGAGACAGGGTTTCTCTGTGTAGCCTTGACTGTCCTGGACTTGCTTTGTAGACCAGGCTGGCCTTAAACTTACAGCGATCTGCCTGCCTCTACCTCCCGAGTGCTGGGATTAAAGGCATGCGCCACCACAGCCTGGCGCCTGGCTCTTTCTTCTTCTTCTTCTTCTTCTTCTTCTTCTTCTTCTTCTTCTTCTTCT
>OU015757.1:56390194-56448808 GCA_907169655.1 Acomys percivali
TTCTTCTTCTTCTTCTTCTTCTTCTTCTTCTTCTTCTTCTTCTTCTTGTATTAAAATGTGCAGATAAGATAGTGGGCTGAGGATGTAGCTCAGAGGTAGTGTTGCCAGACAATTCAGGTCTGTAGATATAACTAGACTCTCAGGTTTATTAGTCATAGAAAAACATAATAGCCGTGTGAGGTCCTAGGTTTGCTCTCCAGAGATGGGGGGGGGGTAAGATCCTGGAGCTGTCTGAGAAGATGGCTAGGGGATAAAGTGTTTACTACGCAAGCTTAAGGATCTAAGTTCAGCACCCCCACCCCCAATACAAAGCTGGGCCCAGGAGTGTGGCTCTATAATCTCAGTGGTGAGATGGGAGATAGGGACAGGAGGAGCCCTGGAAGCTCACAAACCAGCTGACCGGGTGTGTACAGCAGTGAAAGACAAAGAGACGGTCTAAAAACAAGGTGAAAGGTAAAGACCAACACCCCAGGTTGTCCTGTGACTTCCACGTGTGTGCAGCTGTGCTCATCTGATCTCTGTCTCTGTCTCTGTCTCTGTCTCTGTCTCTGTCTGTCTCTCTCTCTCTCTCACACACACAGAAGGAACCAGAAGAGACTGCAAATCAGTAAAAAGAAACTGGGTTTATTATAGTTTAGTCAAGCCAGGGAGAAAACAAAACCAAAACTTTCTAATTTCTCTCCAGCTTTCCCAGGCAGTCTTACAATTTACAGAAAAAGCAAAGCAGGGATTAGGAAGGACATAGACAGTCTACCCGTGAGACAGGTTACTGGTCCCCTCTTGGGGGTTGAAGGGTGGGAGGTGATGCGCTTTTCCATGGCCTCCATTTTCATCATGGAAAGTCTGAATACCGACAAGAGCATGACACTTGCCTAGCATGTTCCACACCTCATTCAATAAAAATCAACCAATCAACCACCGACCAACCAAGCACAACCAACACAAAATCAAAGGCAGAAAAGCTTAGTTAAAAACACATTCAGTTTTAAATCCCTAGCAAGAAACTCTTTCAGAGCTGGGTGTGGTGGCACACGCCTTTAATCCCAGCACTCTGGAGGCAGAGGCAGGCCATGAGTTCGAGGCCAGCCTGGTCTACAAAGTGAGTCCAGGACAGCCAATGCTACACAGAGAAACCCTGTCTTGAAAAACCAAAAAGAAAAGAAAAGAAAAGAAAAAGAAACTCTTTTAGGTACTAACAGAAATGTCAGAAAGGAAACAACAAAAGCTGCTTTCGAAGGAGAAGTGGTGAGCCGACTAGCCCAGTACAGAAGGACAGGGACGCAGCCTCTCTAAGCAGGCGGCTGAGAAGGGTCCAGGAAGAGCCATCTTTAAGCAGCCCTAGCTTCTCCAGGGGAGCATTTGGAACTGAGTTCAGACAGATGGTATCAAGACTGTGAAGAGGAGGGCATGGGTCTGTGTAGCCTGTGCTTAGGGGAAGAATACCCCAGCAAGAGACAGCTGCTAGCTGCATGCTGGCCTGCCCGACAAGCCTGCTCTCACAGTCATAACCTGGCTTTACTCTGCAGACCAATGAACTTGAGTTTCGCGTGCTTTCTGAGCCAAAAATGCCTGAAATTTACTGTAGAAGAAACAAGATTTTTACTTCTTTGGAGGAGAGAAAAAATTTGTATTCATTCTTTTGTGATTCAGTTTTTGGGTTTCTTTTCCTTTCTCAAGAGCTGAACCTGCAAGCAGGGAGTCCTAATACCAGAAAGGGGACCTCAGTAGTCGGGAGAAGCAAAGGCTAATATATTTTTAATACAGACCCATTTGTGTGAATAGCCATGAGATTTACACCCTCCGACAGGAGTTCATAAATACTGTTTCTCACATTGGAGCTCTTGATAGACATGGGCATGAGGGAGCCGCAGTCTACACTGTGCCATTTTCTATCGAGGTCACTAAATATGACAGCATTATGGTATATTTAACGTCAACACACAAAGAGCAACTTTGGAAAAACTACTAATAATATCATACTTTAAACTGGGCGTGGTGGCACATGGCACTGGACATGGTGGCTCATGCTTTTAATCCCAGCACTTATGGGGGCAGAGATAGTCAGTTATCTGAGAGTTCAAGGCTAGCCTGGTCTATGTAGTGAGTTGCAGGCTACGAAAGCTTCACAGTGAGAAAGCCACAGGCAAAGGATGTACTGGCACTTAGAAGCTGGAAAAACAAAGGGACACTGGTTGTGGTGGCACATGCCTTTAATTTTTGCACTCAGACTGGGCATGGTGGGGCTTGCCTTTAATCCCAGCACTTGGGAGGCAGAGGTAGGTGGATCTCTGTGAGTTCGAGGCCAGCCTGGTCTACAAAGAGAGTCCAGGACAGCCAAGGCTACACAGAGAAACCTTGTCTTGAGAAAAACAAACAAACAAACAAACAAAACCCCCAAAACCCGAAACAACAAGAACAGCAAACCAGAAAAAAGAAAAACAAAGCAACAAATTCTTTCCTAGAGTTTGGAAAGAAACGCAGAAGCCTAGGAGAATACCCTTGAGTCACTTTAAGCTCTAGTGTTTGTCGTAATTTGTTACAGAAATAAAAGAAATTAATATACTATAGGATAGCAGTGCAAGGCAGATGCTGAAACTATTAGCAACTATAGATAGGGAAACTGAGGCAGAAAAGAATTAGGTTTAGCTTAGCATCACATGGCTGTGAGGTGCTATCAATCAAGGAATGTGGTTTGGGATGCTTGTCTTCGGAGCTCATGCTCTTACTTGTTACTCAATCCCATCTCCCGGCATTTCCTATGACCAGGAGGAAGGAAAAAGGCTGGTAGTAGAAGCCCAGGAAGGGAGTGAGTCCGGCAGCTGGCTAGGGCAAAGCCTGCCTGACTCTGAGGGAAATTTAAAGCTCCTGGATTAGTGGAGACCAGAAAATTACCTGTCCCTCAGGGTAGGTTTGAACACCACTGCTTTGATCATGACAAACTGGCTTACATGGTGTCCCAGATACAGGTTGTTAAGCAAGATTCTTTTTCGCAGGCCACCTGGCATTTCTTTCTACCTCTCTGTTAGCCATTCTTTCCCCCTTAAGAGTTCTATCCCCACCCCAGCCCAGCTATCACTTATTTCCTGGGAACACTCGGGTTCCACACAAAATCAAACATTGCCCTGGGCCTCTTTTGTATCCTGCCAGCAAGTGCCTTAATCTTGTTCTCATTTTCCCCCTGATGTTTAATAGTTTATGTTCAATATGACTGACCTCGGTGAACTTGCATCAGGCAGGGGACACGATCTATTCAGAGCAGTCGCGGTACAGAATTTTTGTTTGTTCTTAAAATAAATCTTAAACGACCCACTCAGTTTTGATTTTCGCGAGAGTATTTGCCTTTCCCCGACTCCCCACTATTTAAAGCCCATCAGTTGCGCTGGTAGCTTCTATTTCAGAGTGCGTTTGACTGAGGGTCACCTTCGTCTTTGCTAGGGTACCTGTAGCGGGCAGCTGAGGCTCTAGCACACACTACACTAGTAAATGTCTCTAGATAACTAGGGGCCGGTGGCGAGGAAAGATGGAGGCGGTGGCTTGTTTCCCCGCCACCCCCTATTCCGCAGACAGTCAGCGATACCTCTCTCCCCAGCCCCACCCACTGGGCTCCACCCCGCCAGACCCCGCCTCTTCCCGCAAACCCCGCCCCTCAGCGCCGAGCCGCGCTTGCGCCACCTGCCGCTCGCTCCTGTGGACTGCGCGGCGGCGCGCCCGGCCGGTGCCTCCGCTTCCAGCCAAGAAAGATGGCGGAGGGCGGCGAGGCTCTGGGCACGGTCCCGGAGCACGAGCGGATCTTGCAGGAGATCGAAAGCACCGACACCGCCTGCGTAGGGCCCACCCTCCGGTAAAGCTCTCATAAGCCAGGCTTTCGGGTCGTCCTGACCAGGGATTCCTTAGAAGCCGGGCGGGGCGTCCGCTGCCGGGTGCGCGCGCGTCGGCCCGACAGGTGGTGCGCGCGGAGGCGGGCGCTCGTGGGCTGCGGGACCCGGGGGACCGGGGCACCTGTCGCTGCGCCGCCTGTGGGTGTGGCTGCTGGGGTGTCTCTGGCCCGGGGAGCCGCCCCAGCTTGGGCCCTTCAGGTGCCAAGGCCCTGACTCGCGGAGGCTTGTTCGCGGAGGCTGTCAGCTCTGTGGTGGGGACGAAGGTCACCTGCCGGCGGCCCGAGCGACTGACCCGGGTGCCAAGTTGCGCGCTGATGGAAACCCAGGCGCATTGACTGCTCCCGGCGTGGGAGAATTTAAATTGAGCGGGAGACGCCACCACCCTTCTCCCCGATTGCAGCACCTTTCTCCCCTGCGAGACGCGAGCGTGGGCTGCAGGGGAGGGGCCGATGGCTGGGGTTCACGCTGGTGTGGCAATGCTCTTGGGACAGGAAGCTGTTTACTTACAAATATTTGGTTTTGAATTAACAGTTTTTTATTTTAAAATGGATCCAAACCCACTCTCTTTAGGAATAATACCAGGTAATGAATACTCCACACCAGGTGAAATACTCACTGCCTCCATAGAATAGTTAGTGGCTGGTACCGGTATAGAATCATTAACACTGGGTTAGACACTCTTCAAGGATTAAGATCTCATCTTTTGCTGACAGGATGAATGAACTTGTGGTTCACTTTGGGGTTTTGAGATGGATTGTGCTTTGTCAATCAATAGTCTTTCTACAGCATACACTTCCTGGAAATGGAACTCTTTCTCTCTGTGTAAATGTAGATAAAGTGAAGTCAGTTCGGGGCACAAATTCACTTTACCCCAGAGAGCCAGTTCATCTGGTCTGTTATTTGGTTTTTTTCCCATAGACTTGCCACTGAGGGCTTTAAAAAAATCTCTTAACCCCCTTGGCCTTGTTTTCATATTTTTAGAATGGAGAGAGTGTTTAGATGCCCAGAAAGCCCAGGGTGGTGAGAGGCCTTGCCTCTCTCGGCTCCAAGCACTCAATAGGCAGGTTATCTGTTTTTATTACATAAAGTTCCCGCTATACTATGGGAAGGCCTCATTAGGGCCTTTTCTTAATTCATTCATATTCCCTCTCCCTGCCCCCCCCCCCAGGGTTTCTCTTTGTAGCTCTGTCTGTCCTGGAACTCACTTTGGAGACCATGCTGGCCTCAAACTCACAGAGAGTTGCATGCCTCTGTCTCGCAAGTGCTGGGATTAAAGACGTGTGCCACGAGTGCCTGGCTCCTTAATTTTCTTACATGACTCTTTTCATCAGCTTTTACATATGTAGTAGTAAAATTGGAATCAGACTCAAAGAAAACTTTGTGACATCACGTTCCACTGAAGGACCTCTTCCAGCTTCACCGGACAGGCCATTCCTTAACTGGCTCCTGAAGCAGTTGATCTATGATGTGGTACCACATTGGTTTGCCACGGATTGGGAAACACACTTTTTTTTTTTTTGGTAGCTGCCCAGCCAATGAAGGTGAATAGAAAAGGAGTCTTTATGTTTGAATGTTACTCCTGGTCTTCAGGAGGCTGGAAACCAAGTTCCTTTGTTGGACCCTAGGAATGAGTCAGATGCCAGTTCTGCCCTTCACCCCATCCCAGCAGCAGGTAGAGGTCAGCAGTTTAAAAAAAGGACATGGTGGCACACGCCTTTAGTCCCAGCATTTTGGGGGCAGAGGCAGGCAGATCGCTGTGAGTTCGAGGCCAGCCTGGTCTACAAAGTGAGTCCAGGACAGCCAAGGTTACACAGAGAAACCCTGTCTTGAAAAACAAACAAACAAACAAACAAACAAACAAAAAAACCAAAAAAAAAAATACTTTTTTTTTTTTTTTTTAGGCTGTCTGAGTTTATTGCTCTGGCTGGTCTGGAACTCACTGTGTAGACCAGGCTTCTGCCTCAGCTTGTTGAGATTAAAGGTCTCTGCCACCATTCCTGGTTAAATTTTAAATTATATATTGTCTAAGTGCAATTGGGAAATTTTCTTTTTCTTTTTTGGTTGATTTGAGACAAAGTAACTATGGCTATATTGAGCTTGCTAAGTAGACCAGGCTGGGCCTGGGTTTGTAGTATCTTTCTGCCTGTGTTTCCCGGCTGCTGGGATTACAGGGTTGTACCACCAAGGCCATTTTAGACTGAACTTAACATTAAAATACTGGCTGAATGTGGTGGGCTGTGATCCTGACACTTGGAGAGTCTGAGACTCTTATTTCAAAACAAATGAAAGTCCAGCGTGCTCGCCTCTTCTTTCTTACATTTCCCTGCGTGGGATGGTTTGGTGAGGTGGTCATACATCCTGATGTCAGTCCACTAGAGTATAATCTAAGGACTGTGCAGGCGTGTAGGTATAGCGTTAGTGGATGCCAGTGAGGAACTCTGTTATAGGTAGAGCTGGGATTCCTGCTGTAGCCTTCCTCAGTTCCCTTCTCCTCACCAATATGTGTGCACCTCATCTAATGATCCGAGCTAGCTTCTCATAGAATGAAACAGCAAAGGAAAGGTGAATTCTCCATCTCAATTATTTTTATTTTATTATATGGGCATGAGTGGTTTTCCTGCATGTATGTCTGGACGATATGTGAGTCTAGTGCTGAGGGTGTGGGGTCCCCGGGAGTTGCGGTTACAGACTCCATGTAGCAAGTCACCATGTGGGTATGGGAATTGAACCCTGGTCCTCTGAAGAGCAGCCAGTGCTCTCAAGCGCCACACCCTCTCTAGCCCCTGAGTTCTCTCTTGTGCTGGAACATGCATCTTCTTCTGTCTTTGGATACTGGAACTTGTGGAATCCTTCTGTACTCTGGGACTTACGTGGGAACCCCTATGGCTCCCTGGCCTCTGGCCTTCTGGTTTCTACAGAATTGTATTCCTGGTCCTGGTTCTCCAGCTTGCACAGAGCCTGTCATGGCAGTTCTTACCTTCCAGAATAGAGCGACCCAATTCTACAGTACGTCCTTTTTCTATTTCATTTCATTTTATTTCCTTCCCTCCTTCCCTCCCTCCTTGCCTTTCCTCTTTCTTTTTCTTTGAGGATGGGGGTCTCACTGTGTCATGCAGAATGGTCTCCAACTGTTTGGGCTCAAGTAATTCTTCTGTTTCAGCCTCTTGAATGCTGGTATTACCTGGGTGTTACCATATCCTAACATGGTTTTAGTGTTTTAAAATTTAAATGTTACTTAGTATGTTTGCGTGTGTATGGTGTGCCCTCCCCCCATGTGTGAGTGTCTGTATGTGTGTATGTGTATGTGTGTGTGTGTGTGTGTGTGTGTGTGTGTGTGTGTGTGTGTGTGTATGCACAGGCACGTGGAAGTCATAAAACCTTTTGCATTCCACTTTTATTGGATTCCGGAGATTGTTCTCAGGCTGCCAGGCTTGTGCAGCAAGAACTTTAACCTGCTGAGCTGTCTTGTTGGTCCTCAGTTTAAATTTTAATGCAGGGGCGGGGGGGGGGGGGGGTGAGCTGTAATCCACATAAGCAAAAGCTTTTTGAAGTTTTCTGTAAGATATTAGAGTGTGATAGAGAACAAAAAAAAAATTGAGAATTACTTTTTAACTTCCTTTTTCTGTCTTTTTTTTTTTTTTTTTTTTTTTTTTGGTGTGGGTTGGGGGGGCTCAAACTTGTTATGTAGCCCAGACCAGCCTGGGATTCACTATCTGTCTCTTCCATCAGCTTCCTCAGTGCTGAGACTACCAAAAGACTGGCCACCAACTGTGGAAAAACCACTTTAAAAGCGCATAAAAGCAGTTGTGCTCTCTTCTCACTATTTTTCCTACTATGATTTTAACTACTGGTTATAATTTCAACTTTCAGCCAGTGAATATGTTTCACATCAAAACTCCTGGGGCAGTACTAAATCAGACTGGTACAGCTAGCTCACCAGTACACAATCTCCTGTGGTTCCAGCACCCTTTGCATAAACTGGAGAAATGAGCACACTTCCGTTAGTTCTCCTAGATATAAAGAAAGCCTCTGCAGGACGTATAGAAAGGGGAAGCAAAAGTACACAGTTTAGTTGCCCTGGGTACTCAGTCTTCTAGTACTGTTGTACTAAACAGTCAGATGACTGAATGATTGTTAATTAACTGTCTGGGTTTTAAAGTTACCTGAAGATCTTGGTAGTTATTTTCAGACAGGTTAAACAGGGTCGGAATAATGATTCAGCTTATTTGAACGCAAACTTGCCTTTTCATCATCTTAAATATTATTAAGTAATGCTAACTTATTGGTCAGCAAGTACGTGGTTAGGAAAATCTTAGTTGAATAAACTAATCAAAAACAAGAAAAAGCTGATTTTATTTTAAAAAGTTATCAAACTGGGGTTGTATGATAAAGTTCTACTCCCATGTAACTTTGAGGAAACAAAGTTTTCTTGTTTTTTGTTTTTTCTAGACAGGGTTTCTCTGTGTAGCCTTGACTGTCCTGAACTCGATTTGTAGACCAGGCTGGCCGAGAACTCACAGTGATCCACCTGCCTCTGCCTCGTGAGTGCTGGGATTAAAGGTGTGCACCACCATGCCCGGCCTACAGGAAGCTTTTTTTTCCTTTTTCTTAAAACCAGCACATTTAATGTAGTGAAAATTCAATTTTCTTATTTTGTGGAATTTTGACTAGTTTGATGTTACTTTTTGTTTGTTTGTTTGTTTTGAGACTAGTTCGGAATGTGTACATTGCCTCAGCCGCCTGCGTGCTGGGACTAACGGTGTGTACTGCAGTGCTTGTCTTTCCACTCCTTTTAATGCATATTTATATCAGTAAGTCAGCTGGGACAGTGCACCCTCAAATCGTGGCTTTATAATATAAATTATCAGTGCCCTGTAAAGATAAATAGTTCTATACACACAATGGGAGGCGAAAGCCTTTCTGATTATACATTTGTTTTGGTAACTTCAGTCAAGAGATAGAAAGCCTCACTGGTCCAAGCAGGTGGAGAGATGGATGGCTCAGTGAAGCGCTTGCCGGACTGTTCAGCTCCAGGCTCAGGAGACATAGTCTTAAAAAATGAGGTGGAGACTACTTAAGGGGGACCCCTGATGTTGATGTCTGGCACCCACACAGGTGTATGTACACCTGCACAAGTACAGCAGCGTACATATTACTGCTCCCCCCCCCCAGATGGAGCAAACAACAAAAACAGCTTACTGGTCCAGATACCAGACATAGGTCTTTGGTGAGTATAACATCTTTAGCCAAATTCCTGCTCTTTCCTAGAAATGACGACTGTTCTTTTCCTTTTATTAGCCAATCTATTTTCTTCACTTCTTTTCCCTTTTACATCTCCTGACTCTAGCACACTGAGAAAATGATTTTCAAGTCTGTTTTCCATCTCACACATTCTTGATCAAAAAGAAAATCTCTTGTAGTTCTCAGATGGTGCTTGGTCCTGTTACTGGCTCCGTGGTTTTGAAAGGGGGGGAAAAGGACCCAGTTGGATGGAAAACAAAAACAAAACAAACAAATAAACAAAAAAACTGGTAACACTTTCAAAGCTTTTTAGAAGCGTCTGTGTGTGACTGTGTTAAAAGGATGCATGTGTACCCTTTCCTTCCTGTGGGGCAGGCCTCCAATCCAAGCAGTTGGTTACCTCCATAACAGCGTGCCACTGTTGTGCCGTTGGGAACCTCTTGCCTGGCAGGCTGGCATTTTAGTTTGTAGGATTCATACCTGGTAGAGACCACTGGTGTCTTATCTTCCCCGGCAGTCTGCATAGCGTGTCCTGGCCGTGTAAAAGCTGGCTGGCAGGGAGGAAGCGCTCAGCTCAGTTCCAGCTTGTAACTGTAAAGCTTACATCCAAGGCGTCTTCAGTAGTGGCGTCTCCTTGTCTAGTTCTGGTGTGTAGTCAAGAGGGATGGCAGCAGACTTTCTTATTTTGGGGGCCTCTGGGACCTCCCTGACCGTATAAAGAGGCACCCCGTATCTAGTACTAGAGTTTTTGTTTGATAAACAGTGGGTTATAGGAACAGTGTTATCTAGCCATGCAGCTATCTCTCTTTAACTTGTTTTTAAAATTGACCTACAAAGTAATGGGCTCCATGTGGCTTTTTCATATATCCTTCAGTTCTCCTGAACCTCTCTTTCTGCTCCTTTTTCTCCTGTCTCCCAACCTCCATCCCTGACTGAACTTGTCCACCCTCAGCATTCCTCCTCTCTATTTTCAAATTACCTACGTTCTGCTGGCCACTCCCTCAACTCCTGGCACACACTGTGGGCTCTTTAGATGATGATGATGATGATGATGATGATGATGATGATGATGATGATTTAGCTTCTACAGGCACTCGAAGCTAAATACATAATACTAAATATTCAAAGCCAGGACCCATCTATCAGAGAGATCTGTGGATGTGTTCTCTTGGACTGGATTACTTTCCTGGGGGAGCTTCACTGCTGCGGTTTAGCTAAATTGTCATGGCACCAAACTATAGTCCAAATATACTCAAAGACAAATGCTACCCTCATCGCTACCCAGAGACGCTTCTCTGTGGTGACGGGTGGGGAATGGTGTGTGCTCATGCTGCATAGAATGCCTGATAGTTTAGTGGTCAGCCCTAACTAGGGTATATATACTACCCTAACTAGGCTATATATATATGACCCATTATAAAGCTCAGGAAACACTGTGGAAGAGGGAGTAGAAAGAAGGTTAGCTCCTGTAGATGAGGAGAGCAGATGGGAAAGACTTGAGGGCATGCCCTAGATACTGTAGACATGATCTTAAAGCAGGCGTGGTTGCCTGGACTGGGCCTGCGCAGGGTTGGACCTATCAGTAGCCAGTCATGGATTGCGGAGGGCCTAAGGGACTCTGTTTTTGGCTGCTGAGCTGTTGGCTACTGACAGAATCTAGGAGGACAGTTATTGCTTTCTGTTGGGTACCAAGTGGTGAGGCCCACCAGACTCCCATGGGGAGTTCCAAACCTGTGGCCACAGAGACAGTACTGGGCAAAATCAGAGGGTCACAAAACAAAACAAAAAAGGCGTGGGTGTGGGCAAGGGACCAGGAAGAAGGAGGGACAATGACAGGGAAATAATAATGTATTACGTACACACATGGGACTGGCAAAGAACAAAGCTAGTAAATACAGAAAAGAAGACATAAACAAAACCCAAAAGCTTTTGTGTCATTAGTTGGGAACTTTAAAAAAAAAACTTTTTTAAATCAAAGCTTTTATTTATTTATTTATTTATTTATTTATTTTTATTATTTTTATTTTTTTTCTTTTTAAAATTTTATTGTTTACCTGTAGTTAATTCTTTTTTTCCCCTCATGCAAAAGGTTTTTTTATTTTTTATTTTTTCCCTTCCCCCACCCCAAGTTTTAGTTCTTAAGTGAAATACAATTACTTTTTTCCTTTTTGCTTCTGGTCCTTATATAGTTTTATTTTTATTTTTACATCTGATTCCTGTTACATATTCTTGAGATATGATGTAAGGAGTGGCTCTAGTTTATCCCTGTTTCTGTGGCAATCCAGATATCTTAATATTATTAAAAAGTAGATCCCCCCCCCACATTAACTCCAGGTGTTGCCATTATCAGGTACTGAATTTTTGTACACAGTGGAACTGAGTCTGGTTTCTCTATTCTGTTAATGTTTTATGTCTGTTTGCATCTGTAACAAACTCATTTAGTTACGGAGGCTTTGTCATTTGTTCTATGGGGGCTTTGTCATTTGTTTTATCTGATTGGGCTATCTCTACCTTGCTACTCATTTTTAAAAAGGGATTTCCTGATAATTCTAGTTTATTCTTCAAGTGAACTTTGTAATCAGCTTGTCTAGGTTCTTAAAACAAAACAAAACAAAACAAAAACAAAAACCTAGGAGCCAGGTGGTGGAGGTGGCAATGGCGCATGCCTTTAATCCCAGCACTTAGGAGGCAGAGGCAGGTGGATCTCTGTGAGTCTGAGGCCAGCCTGCTCTACAGAGCTAGTTCCAAGACAGCAAAGGCTACACAGAGAAACCCTGTAGAGAAGCCAGAGAAACAAACCAAACCAAAACAAACAAAAGTATTTTATTAAGAGTAAGCTAAATTTATAGATTAGTTTGGGAGAACATACATCTTTGTGATTTATTTTTGTTTATTTTTAAATTTAAAACCTACTTAAAAATGAATTTATTTACTTATTGCTCTGTCTGCATGTATACCTGCAGGCCAAAAGAGGGCATCAGATCCCTTTATAGATGATCATGAGCCACCATATGGTTGCAGAATTGAACTCAGGACCTCTGGAAGAGCAGCCAGTGTTCTTAGTTTCTGAGCCATCTCACCAGCCACATCTTAGTGATTTTAAGACTGTCTATTCAAGAATATAATACAACTTGAAAGTTTTCTATGAATAAATATTGGAGTCTTAAGATTGTGTAGTTGTAGTAGTGTGCCCTGTAGAGACATTTTGATCAATGAAAAATTTCATACATGATAGTGGTCCCATAAGGTTGTAATGGAGTTGAAAACTTTCTATTAGTTAGTGATGGCATAGCACAGTGTATCAATGGCATATTTGTGATGAGGCTCTGGCAAAGAAATCTACTATGCTGCTGGTCTTATAAAAGTAAAGCTTGTACAATTTTGTGTCTTACAAGTGGCTGTTAGAGGATTATCGTTTGTGCTTTTGAAAATTATTTAAAAATTAAAAAAAAATTATGTGGCTGGGCAGTGGTGGTGCACACCTTTAATTCCAGCACTCGGGAGGTAGAGACAGGCGGGTCTCTGTGAGTTCGAGGCCAGCGTGGTCTACAGAGAGAGTCCAGGAAAGCCAAGGTACACAGAGAAACCCTGTCTCGAAACAACAACAACAACAACACTTATGTATCTATGTGCGTGCCTGCTTGAGTTTAGTGTGCCATGTGAATGCAGGTGCCTGCAGAAGATAGAGGAGGGGCTGGAGTTACAGGCCGTGGTGAAACACCATGTGGGTGCTGGGAACTGAACCTGGATCCTCCGGATGAGTGATAAACACTCATAACCCACGAACCACCTCTCTAGCCTCCAGGTCACCATTTTAGATTCTGCATTTCTATTTAAACTTAGCGGCAAGTCAGCTTTAGGGCCTGTAGGAGGTAAAGGCATTGCTGTCACAGCAGATGACAGCTCTGTGGGTGTTACTGCCCCTAAGGCCTCCAGTGGGACAGATGTGGAGGTGAGACACAATGATACTGATGGTTCTAGGTAGGCCTCGGCTGTGTGCATGCTTTTTCGTTTTCGTGTGTGATAATGGGTATTGAATCAAGGTCTGCTTGCTCAGCATGAGGTCTAACACTGAGTTATATCCTTAGCCTTGTGTCTTAGTTTTTGACCCAAAATTAAAACCATAAATTAAAAACGGTGTATACGTATAGCTAGATGCGTAGGAGGCTGAGCCAACCTAGTTTTGTGTAAACACACCCTGCAGTGTTCACTCAATGACAAACTCATCTATAACGACTCATTTCTTAGAACATAGCCTGTGGACTGGGGGATAACTCATTGAAGCTCCCTAGTACCATCAAAAAAGAAAAGAAAATAAAAATCAAACAAAAGGCAAGGAATGGAGGGAGGGAGAGAGGACTAGAGAGATAAAACACAACCCCGTCATTGAGCAGCACTATGACTGTATGTATTTGATTTTCTGTTATTCTAATTGAATCTTTTCTTATGTTTTATAACTGGTTTTATACATATACAAATAAGCATATATTGAGGTGGTTTAGCTTATTTGTTAAAGGCTTGTTTCCCTAGGGTGGCTCTACTGGAAAGTGGTGAAACCTTTAGGAGGGGGAGTGTTCCTTCTCTAGAAGAACAGAACTTACAGACACGTGTACACACACACACACACACACACACACACACACACACACACACACACACGCACACCCCTTGTCCAACAGTGGTTCTCTACCAATGGAAGGCTCAAGAATCCAGTAGTTTATTCAGTCCACAAGGCTGGATATCTCCGCTGGTCTTCAGCATACGCTGGAATCCCAAAGAAGTGAGCTCTAATGCCAGTGAAGGCCTGGACATGTTAGAGAGTGCAAGCAGGCAGAGACAGAGCTAGCTTCCATGTCCTTTATATAGGCTGCCAGCAGAAGGTGTGACCTCTATTTCAGGTGTGTCTTCCCACCTCAAAGATCTGGATTAGAAGTGGCTCTTCCCATTTTAAGTCATTTAATTAAAAAAAAAAAAAAAAAAAAAAAGTCCCTCACAGGTGTGCTAGGCATTTGGGTTTTAGTTAATTCTGGATGTATTGTCAAGTTGGCAACCAAGAGTGGCCATCACATGGGAGGGAGTGGGAGGTACTTGAGTCACTAGAGACATGCCCTACAGGGGTTCTGTGGGACCCCACCTCCTCCTCTTTTGCTTTCTTGCCGATAAGGAGAGCAGATTTGCTCTGCTGTGCTTTCCACCACAGTGTTCTGCTTGCCACAAGACCAAAGCAATGACCTCCCAGACTGACCCAGAATAAACCCTTCTTCTTTACAGTTATTTTAGATACTTTTTATAGTAATACATACATACACTCACACACACTGACATACATTCATACATTCACACTGACACCCACACTGACACACCACGTACACTGTCTCTCTCACACACACACACACTCATTCACACAACACTCACAGACTGACACACTCATGCACACACAATCATGTACACACAATTACACACACACACACACACACACACACACACACACACACACACCCCTCTACAAACACTGATGATTCTTGTGCTTTCAAACCTCACATTACCTGGTGCTGGAGGTTTAACCCAGGCCCTTGTGCAAAGTAGACAAATACTCTGTCACTCAGCTACATCTCAGCCCTGGATGCCAGCTTTTGGCTATTACCTTATTTAAAGCTTTATCATTTGCACTAATTATTGGTTTTTGTTTTTATTTTTTCTTGTTGTTGTTGTTTTTGGGTTTTTTTTTTAGAGTTTTCGAGACAGGGTTTCTCTATTTAGCCTTGGCTGTCCTGGACTTGCTTTGTAGACCAGGCTGCCCTTGGACTCACAGTGATTCACCTGCCTCTGCCTCTGGAGTGCTGGGATTAAAGGCATGTGCCACCATGCCTGGCAGTTGTTGGGTTTTTGTGTTCCTGTGATAAAATATGACCAAACTCAACGTAAGGAAGAAAGGCTTTATTTTAGCTTATGGTTCCAGAGGGACAGAGTCCTCATGGCAGGGAAGGATTGCTGCAAGAGGTGGAAGCTGGGTAATCCTATTTTACCCACACACAGGAAGCAAAGTATATAGACTATATTCCATCTATCTATCTGTCATCCATCCATCATCCATCCATCCATCCATCATCTGTGTATCTCATCTATCATTTATTTATTTACCTACTTATCTATCATCCATCTATTTTACCTTTATCTATCTATCTATCTATCTATCTATCTATCTATCTATCTATCTCAAGTCACATACCCCATAAGCCCACCCCAGTGATGTACTTCCTACTCTGTCTAGCAAGGTAGCACCTCCTAAAGGGGAGGGAGAAAGGGAGGGAGAGAGAAAGGGAGGGAGAGAGAAAGGGAGGGAGGGAGAGAGAGAGACAGAGAGAGGCAGAGAGAGAGAGAGCAACAGAGAGAGAGAGACAGAGAGACAGAGAGACAGAGAGAGACAGAGAGAGATTGATTGAGATTTGTGATGTTGTAGCCAAAGTAATGGAAACAACTAATGGGAGGAAAGCCTGGTTTTGGCTCATGGCTTAAGAGGTTTTAGGCCATATGGCAGGGAACACAGGCAGGGCTGCTGCAGGAGTGTGTAAAGGCTCCTTTCATCTCGCAACACCAGAAAGTGAGGTGGGAACCAGGTGTCATCTTCAGAGACCCACTGCCATGACCTACTAGGTCCCGTCTTTATTAAAAGTCGCATTTAGGCATTATTGTGTTTATATGGGAGGTGGGACAGAGGACAACTGTGTGTAGTGGTGCTCTCCTCCCACCTTTATTTACATGGGCTCCTGGGATGGAACCCAGGCTGCCAGGCTTGTGTGCAAGTGCCTTACCCCACTAAGCCGGCTCACCAGCCCTGGGTTCCACCTCCAAGCGATGCCATAGCCCCCAAAGGTGACAGACACTACCAGCTGGGGACCTCTCATCCAAAACATTGGCCTGTGGGGGACAGTTCAGATTCAACCCATAATAAGTAATAACACATTTAGAAAAACATCGACTTCTTCTTTTCATTTCTTACATCTTAGATTTTTTTTTTCCGTTTGTGACTTAATACTCTAATGCACAGGTTGAGTACTTCAAACCTGAAAAATCAGATCTCCAAAATGTCCCCGAGTCTGAGATTCTCTGAGCACCGACATAATGCAACATGGGGAAATCCCACACCGTGGTTTATTTTATGTGCAGTTACCAAAAATAGTGCTGAATTACGGTTCAGCTCTGTGTAGGAGGTGTAAAGAAATCTAAATGCACTTCACGGCTCCTTCTGTTAGATGTGTTGTCTTTTGCACATGCACATTTCGCAAAGTCTGAAAGAAGATAGTGGACTCTTTGGGTACCAAGTGCTTTGGACTGGAGCTGCCTGGTGTGCAGAGACGGCATCCCTGCCTGACCATCTTCTGACTGCTAGGGGAGCTTCTTCTGGTTTTTCTCTTGCTTCCACAGTGGCTGAACTGATACTGGATTTCCTGTTACTGAACCATTGCAGAACAGCTGCTGGGCGGTGGCGATCTGCCTGTTAAAAATGGTTTTAGTAATTGTTTATTCTAGAGAGCAAATAAATGTACGTGTTGGGTGCTTCCATTTCTCATCCTTTGCATTTTATCAAGTCGTCCAAGAGTCAACAGGAAGAGGCACCTCTTTGGTCAGGAATGTAAAAACAGGAAGGAGGAAGTCTATTGCGAGTCTGTGCTGGCTGATTACCCCTTCAGCTCTGGAATAGAGGATGCTCACTACTGGGTGTGCTGCGCCGGTAGCCAGCGTTACAGAGTGTGCTGAAGCTCTGGGTACAGGAAGTAATCTTAAGTAATGGTAACTAACATTTCCTGTGCATGGGGATAGGATACTGTTAGTGAGAACAAATCACAGGAACCCCACACTGTGGAACACAAGGCAAGTAATTCAACATCAGAAATTTAGGAAAATGCCCCTTCATTTTTTGGTCTTTGCTTCTTCAGGGTGCCTAGGCAAGCCAGGTAACCCTTTATAATGTGTTTCCCTGTTCCAGTGTTACAGATGGATAAAACCAGAGGTTCAGTCCCCAGCACCCCTTACCTTAAAGGGGGTGCATGGGGTATGTTAGCTCTGTTATAGAAAAACATTTAAATATTTCAAATTTCAACTGAACTTGCAGAAACAGGTTGCCATTATCTCATAAAGCACTAGAACTATTTTGTTAGATTTTTGTGTTTTGCCTGCCTGTATGTATGTGCACCATGTGCATGCTTCGTGCCACAGCAGAAAAGGCCCTCAGATTTCCTGGAACTGGAGTTACGGATAGTTTTGAGCCACCATGTGGGCGCTGGGAGTTAAACTTGGGTCCTCTGTAAGAGCAACAAGGCCTCTTAACCTCTGAGCTGTGTCTCTCTAGTCCCCTTCAGAGCATTTTAAGGACACATGAAGTAAACTAGATAAACTCTTTCGTGGGCAAATATACAAAGAATAAGTGTGTTGTAAACAAGAAATCTTTTCCAAGACTAACAAAAGGAATTGAATCTTGTGTTTATATAGCCCCTCCCACACGGTTCTTAGAAACTCCAGATTGTTCTGCAGCCAGAGGATAGCTCACTGGTTTGAATACCCTGCCACTTCTAGGATGCTTTGATTTTTTTTTTTTTTTAACGTACTTTGATCTTTATTACTCTTATTGTTGCTGCTGTTGTAATAGTTGTTAGCAGTACACTATGGCGGATGATTGGGAGGAGAAAGCGTGCACCAGCTCGATGGCATCATTGTCAGTGCTGCAGTCCTAGGGTGACTGGTGTAGTCTCCCCATTTCAACGTGGCAGTAGAGCCTGACTTCTAGGTTATCATGTGCTGCTTTCTAGAAATTTCTATGTAATTGCACAAATTGGCTTAGCTGGTAAAGGCGCCCGCTGCCGAACCTGCTGACCTGAGTTCGGTCCCTGGAATCTACACGGTGGAAGGAAAGAACCAAGCCTCTCAAACTGTTCTCTGGCCTCTACGTGTGCACCAAGGCTTGCAGATAAAATAGCTTTAAAGAGAAAAAGCTAGCCAGGCATGGCACACACCTCTAATCTCAGCGCTTGGGAGGCAGAGGCAAGCAGATCTATGTGAATTCAAGGTCAGCCTTGTCTGCATAGCAAGCTCCTGGATAGCCAGAATTACATAGAGAGACTCTGTCTCAACAAAGCAAACAAACAAACCAAAACCAAAAGAGAAATGATATTTTAATTCTGGTTATATACCACTCAGATGTCACTTAGACTTGGATGCTGAGGGTTAACTTGCTGGTGAAGAGTGCCCTCTGGTGACTCATTCTGGTTTTTTTTTTTTTTTTTTCAAACTAAGATTTACTTTTCTTTTTACTTCACCCTTGTGAATTGAACATAAAGATGGAAGACATCATCAGTTCTCAAGAAACCAGGAAGATAAAAGTACACTGAACAAATTTGATGTGGTGTAGGAATAAAAAAAGATAGTGTGGGCTTTGTGTGGAAGGCTTGGGAACGTTCCGTGTAATTGGAGGGTTATCTGGCGTGACTATACAACCCTGAAGGAGCTGTCTTGAGCTGAACTGGAAAGAAATGTAAGATAGATATTGAGGCGTATGTAGGATAAGGCATCCTTGGAATGGAATTTTTCACCAAAATTAAGTAGTGTCTTGCTCATTTAAGTTATAGGGAATCTGATATTTGTTTAAAAGAAAGTAATTTTAAGTCGTGTGATTAAAAAAAAAAAAATGAATAAAGAGCCTTTCTTCCCCATAGCATCTCTTCACTTTTTTCGACTAATGCTTTATCTCACCGTTTACTATATAGTCGTTCCTGAAAATCCAGAGGCTGAAGTTTATCTGAGAAGGCTTGTAGGTTTCAGGTCCACCTCTGGCTCTGGCTACTGGGTCTCAGGTGAATTCTGAGCAGCTTCTGAAGAGGCGGCACACTGAAAGACTGAGTTATTCTCAAGCTATAATAACCGAGGATGCTCAGCTTATGATATTGATAACAGTGGTATTCAGAACCTGGGAATTAAATGTAAATTTGAAATTACTTAAAGAGGAATGATAGAGTTATTTCATCAATATGAAATATTAAGTTTATATTGGAAACACATGAAGAATGGTAAGCTGGAAATGAAGCATGATTTGGCATCTGAAGAACTTGTGAGAAAGTAGCTAAAGTGCCTATGCTTGAGGGCTGAAGGATGTGAACACAGTTTTTATTGCTAGAGATGCAAATTAAAATTAATATATTACTTGAGGAATTGGCAAAAGTGCCCTTGAGGCTGGTAGTTGAAGAGGTAGAAAAGGGAGTCACAGGCCTCGAGGGAGCCAGTGGCTTCTACAGTCTTGTCAGAGAGGAAGTAGTGAAATGTTTCCTCAAAAAGATTTTAGAAAGACTTGACTCCAAAAGGTGAAAAGTAGGGTCAGTGGTACCCAGAGGTCCCTGAAAGTATTTCTGCAAGGTTTCTAGCATTGGGAAGTCTTTTCCTTTGCTAGGCTCCTTTCTAGAAAGCAATTAAATTGCAATAAAGATGAATCTTTTGAGGTAGCCCCCACGGTATCTGGACCAGCTTGCTCTTGGCTGTGCATCTTATATATTCTGTTAGAGAATGAAGCATTCTGGGATAGAAGGAAAAAAATGCTTACTTTTTCTTGTAAAAGAAATTACACTTATTTCAGTAAAAATGTATAATCTGTGGAATCTAGAAGTAAATGCTTTGAGATTACATCTTTTTTTTAAGGCTTAAATGGTGCTTTAGGCAAAATGATTGTTTTGGGAACCAGTATATTTTATTTTCTTCCCAGATACTGTGATGGACCTACTCTTTATAATGAAGACACATCAAAAGAAAAAAAATGTTGAAAGTAGTATAATGATACATGCTTTTTAATTTTAAAAAATCCTATTACTAGAGATGAAAGTCCTTTTTTACATTTCTTGTGAAAAAAATTTTTTATCAAACTTTTCTTTACCAAAATAAAACTGTAAATTGTTTCTAACTCATTTCATTTACAGAAGGTAGCATCTATCAGAACACTCAGTTTATTAAATTACGGTTGATAATAAAAGCATTAATTTTCACTTCACCCATTTTAACATTTAGATGTTTATTTTCTTATTTTCAACCACTAGGTGGAGTCCTATACAAATAATTAAAAAAGGTGTCTGTGAAAGCTAATTCTCTTGTTTAAAATTCCAAAAGCCTCATAGTATTGAATCGACCAAATATTACAGAAGAGCTTAAATCTTAACACTTGGCTTTGGTGTGTGAGATATAGGAAGCTGGAGATGGATTCTGTTTGTGCTTAGAAAGTTAAGATATGTTAAGAGTCAGTTTTTCTGTATCCCTAGTTGCTAAAATTAAAATATGGGAAAACAATCTTTAGTGTAGTATAAATCATGTTTATTTTCAAATCACAAGAAGTTTAAGAATTCGAGTTTTGCCCCTATATTTTGTTGTATAGCCTAGAACCTTTCCAGAAGATACTATATTGCTTTAAGCATCTCGAAGGGCGACCGACTCGTATCTTGACGTCATTGTTTGTGTATGGAGCACTGAGGTGCCACCATAGTGGGCTGGAGAGATGGCTCAGAGATTAAGAGCTCTGGCTGCTCTCCCAGGAACCCGGCTTCGGTTCCTAGCACTCACATGGCAGTCCTGGGGACCCTGACACCCGACGCCATGGACTCTGCATTTACATGGTGCACAAACATAAGTGCAAGCAAAACCCTTGTACACATAAAATTAGAATAAATTAAAAGTTTTTAAAAGGTGCCGTCCCCTGGAGGATGTGGACTAACACGGCATTCATCAGCATCCTCATGGTTTCTCTGGCTGGGTCTGTCCTATCTGTGACTATGGCTGTGTTTATAGGAGCTTGCTTAGGCTTCCCAGTAGATATTAGAAATCCTAGGGAACAACTTAAAAAAAAATAGTTTAGTTAGACTGGTGTGGTGATGTACACCTTTAATCACAGCACTCAGGAGGCAAAGGCAGGCGGATCTTTGTAAGTTCAGGGCCAGCCTAGCCTACAAAGTGAGTTCCAGGACAGCCAAGGCTGGAAACCCTGTCTGGAAAAACAGAACAAAGAAAGAAAGAAAGAAACACACAAAACCCCCAAAAAGTTTAATTAAGGCTGTATGCCATGCAGGGCGTAGCACACACCTTTAATCCCAGCACTTGGGAGGGAGGCAGAGGTAGGTGGATCTCTGTGAGTTTGAGGACAGCTTGGTCTACAAAGTGAGTCCAGGACAGCCAAGGCTATACAGAGAAACCCTATCTCGAGAAACCAAAAAATGGGGTGGGGGGGGGGCGGGAAGCTAGATGTCACTAAAATTTTTAGAACAGTAGTGTATCTTACATTAACATAGTAAGCCAGGATAGTAACCAACTTTGGGCTAAAGAGTGGATAATACTGAGACTGTCTTTCCTGCTCAGTGTTCAAGGACAGAAAGTGAAGTGGGTTTTTCAGAGAATGGGGGAGGGGGAGGAAACTCAGTGTTTTCTCCTGGTACCTCGCTCCTCATTCGGTGTGTTTGTAACTTGATGCTGCCTAACAATTAGCCACGCCTCAGTTCCCAATCCTCTTTTCCTGCCCACTGGTTGATTTCACCTGATGGGTGCAGCCGCGCACTTCACAGATTCCAGACTGAGCCATTCTCAATCTTTGGTCTTCAGAGTTGATCTGTGCGGCTCTGCTGGTTCTCCCTATCCCTGCGCCATTGCACTGATCACCATTGCTGCCCGGGAAGTCAGATGACAGGATAGATTTGGGATTAAGTCTTGGCTGGGCTTTTTATGTGACTGCATTTGAAAACTGGGCCAATAGCAGAGTCGGTGGGGTGGAGGTGTAGTGAATATTTAATGAGGCCGTGCATAAGAAGTACTGAATATGTGCTAAGTGCTCAGCTGGCTCCTGACTCCTTCCTGAACCAGCCACCCAGTGTTTTCCTTGGGTTCTGGGGACCCGGGCTCCAGCCCTTGTGCTTTCACAGCACGCATGGGCTTAGCTGCTGAGCGTCTCCCCAGACCGCAGCATCTGAGTTGTGAGCGCTCCTACATGAGGCTGAGTGCAGTCACAGCCCTGGGCGCAGATGCATCTCTCACAGCCCATGGACCCTGAATCAAATAGGCAGCTTAGGGTAGCTGTTTTGGTTTGTTTGTACCAAAGGGGTTTCTTAGGATGTAAGATTTTCAGTTAAGCCCAGACCTGCCCTCAATAGCCACGGATGATCTCTCACCACTTCCCATTTCCTGTCCCATCTCCTGCTTTTCCTCTTCCCTCTCAGTTCTTTCCCTCTCTCCTCCAAAAAGAGGATCAAAGACCTGAAGGGGCGAAGGAGATAGAACATGTGGGAACACAACATTTGCAAAGAATAGGTACATAATATATTATGGGGCTGGAGAGATGGCTCAGTGGTTGAGAGCACTCTCTGCTCTTCCAGAGGTCCTATGTTCAATTCCTAGCACCCATGTGGTGCCTCACAAGCATACGTAAAAAGATACATATGTAAATAATTTTTTTGGTTTTTGTTTTTCTTTCTTTCTTTTTTTTTTGGTTTTTCGAGACAGGGTTTCTCTGTGTAGCCTTGGCTGTCCTGGACCCGCTTTGTAGACCAGGCTGGCCTCTAACTCACAGCGATCCACCTGCCCCTGCCTCCCGAGTGCTGGGATTATAGGCGTGCGCCACCATGCCCGGCCTGTTTTGTTTTTTCGAGACAGGGTTTCTCTGTATGTATCCCTGGCTGCCCTGGACTCACTTTGTAGGTCAGGCTGGCCTCGATCTTACAGAGATCTGCCTGTCTTTGCTGCCTGTACCACCATGCCTGGCTGTTTTTAAAGGGGGAAAAAGAATTCACAATGAGGCCAATGTTGCTGGGACAGAATAAGTAAAATGAAGATCAAATGCAGCAAAATTATATTGGGCTTTGCAAGGCTCTTGCAAGAGAAAAATGATTTGTGAGATCTTTTATTTTAATATGGTCATCCTCATATGGCTGCTGTGTTGAGAAGCTACTAGAAGGTGGAAGCAAGGTAAAAATCACAGTTAGGATGCAGTTGGTGAAAATTTAAAGCAGAGCATGTTGCTGACTTAGATTAAGGTGATGTCAGTGGATGTGATAGGATTGCTGGATCAGAGGTGGCTAACTTAAAAAAAATTATTTACTTATATATGTGTATGTATGCATGCATGCATGCTGTGTGTGTGCTTGTGTGTACATGCCTCATGGCATAGGTGTGGCGGTCAGAGGACAATTTGTGGGAACGGGTTCTAGCCTTGTACCATTGGTTCTGGGGCTCCAACTCAAGTGGTCAGTCTTGGCAGCAGGCAAATTTACCTGCTGAGTGGCTCACCAGCCCACGGCAGCCTCTTGACACTGTGATAAGGTGTTGTTATTTATGAATGTGTTGGGCTGCATTCATCACTATCCTGGGCTGTAGATTGGATGTGCTTGGGCTGGATTGTTTGTGGTTAGAACAGGGAGAGAAATAGTCAGGCATGGGTTTAGGGGGTTTTGTCTGAGAAACTAGTTAAGCAGATGATTATAGATGAGGGGGATTATAGAAAATGCAGGTTTGGGGGAGCAGGGCTAGCAATTCACCTTTGAACAAACTGCAGATAAATGCTCATCAGACTTTCAGTTGGGGAGATATGACGGAAGTTTGAGGAGAGGTTAGGGAATGGAAATATAAGTTTGGAAGATGTTTGTGTGTTTGTAGAATCAAGCAGAGATCATGAAAAAAGAAGACAACCAAGACCAGAGTCTTATTCTAGCCAAGCACCAAAGAGCTCAGGTTCTTAATCACCATCCTGTATTGTCTCTGCTGCTGGTAGTACTTAACTCCTTACAGACTGAGGCGTGATGCTGTGGTCAGAGGCTTTGGTGTGTTTGGGAGACAAAATATACAGCATTTATATATTGACTTATGTAAACATGTAAATCACAATACAAAGGAGCATATGGTTACATCTCGGAGTAACTATCAAGGACCACAACTTTATCTGTCCTATGGAGGAAAAGATTACGTCACCTAGAAATGGTTGACAAAGAACTGGTGGGAAAAGCAGAACTTGCACTGAACCTCAAACAAGAGGCAGCGACCAGGGAGCTGCAGCTACCTTCAGGTTCAGAACTATGTGGGAACGACTGGCATATCCTGTCAGAGGTGCTGTTCACAGTTCTGCTTGGTACAACAAACCAATACTTACTATAGTTAGCGATGGGAAAGGCATATAGGGCAGGGTGGAAAAGAAGTCCAGGCATGAGCGTCCACTGTCTTTCCCTAGTGGCACTGTGTGGGCAGCCCTTCCCCATCATCTGTGGGGAAGTTCCCTCAAGCCTTGATGCCCGGGGCTTTCTACTAGGGTACACTCGTGTGAATGGGGCTACCTGCCGATGTGGTTCTGGCTCACTGCCCACCTTGCTGGCCTTAGCCTCTAGAAAGTGAAGGCCTCACTTTTATAAATCTTGTGGTTATACCCTTCACGTAAACAGACGGGACATTATTATGTGTTCGTTCCCAGAGCCAAGGGCAAGCCTACTGCATAGAAAAGGGGTGCATCACGCTTTCTGTGGAGTTAGCACGTGTTGCGCTTTGTACCACTCCCAAATGTGTGGTCGCCACAGTCTGACCCTGAACATGAGGGTGTAACCTTTGCAACCAGGCGGCTGAGATGCAAATTCCAGTCATCAGTCTCGAATTGTAGAATTTATGGCAGTTACAATAATAATGTATCCAAAATGGTCATAGTGGCATCTACTTTATAGACCTGTTGTGAAGATGAAAGAGTTAATATATAGCTTTTAAAGCATATTCTGACACATATTAAATGCTATAAAAGTCATGAATCTTTTCACATATTTCTTACTGACTCCTCTGATTCAGTTTTGAGCATTAGTATCTTAAGGACTGGCATTTGACCCACATCTCCCAAGCCTTAGGGCTTTCATTTCTGGACACAGAGGAACATATTTAGAAGGCTTCTGAGTCTTTGAATATTAGCATACTGTTATTAAAAAAGAAGTGAAATATTTTCCCTTAAAATGATTTCTATGAAGATAATCATTGTCAGTTCATTTACTTGTTCAGGGATTAAATCTGCAGCTGTTAAAGAGATTGAGCTTACTGGGAAAAGCTCTTGGTGAACCAAGAAGTTAATTTTCGTTTTCTTCTGCAAACAGGTCTGTGTACGATGATCAGCCAAACGCACACAAGAAGTTTATGGAAAAGCTAGATGCGTGCATCCGCAACCATGACAAGGAAATTGAAAAAATGTGTAACTTTCATCATCAGGGCTTTGTAGATGCCATTACAGAGCTCCTTAAAGTAAGAGCTGACGCAGAAAAACTGAAGGTAGGAGAACATTCAGCTCCTCTTGCCTGTATTCTCATTAAATCTCGTAAGACTACAGTGCGCGAACCACTGAGTGCACTTTCAGGAAGTAAATAGTACATGTTCTTGAGACTGTTCCTTGTGCTCCACCAACACAGTTGTCAGCAGCCATGACAGGAATGCATTTTATCAACAGACTGTCTTCACGTGCAGGAAATGCGCTAAAACATATAGACAATGAAGGACCTATTTACAGTTTCAGAGATTTTTAAAGATAACAACACAGTGGTGCTAAAAAGCTATCCCGAAATGTCATGAGAATTTACTGTACATAATTTCATGCTGTCATGTTATTTAATTATATTGGAAAATTTATTAAAGGAAGTTGCTCTACATATTTTGCCATGTCAGAAGCATTATCTATTAAACTAGACCTGGGTTTATTCAGTTAGAATATTAAATATTTAATTATAGGAATTATCTTGTCTTTTCATTCAAAGTGCTTTTCAGACAGAACACGAAGACTGTGATTAGGAAAACCATCGTATAAAGGATATTCAGATAACGAGGGACCAGACACGGCGTCATGAGGTCACGGAGCACCTCTGTCCTGCAGCTAATGAGATTTTTAATAAATGAGAATGCGCTTCCTCATACGATGACCTAATGAGTTACTTAGTATGTGGGAAAATCCAAGTTGAGCTTTGGCTGCACCTGCGGCTTGAACATGTTACTGTGGATTGAGATTTCTGTGTTTGATGTTCATCAACCTCCCAGGGTTTGCATTCAGAAAGTATGAATGTTTAATTACCGTAAAATGCAATCACCATTTCCTACAGACAATGAATGGCACATAGACCTCATTGAAGTTATCAAAAAGGGACCAGTGGTCAATTGGGTCAGTGATTTGAATTGTTTGACAGACTCAGAAAAGCAAGTAAAGTTCAAAAATCCTGAGTAAATTTGAGAAGTTTGCCACAGAATCTGTTAAAAAGAACTGTCATAACCAATTGAAGTTAACAAAAGCCCTTTTCAATCAAAAGTTCAAGTTCAAGCTGTAGAGTTAATTTGAATTTGCATTTCTTTGTTCTGAGTTTCTCATGAAGCATGATCTGATTACAAGGGTGAACAGCTGCATCAGGGCAGCTTCATGCATGTTTGTCTAACTAAGGTGAAATTATTTCTAAGGTGCAAGTTACTGAGACCAACCGAAGGCTTCAAGAAGCTGGAAAAGAGGTAAGAAAAGGATGGAGAGAGGGGAGGAGGGAGTGAGAGAACTCAGTAAATATGGATGCCATTTAACGGTTCAAAATTGTCAATGCTTTTATTTTCTAAGGTGATGGTACAAACAGAAGATATTATTCGATGTAGAATTCAGCAGAGAAATATTACAACCGTAGTAGAGAAATTACAGTTATGCCTCCCAGGTGAGCCAGCCCTAGGTATCATGTGATGCTCGCTGTGGTGAAATTAGGCCCTGCTATTGCCAATAGTCACCTTTACTGTGGGAATTACAGATTGCTGTAATCGCTTCCCCATCACGCCTGTGGTTACCTTTCATGTTTGTTCTGTTGTCTGGGTTTCCATGAGTTTTAGAGAGTAAGTGTTCCATGTCACTTCTGTTTCCTCTCTGCCTAGCTTGCCATCTGGGTCACTTCCCACCACAACCCACCTCCATGTTGGTTTGTCTTTTCCTCGGAATGCTTTCCCTCAGGGAGAGTCTCTTCAAGTCACGTTTTCTGGCCTTTATCTAATTTCCTTATTTCTTACCTCTAGTTTCCCCCATTGTCTTCTGTTTGTCACTTAACAGGTTGATTTTGCTTTGTTCACAATCTCATTTTGCCAATAAGGTAGGAAAACATCAAAAACGCTAGGCCTTCCCCAACCCTTTGCCTATTCTTCTGTAATTGGAAAGACTGTTTCTGCTCTGGCTCAGATGTTGTTGGGACATCACACACGTTCTGAAGAACTAAACAGTGTTTTCTTTACCTGGACTTAATGTTTTAAGTTGGACACTTCCTGTTCAAACACAACAAAGCAGGTATATGCCATATCTTCTTCTCTACATTGTCAGGGAATTCCGTCTCACCGTCTAGTTTAACATCCTTTCTCTTTAGGAAGAACTACCCAGGAAAGGAGGGCACCCTGTACACTGTTTATGTGATAGACCTTTGCCTTAGAAAATAAGTGATACTGTCACCACTGTCAGCAGTTTGTGTTAGCTAAGATAAATTTGTTATTGTTATATGAGAATAGCTCTTCTTAGAACTCATAAAATCCCGCTCAGATGAGTATACAGTGGACCAGGGATTTGCATATTAATCCTGAATAAATAAGACACCAGGTTTTTAAAGGTATCAGGATTGAAAGACACTTTGAGTGGGGTCTAATAGTACCCCTGCCCCCATTAGTGACATTGGATGAGTCCTGAAAACAGCTTCTTCACTGAAGTCTTTGTCATTTGTCACCTTAGATAATAAGCCTAAAAGTGGGTCCTGGTGGAATGACAGAGAGCTGGATTCAGCACACGCCTTAGTGGGCCGTATAACGGAAGTCTGACAGCAGTTCTGAGCACGCGTGAATGCTTCCTCTGCATTGCCACACCCAGAACTTCCTCCTTCCCCAGTCTGCCCCTTTGATGAACAACACAGATTTTCCCATCTGTCAGGCAGGGTGGGAGATACTGGAATTATATAGTTCAAAGTTTATTATCTTGTTGAATAATTATATTTCTGGGGCTTTGGAAAGGGTTGAAATAAGTAAAGATTCTTTGCTGGGTCTGGGTCTATTTCCCCTGTTGGTCTAGTTGACTCTGTAGTTAACATTTGGCAGTTTCCTTTCTCTGTAGATTCAGTGTAAATTTCCTTGTGTATTTAGTTATATTACAGTTGTGCTCTTTATGTTGACTCAAATGAATATCGTCATTATCACTCAGTTTTCTTTCTCTAATTCCACTTCTGGAAAGAGATGCTAGTAGTTTCTGAGTAGAATGATTTTTACTACTTCCTGTCTCCTGGGTGTCAGTACATGCAAGTGTTCCCGCTTTAATATGTAAGTGCATAAATGTTCACCATGTGCAAATGAAATCACGCAACACGTAGAACATTTTATTTGAAAACCTTAGCTCACCACCTCTTAGTATAGAGAAGACAAATGAATTTGTCGAGTGTACTTTTCTTACAAAGCTAAAATGTTGTTTTTAATGCAGTGCTGGAAATGTACAGCAAGCTGAAAGAACAGATGAGCGGGAAAAGGTGAGTTGGCATCTCTGTTGTCTTAAATAAGAACCCGTATTAGTAAGCACAGCTTGACTCCGTGCGAGGTACGGCGAATCTGAGTTTCGCTTTCCACCTTAACTCTAACCTTTCTCATGCAGTGTGCGCCCTGTTACCACTCAGTAAAGCAAACAGCAGGCATGCATTTATGAGCCCTTGCCCTTTAAAAGTGGTGTAAAAGACCGGTAGTATTCATAGAGGATAAATTGGCCACTTGGAAGCAGTCACTGTTTGTTAACTTCCTGGCATACTGTACTGTAATGAGAGGCTGATGCAGGGTGTGGGCTGAAGGTAGAGCTGACAGCAAAAAACAATCAATCTACCCTCCCAGCTGCCCCTCCCAGCCCCCCACCCCCACCAGGGGTTCATGTTCCTTGCTTTTCATTGGCCAGTTCTCAGTTCTCTTCGAGGGGCAAAAGCTTTTACTTATCACCAGTCATTTTTGCATTTCCACCTTCAGTTCGAAAGTGTGTAAAGTTCTTCAGGTGACCGTTAACTGCTTGCCAGTTTAGGGCTTTGTCTCTTTTTTCAATAATATGATCTAATAGTTATAGTCAGATTTTTCTCTATTATGCCCCCTCCATATCATCTATTTTTTTTCCTACTTGAAAAATTGGTTCTTCTGTGGTTTTTGGCCATTTTATTTATTAGTAAAATCCAATAATAATTATTTTAGAGCAGGTCTCCCTTGTGGCTCAGGCTGGCCTGGAACTCACTTTGTAGCTTCAGACCGGCAGAGGTCCCCACCCCCTTATGTCAGTGCAGGACTGCTGCTGTGCAGTTGCACTGACTACACAGATTTGCATCTATGGTATGTGCTATGATAATTGTTCAGAAATAGTTAAAGGTGTGGACCACAGAGATCACACCTCTAAGGACGCTGCTCACCTGCTGTTTGTTCTCTGACTGGCATGAAAAGTCCAGGTTCGCTCTCACTGTGGCGCCCGGGGTCTCTGAGTGTCTGGGGTTGTCTCAGGAGTTCAGGAGTGCTATGCCCTTGCTTATGCATTATGGCACTGGGGTCATCTTGGGCATGGTCTGCCCTTCTGCAAGGCCTGCATGGCACTGGACTGGTGGTCATCTCAGGCTAGCTTCCTGTCCAGGCCCCATGGGCTCTGGCTTGCTTCTTGCCTGGCCACCCAATGGCTTGCAAGAGTCATCTGCCTCAGGCTCCCTCCTTCCTGGGGCTCCAGGTCCCAGGCGGGTTCTTCCAGTCTCTGGCTTGCTCCCCATCCTGGAAGCCCGTCCAGGCCTGCCTGGCACCGCACTGGTGGCAGACTGGTGGTCGACACAGGCTCCCTTTTTTCAGGGAATGCTAGGCTCCTAATCATTCAGATGTTCCACGGGTCAGAATACAGGGCGTAGACATGGCCTCTGTCCTCTCTGTACCTACTGACACACATGTGACACAGCAGCCACACCTGCAGCGCCTCCAGGGGCAGGGAAAGCCTTCATGGAATTGGAAGAACCCACTCAAGTGATTTTCATCTGACTTTTGAGGGACTTAGTGATACTTCTAATTAAATAGTAGTATGAAATTTTCTTTTAAAAAAGCTAAATAAATTTTGCATTTATGCCGGGTCTGGTAGCCCACGCCTTTAATCCCAGCACTCCAGAGGCAGAGGCAGGTGGATCGCTGTGAGTTCAAGGCCAGCCTGGTCTACAAAACAAGTCCAGGATAGCCAAGGCTATACAGAGAAACCCTGTCTCGGAAAAAAAATTGCATTTATTTAGAATGAAACATGTGCTATACTTTTTGATGGTACCATTGTGTGGATGGATGTTGTGGTAGGAGAGATAGTAAGAAATTACATAGTGGATAATTAAGTATTACATGTGATTTGGAAGTTTGTTTTCAGCTAAGATATTATAATGACTATGATAATGTTCCTCATGTTACAGATGTAGATGGAATTAAGTAAGTAATGTTAGTGGAAGCCATGAATGCCCAGCTGGCAATGTGTGTATGGTGTACGTAGTGTGTTTAGTGATAGAGATAAGTGCTCATTTTATACCCTCCCAGGTGCTGTATATGGAACCCGGGGCCTATGCATGCTGGGCAAATACTCCAGCACCGAGAGCCCAGCCCCCGTCACTCCTTTTTGAGGGGAGCATCAGACTGATTCATTATTTGGCCTTGTTTGTAATGTTAATCAATATGAGCTTTTTTTGTTTGTTGTTTTTGTTTTTTGAGACAGGATTTCTCTATGTAGCTTTGGCTGTCCTGGACTCGCTTTGTAGACCAGGCTGGCCTTGAACAGAGATCCTCTGCCTCTGCCTCCCTGAGTGCGAGGCTTACAGGCGTGCACGCCAAGCTGATAAGAACTTTTTCACTTCCCCTTTAACCTCTCACAGGTATTATTCTGCGCTCAAGACAATGGAGCAGTTAGAGAATGTGTACTTTCCCCGGGTGAGCCAGTACCGCTTCTGTCAGCTAATGATAGACACACTGCCCAAACTCCGAGAAGACATCAAAGACATCTCCATGTCTGATCTCAAGGACTTTCTGGAAAGCATTCGAAAGCATTCTGACAGAATAGGTGAAACAGCCATGAAACAGGTGAGTTAATCTAGGATGCAAAATATGTCCAAGGCTTACCTCTTGGGATGCTGGCTTGTGTCTCAGTTTGCCGTGTTCTTACCATCCCTGGTCCCACTTTGAATGAATTCTGCCAGTATTTTCCTTTGGACTTACAGATATTTAAAAAATTTAAGTAAAGTCAATTTAACTTGGCTTCTTTAGTCCCTCGCCAGCTAAGCTCTTAGCAGTCTGTCCTTCCCCTCACACGGTTCTATACTAGTGTGTTCTAGGCAAATCTGCCTTAAAATAAGTGTCAGCCATGGTTGGCAAGCGGCTTGCTGCTCAAGCACGAGGACCCAAGTTCAAGCCCCAGAACCCACATAAAAAGCCAGACATGGTGCATGCTTGGAACCTCAGCCCTGGAGCGGCAGATATGGACAGACTATGGACAGAGCGCTCTCGGGGTCACTTGGGTAACCCCAGGTCCCAGTGAGAGATTTCATCAAAAAAAAAAAAAAAAATCAGGACTCCTGAGGAGTGGGGCTTGAGTTTGACCACACATGCCTTCTCCACCCCAGACACACATTAAAAAAAAAAAAAGTTGGTATAAGAAGGAATATGTTACAGACAGTTTTTCGAAGCACTGTACATGGTGATGCATAACTATAAGCCTAGCACTTGGGAGGCTGAAACGGGAAGATGGTAGTTTGTGGGCAGCCTGAGATACGCAGTGAATTCCAGTTCCGCCTTGCTGGATGGCAAGAGCCTGTATCAATTCTATACGTAGGTAGTTAGGCAGGCGGATGAGTGGGTGGCGGGTGGAGAGGTGGTACAGGCTGCATCAATTTTGACTAGATCCAACTGTGAAGTAACATGAACCCTGTTCTCCCCGAAACAGGCGCAGCAGCAGAAAAGCTTCAGTGTTGCTCTGCAGAAGCAAAATAGTGTGAGGTTTGGAAAACACATGCGTGTGAATAATGACAGGGTTCTAAACGAGAAGAATGACACCATTCTGAAACGTGCACTTGAAGAGGAAGCTGGGAGTGAAGAAGAGGTACTGGGGTCTCTATTGCTGAGTCACGTTTTGCTTCATAAAGTACTGTGTTTTCCACGTACACATTGATGTATGTGCATCAGCCCTAGTGGACAGTGAAGGATGTGAAATAGCAGACTACGTAATGGTAGATAGACTGGATATACTACAGCTTATGTTTTTACAGATATAGGAGAGCCCAGCTGTTTGGCATGATTAGTAGTAAAACTAAGTCCTCCCTCCCTCCCTCCCTCCCTCCCTCCTTCCCTTTCTTTCTCTCTCTGTAGTAACTGTATGTGAACTAGCCAAGACAAATTTATATTTCATAAATTTTTTGACTCTAGACAGCCTACCATTTTATTTTATATCGTATTTTATTTCAGCGTATTATGCATGTGTGTAGTGTTGTGGGGTGTATGTCTGTGTGAATGTACAGGTAGGTACATATGCATGTGTGTGCATGTTCATGTCGAGGCCAGAGGTGAACATCAGGTGTCTTCTCTAATCACTCTCCAATCTTACTATTTTTTTAAAAAATGAAAATTTGTGTGTGTGTGTGCGCGCGCACGCCACGGTGAGTGTATGGAGGTCAGACGACAACTTAGTGGGGTTGTCACTCCTCCTCCTCCCAGCTCTTGTGTGGGTTCTGGGGACCAAACCCAGGTGGTCAGGCTTGCGTGCCCAGCACTGAGCCATCCCACTGATGCCGTCTCATTTTTCTGAGGCGGGGTCTCAGTGGACCTGGAGCTCTCTGATTGGCTAAACTGACTGGCGAATGATTTCCAGAGACCCACTGTTTCCTCCACCCTTCAGAGCTGGGATTATAGCTGTACGCTGCCACCCCTCGGGTTTTACGTGGGTTCTGGGCATCCAAACTTAGTTCTTCATTCTTTATGGACTGGGCGGTCTGCCCAACCCTCTGCCATTTTGTTTCAGTTTGTATCAAGATGCTACAAAATCATTTTGTGGTAGCTTCTGTTAAGCTTTTACATTTTTAAAATTAAATATTTGAGAATTTTATACAACGTGTTTTGAGTGTATGCGCCACCCGGACTCCTCCTTTGACTACCCTTTCAACCGTCCCACCCTACCAACTTTGAGGTTCCTTTTTCCTTTCTTCTTTCTTCTTCCTCCTCCTCTTCCTCTTCTTCTTCCTCCTCCATCTTCTCTTCCTTGTTCTTTCTCCTTCCTTATTGAATTCAGTTTGTTGCCCAGCAAATCCTGGGGATGGCTGCCCTGGTCTGTGCCTGACCTACCTACCGCCATTAATAAGACAAGCAAACTGACTGCCTCCCCCAGCAGATGGATATCTAGCCGTTAGCTAGTGTGGGTGGGCTCCCATGTCCACCTCCCCATTCCGCTGGGATTTTGTCTGACTGAAGCGTGTGCTGCTGTCACAGTTGCCGTGCATCTCCCCTGTTACATCTGGAGAACACGCTTTCCCTGAACGTACCACCTCTGGCCCTTACAGTCTTTCCAGCCTCTCTTCCACCAGGATCCCTGGGCCTTGGCGTGAGAGGTGTGATATGGACGTCCAACTTAGGTCTGAGCATTCCACAGCCTTCTGCTCTCTGCTCTGTGATTACCTGTCACCTTAAAAAAAAAATCATTTACAAGGCTGGGTGTGGTTGCGGCACACACCTTTAATCCCAGCACTCTGGAGGCAGAGACAGGTAGATCTCTCTGAGTTTGAGGACAGCTTGGTCTGCAAAGTGACTCCAGGACAGCCAGGACTAGAAGAGAAACTCTGTCTCAAAAAAAAAAAAATTACTTACTTTTTAATTTTATATCATTAATGTTTTTGCTTACACGGTCTGTGTAAGGGTCTCAGATCCCCTAGAACTGCCATTATAGCAGTTGTGAGCTGCTATGTGGGTACTGGGAATTGAACCCAGGTCCACTGGAAGAGCAGTCAGCACTCTTAACCACTGGGCCATCTTACTAGCCTCATTATTTATTACCTTAAAAAAAAAGTCCTAACTGTCTAGAAACCTTGAATTTATCAATAATTAAGATTTTTCTATCCAAATTTATTCTTTCATCCTATTTTTAAAAAAATTTTCTACCATGCCACAAAGTCATCTGTTGAGTCTGTCTTGTATTATTATTATTATTACTATTTTGAAATATTTACTTTATAATTTATCTGTGTGTGGCTCTCTGTGTGAGTGTGGATGCTCTGGGGGCTGGAGATAGGGGCTGTGCACGCCGAGGTCTGAGGCTCATGACAGGGAGGACCTTTAGTCACTAAGGCAGGGCCTCTCAGTTGAACTCAGAACTGCTTAGCTGGCTAGCTGGTTGGAGATCGCCTGTCCCCACAATTTGAGAGGAGTGCTGGGAATGCCTCTCTGGCATTCACATGCGTCTGGGGATCTGAACTCTGGCCTTCACTCTTACTCTTAAGTGGCAAGGCAAGCAAGTTAACCACGGCGCCATCTCTCCAGTTCCCATCCTTTATTTCAAGTCAGTGCTTTTAGAAGTAGAGCTAAGGACATATATAGCAGCTCAGTGATAAAGTACTTGTGGAAGGCCCTGCTAAAACTGTTTATTTGAAATGCAGATGGACAGTCTGGGTTGCATTTCATTCTGATAAATCACTGAGTAGCTGAAGTTGCTTCCTATGCAGGTTGTCCTTGACGATAGCTATAAGTGGTTGTTTTAGGTTGAATTTTGAGATAGTACGCAAATTGCAAGCATGATTTGCATATGAGACATTTTCTAAAAGTGACATTTTTGTTCTTAATATTTAGAGGTTTTCTGTGTTCTTTTCTCCTTTGAAGTTGTGGATGGTAAAAACAGACCATTCTTAACTCCGTTTCCCCAGTCTGTCTTGCACACCTCTCGCTGTTGGCTCCGTTAGAATCGAATTGCTTAAAGAGCTTGGGTTGTTTCCTGTTCTTTTAGATTTCTTTTACTATTTTTATATTTTGTTTTTATAATTTTCCCCTAATAAGTAAGAGTATTCAGGATTTATGAGAATAGAAATATGTTCCTTTTATAAAACAATTCATGAATTTCTCAAGTTTGAGAGACTTCAAACTATTTTTAGTTAATTCTAAGGAATGTACTTTTGCATTATAACAAAATTATAACATAATATTCTAGAAGTTGGCATGCATCTTAAAATTGATATCCTAATTTTAAATAGCTATGTGGTTTTTTTGTTTTTGACTGGTCCATGGGATAATAGTGACAGTTTTCTAATTTGAAGCAGTGATGGAAATCGTAAGATTTTGCTACTGCAGATGGAACTTTGTTTAAAGCCAGTAATTCATGAATTAACTTTAATCAAAGCAATAATTAATATGCAGTTACCACAGCATGTTCTGATACTCTACCAGGCATGATCCAGCTGGGGAATAGCTCAGTGATGGAGTGCTTGCCTACCGTGTGCAAGGCCCTGGGGTCTGTCCACAGTATAGGGAAAGATGTATTTTGTTTTTGTTTTTGGTTTTTTTGTAATCTACAACTGTCAACAACAAGAGTAAACATATAAGGAATAAAGCTACAAAAACACATGAAATGAAATAGGGTTGCATTTGTATTGTATGCCTTCTATGGGAGGATTGAATAAGTATCATAACGTGGTCTGTGAATTTCTATCTGTCTTTAACTTTGTATTACCTAAAAGGTTAACCTATCATTTTAACAAATAGATTTATTTTTTAGGTCCTAACTGTTCAAGACCTCGTTGATTTCTCCCCTGTGTACCGATGCTTACACATTTACTCCGCTTTGGTGAGTATTTTTGCCGATTCTGACCGCGTTTGGGCCCAGGGTGACTCGCGTAGCGTAGTCTATCATCTAGGTCTGCATAAGTACACTCTGGGACATCCGCAGGCTGCAGCTTCAGCGCGTTTCTCAGAACAGGCCCCCAGTCAGTAAGTGAAGGCGCTAACCCATTTGTAAATAATTGCTTTATGAAGATGTAACTGCTAGGGATGTCACTCAGCTGTAGAGTGCCTTGGGAGCCTGTGGGAAGCCCGGATAAAAGACTTGGGTGTAGTGAATTCTTCCGTGGTTCTCACAGGTGCGTCTGTTGTCCTGGTGTGTGAGATCACGGTGCTGTATCTCGTGCAGTGGTAGGTGGGTGGTCAGGAGTTGCTTTTGTTTGTGCTTATCTTGAAAGTTCCTGTTTCTCTCTCGGGTTTAAAAGATGCTGTTGCTGGATGTTGGGTGTTGGTTGACATTTATTTACTCTCAGGGCTTGAAGTACATTGATTGCTCCACACGCCCTTGGCTTTTAGAACTCTGAGGGCTAGCTTTTGTAACTGAGTTGGCATTTTTCTCTGTGTCTGTCCGTATTTTTTTCTTAGTCTATACTCTCAGCATTTTCTATAATGCTGCATGGATGGGTTCTTTTTTTTTTTTTTTTTTTTTTTTTGTCATGTCTGTTTTGGCCTTCGAGTGTCTCCCATGCTTGGGTACCCATATATTTTTCTAGATTTGGCATTCCTTTTGGCAGTAACCTCCTTTAAATGTTTCCTGTGGCTTTGGTTTGCAGTTCAGTTCCTCCTTCACCAGGCTGCTTCTTCTGATCATGTCTTAGAACTCTTGAAAATTCTGGTCATACTATATTTTTTCTTTATTGCTGTCTGAAGTTTCCTCAGCCTTATTTCAATGCCTATTGTTCTCTGTCCTGTCGCTCTAGGCTCTGCGTCCCCTGTGTTCTCCGTCCTGTCAGTCTAGTCTCTCGGTGGCACTTTCCACTGAGTTATTTGATTTACTGAGCTTTCTATTACTCCTGTTTATGTTTGGTTCTTTTCCTGACTTTCTGTTTCTTTAATGAATTTTTCATTCATACTGCTGATTTGTCAGCTCCAAGTTAACTACATCCCTTCACCGTCTTCTTGTTTCAACATTCATTGAGGTCATTATAAAAAAAACATTCTCATGAATCCTTTGGCATTTCATCCACTCAGATCATTAGATTTTTTTTTTCCCTTGAGAAATTATGGACTTTAGGAGAAGTCATTCTGTTTCATAACATTCCTTAGGGATTTCTGTTCTGTGATTTGTGCAGTTGTTAGGATTTAAAAAATTTTTTTTTCTCACCACTCTTACCTACCTTTCTTTCTTTCTTTTTTTCTTTTAAATTTATAATCTCTAAACAACAGTGCAGAGTTTGAAGTAAGAAGAGTTTTTTTTTTTGTTTTTTTGTTTTTTTGTTTTTTTGTTTTTTTAGTCTCAGATGAAGAGGAGACTGTGACTCCCAGCTTTTCTTTGGCTGAGCAGATTCTTACTAAGCAAGGAGGCGGCCCTGCCTGTCACATCACCTGTTTAGTTGTTGGGTGGTGCTGAGGTAGGGAAGTGTCAGTCGTTACAGAATCACTGGAAGTAACAAGAAGTGTGGGGACACTAGGGAAATCTTCCTTAAGGACTGACATCCAGGGGGACGCTGTAACGCTGTAGAGACACTGAGCTGGAACCTGCCTGTCAGGAAGAGCATCTGTAAAAGCCTGAAAGTGGATTAGGATAGTGTAGTGGATTCACAGACAGGGCATGGCCGGCATGGAGAAAGCGGCCTGCTGGCAGCTTGACAGCTATTTTCCTTATTTAATGTCTCTCATTGAGATCCACATTTTAGTTTGGTCAGTGAAGAGCCTGCAGAGTTTAATTGGTAGTTGTTTGAACTTTATTTTAGGTAACTTCCAAATAAAGTTGCTATTCTTGAGCTCCAGTGCCCACCCCTTTTTCTTGACCTTCAGTATGAAATGCCTCTCGTCATTTGCATTCCTGTGTGGAAAATTAACATAACTCCCAGAGGATGAAGGAGGCTCTCTGAGCAGGGAGGGCAGGGGAAGGAGGGAAGTTGGGTAGTCATGACAGTTGTTCTCCTGATGTTCTTTAGGGGGATGAAGAAACATTTGAAAACTATTACCGGAAGCAAAGAAAGAAGCAAGCACGCCTGGTTCTGCAGCCGCAGTCGAGTGTGGTGAGTGTGAGCTTCCTGTGCCAGTGATGCCGGACCTCTCACAGTACCTGGCTTCAGTTTTCAGAGCGTGGCTCACTGCTCATTCTCATATAAATATCTATTGGACACCTGCCGTTTCTAGTCATTGATTTAGGTACCAAGTGTACAGTAATGAGCAAAACTGGGTCAGTCTCTTCTCTCGTGAGTTTGCATTCTATTAGGAAGGATAGACATTGGATTAAAAAAGGCAAGCAAAATGTCAGGGAGTGAGAATTTGTTTCCGGTAATATGCTAAACTATGTGCTAAACTATTTCCAACCCCCCATCTTCCACCCCTCCCCGGGACAAGGTCTCTGTGTGTATCTCTGGCTGTCCTGGACTTGCTTTGTAGACCAGGCTGGCCTCGAACTCACAGAGCTCCATCTGCCTCTGCCTCCCCAGTGCTGGGATCACAGGTGCCTATGATTCTTCGTCACACTGAACAAAACAACTAAAGACAGTGGATAGCCGTTTTCTTTGTATTTTTATTTTTAACTATGTGTTTGTAGTTTTGTACATGTGACTTGGGGTACTGGAGAGGCTGGGAGAGCACATTGGATCCTCTGGAGCTGGAGTTGTAGGAGGTTGTCAGCCTCTTCGTGGGTGCTGGGGACTGAACCCTTGTCCTCTCGAACAGCAAGTGGTCTTAACCACTGAGAGCCATTTTTCTAGCGTCAGGATAGACTCTTTTAAAAAATTAGATTTTCCTTAAATACACTGAGGATCTGGTAGAAAAATATAATTAAGCCAGAGACTTTGTCTGTGGGAACATTTACATAACTAAATGTGTTAGTAACTTATGGACACCACACATGAAAAAGTACCTCAAAGCCGCTTCTCTCCAAGTGAACTTCAGAGTTCCTCCTCCCGGCCCTCCCGGCTCTTTTCTTATCCCATGGTGACTCTGCTCTTTCTTTGCCCTCCTGAACCCCTCCTCCTTCCAAGATCCTTCTGTCCCCAAAGCCACAAACCTTACCTTCGCCCTTCGCTTCTGCCCTGTCCAGGTGTAGGCCTTTTATTCAGCCAGTCATGGAGGCGAGGTTACACAGCCATGATTGGGGTATGTGAGTGTTTGCTCATAAAAGACGGCAAACAGAGCTCAGGGAGCAACCTAGTTAACAATCAAATGCAAAGCACCAGACCATGCTGCTACAGGTAATTATACAGCTCAGTGACAAAGTGGCATGCGATTGAGTTCAGTCCCAAGTACCACAGCAACAGGAAGGGGGCAAAATTAAATAAAGCTGAAAAGTTCTCAGAGGGATGAGATGTTTCCAGTAAGAAGAATAGAGTATCCTCAGGTCTGAGGGAAAGTCGCTCTCATCCTAGTGTTCAGTGTCTACTGAAAGAAAGTCAAGCAGATGGTTTCAAAGAAAACCGAATGGCATTTGCCACTGAGACATTTTTGCTTTTTAAAGGAAAAGGCAATGGGCTAGTGTGGTGGCTCAAAGGTTAAGAGTACTGGCTGCTCTTCTAGAGGGCCCGGTTCAATTCCCAGCACCCACTTGACAGGTCAAAACTGTCTGTAACTCTAGTCCTAGGGCTCTGACTTTCACTCACCTACATATATGCAGGGAAACCATTTATGTATATGAGACACAGGTAAATTATTTTAAAAAGGCAGGGGAGGCAAAAGGAAAGCACTACCAACCAAATAGAAGAATAAGATGTAAGAAGGGACAACAGCAAAGAATGTATAGATGTGTAGATAAATACATGCTGATTGTAGAACATGGCCAATGTGATGCTATGGCTCTTAAAATAAGACAGGATTAAAATATACAGCAGCAACACAGACATTGCAATGACATGCAAGTTACCCATTCTACAGAGTTTTGTCTAGAGTAGCAGTAAAAACATTGACTGCGCGATGACTTAGGATGTACTGTGTGATTTGTAGAGTAACGTCTTGAAGAATAGAAACCATTCAGTGAGGTGAAAAGGCTAGAGCAGCGAAAACAAAATGTATACATATTGTAGAGCTGATAAAGGATTTCCACAGACCTAGAGGCATTTGAGAACATGGAAACCATTCAGTGAGGTGAAAAGGCTAGAGTAGTGAAAATAAAATGGTAAAAATCTACAAGCATAGTAGACGGCTTATAAATCAAGTAGGCCGGGTTCTAGTAAGCATGCAGGATAAGCCTAATGGGCTTGATTTAGCGGATTAGAGAACCCAGTTTCTACAGTTGAAAAAAGCACACTTTACTCAAGCACATATGTAATGCTTGAAATTTTTTATTCATACTATGTTACATAGCAACTATCAGAAAGTATGTAAAAAATGTGTTGCATAGAGTACATTTTCTTTTTGCAGTGTTGGGGACTGAGCCCAGCGCCTCACAAACATTAAGCAATTAGTGCTCTGTCACTGAATACTACTCTTACCCTTTGCATTTTTTATCATACAGTAAAAAAGTTATTAACAGGGCCGGGAGAGATGGCTCAGTAGTTAAGAGCATTGGCTACTTTTACAGAGGACCCAGGTTCAGTTCTTAGCACCCACATGGTGGCTCATAATTCTGGGTGATTCCAGTCCTAGGGGATCTGACACCTTCTTATGTCTTTGGCAGCACAGCTATGCACTCAAGCAAACACTCACACACATAAAATAAAAATATCCCCCCCCCATGTGTGTATGAGTGCTACAGTGCATGTGTGGAGGTCAGGGGACAACTTGAGGGAGTGGTCCTCCCCGTCATGTGATTCGTGGTGATTGAACTTACATTGTAGGCTTAATGGCAAGTGGCCTTTACCTGCGTCTCCATCAGCCCTTATTGTGGTTTTAAAGTTAAAAACAAGGCAGGTGAAATGCCTCAGAGGATAAGGGCACCTGCTTTCAGTCCTGATGACCCCAGTTCAATGCCTGGGACCCACAAAGAACAGATTTCTGCAAGCTGTTTTCCAGTGTAATATAATTAACAGAAAGTATTGATGATCCTTACCCCTGATGGTTGAAGATATTATCACAGTTATAGCACAAGCTTAGTTTCTTTTCTAGTTGCTGTGATAAAATAACCTGAAAATTAACCTGGGGCGGGGAGAGGTATGTCAGCTCGCAGGTCCAGGTTGCTGTCCATTGAGGCAGGAGGTCACAGCATGAGGAGTGAGACAGGACTGGTCACGCCACATCCACATGCAGACGAGGAGACCCAGGCGTGCTTGTGCTGCTTCTGCTCCTCTCTCTTTCTTTAAAAATGAATGAATGAATGAATGAGTGTGTGAGTGAATGAATGAATGGAAGTCCAGGCCTCGAGTGCAGACAGTAGTGCTGCCCACTTTTGGAGCAGGTCTTGCCACAATGAAGCAATCAAGAGAAATCCTCACAGAAGTGCCCACCCCTAACCTGATGTAGGTGATCCCCTGTGGAGGCTTAGATCCTGTCAGTTAACAAGTAAAATGAGCCATCGTCTAGAACATAAAATAGTTCATATAGACAAATTTATGGATATAAATGTATGCATATAAACAAATCAAATCAGATGATCAGAGTTTTCCTCTATGCTTTGTTAAAATTATATCCAGCAATTGTCCATTTTCTCATGTCTGTGAGTGATCATGTGTGTGTAGGTGCACGTAGTGGGTGAATATGTGGCAGTTAGAGGACACTTTGACTGTTGTTCCTTAAGTGCTGGCCACATTGTATTTTAGAAAATATTTTTTAAAGTTAAGATATAATTGTATTATCATTTTCCTCCTGTCAACCCTTCCCACTCCCCATGCCTCCTTCTCAAATCAGTGGCCTCTTTTTCTTTGATTATTATTTTTAAAAAATATTTATTTATTTACTTATTGTGTATACAGTGCTCAGCCTCATGTACACCTGCAGGTTAGAAGAAGGCGTTAGATCACATTACAGGTGGTCATGAGCCACCATGTGGTTGCTGGGAATTGAACTCAGAACCTCTGGAAGAGCAGTCAGTGCTCTTAGCCACTGAGCCATCTTTCCAGGCCCCTGATTATTATTTTTTAAAGTATTATTATTATTATTATTATTATTATTATAATATAAATACAGCCTGCTGAGTTCATTTTGGTATATATATATAACACACACACACACACACACACATATATATATATATATATACACACACACACATATATATATAAATAAATTGGCTAAGTTGTCTAAGTGGCCATTGAGCTCCAGAGATCTACCTGTCTCTGCTCTCCTAGCACTGGGACTTTAAGTATGTGATACACTGCCTGCCTTTAGTTTGCTTGTTTTTAGACTTTATTTAATGTTTAATTACATCTATGTGTATATGTATGGGTATGTGACTATGAGTGCAGGTGCCCATGGAGACCAGAAGAGGGCACCAGATCTCCTGGAGCTGGAATTTCAGGTGGTTGTGAGCTACCTGACATGGATGATGGAAACCGAACTTGGGTATTCTGCAAGAGCAGTGAGCGCTATTACCTGCTATGCCATCCCTCCAGCCCCAACACCTGGGACTTGAACTCATGTTCTCATGCTTGTAAAACAACCGCTTTACCTGCTGACTTATCACCCTAGCCCATATTTATTCACATTTTTATGTGTAGGTATGTAGTTTCATGTAGGTATATGTATTTTTGCATGTTCGTGGGCATGTGTGTTTGTGTGTGCAGTTATGTACATGTGTGCGTGCTTGTGCTTGTGTGTGTGTGAATGTATGCATTTATATCTTAGTATTTGTGGAGGTTAGAGGTTAATGTGGGGAAATCATCCTCAATCTCTCTTTCACTTTGTTCTTTGAGGGGGGGGTCTCTAATCAAACTCAAAGCTCACTGTTATAGCTAGTCTTGCTGGCTGGCTTACTCCCGGGATCCCCTTTTTCTTCCTGCTGAGGCCAGAATTAGTGCTCAGCTGCCACGTTCCCCAAGCATTTACGTTAGCTCTGACCCTCACACTTGCCAAGCATCTCCCCAGCCCCACCCCAGCCCATTTTTAATGTATTTGACTTTGCTTGTAGATGGTATAAAGTGTTATGGGTGGCACTTAAGAGGTTTTGTTTGAGCATAGAATGTTTGTGTAGCTATTTGAAACCTGTCACCTGATAGCTGTGTAAGAATAGCTCATAGTGGGCAAGCCTCGACTCTAGGACTAGGTAGGATGCTGAGGTATTAGCTCAAGTGAAAGACAGTGTTGGCTTCAACTAGTCAGGAGTAGAGTCTGAATTCTATTTACCTTTTACTTACTATCTTTCCTTCTGAATGTACCTTCCACGAGGGCCTGCAGGGTGGCGCAGTGGGTAAGGCTGTTCACCTGCTGGTCTTTTGTTTGATTTTTGGGAGGAAAAGGTGACTCCATAAAGTTGTCTTCTGACTTCCCCATGTATGCTACAGTGTGTGTGTCCACACAAATGTACATCATATACTCATATACACAATAATAAATTTTTTTGAATGTACAATCCATGAGAGAAAGAGCTTTTTGTTAGTTCCAAGTATATCCCTGGTGCCTAATTAGTGAGTAGAACTTGGTAGGCTCTCAATAAATATTTATTAATCAAGTTATGATGACTTGAAACTTTATGTTGCTGTATTTATTGGTTTAAATTGATTTTTATTTTTCATTTTAAGCATGAAACAGTTGATGGCTATAGAAGATATTTCACTCAAATTGTAGGGTATGTATCTAATATGGAAGAAACTGTTACTAATTTTATTAAAGTTTGTTAAGTGTCAGAAATATTTATTTTTCCCCTTGTGTTTTCTCCCTAAACACATGCTATGTTGGTAATTGCCATTTTAGGTTCTTTGTGGTGGAAGACCACATTTTACATGTGACCCAAGGATTGGTAACCAGGGCATACACTGATGAACTCTGGAACATGGCCCTCTCAAAGATAATTGCTGTCCTTAGAGCTCACTCAGTAAGTTAGACCATTTTTGTGTTAATAGTTATAATTTAATTTGATTTGTATAATGTGGAAAACTGCACCTTTATTACGCTGCACTTTTTGGTGATTGCTCAGATTTGTCAGTACTAGTACCCAGGTTCCTGTCTGGCTGTGTTAGGCTGCAGCTTTGTGGTGACTGCGGCTTCTCAAGACGCTTTTATTTGAGCGCTGCAGAAACTGAAGGCCTAGGCTGGTCTCATTAGTCTATACCGACCTCTTCATTAGATCACCGAGCAACACTTGGAAGAAAGGGTTTTAATTACCCAGAGATTTTGTTTCCAAAATCAACTCTGCCATTAAAACTCAGTAGAGCTCGTTGGAGAATGTTTATAGTTTTTAAAATCTGCAGCTTTTACAGTTTGAACTCATTTGAAATAATAAAACTTCATGTAATGAGAGATCATTTTTAATGGGCTAAAGTTAAGCGATCAACTATTTTCTTAGTTTCAGTAGTTTGCTTTCAGTAAAGTAGCTTTATACTTAAAATTTTGTAATGTTACTATAATTGGTAATTAAGATTTAAAATAGGTGAAAGGGGGGTTTATGATACTTAGATTATGAATATACTATATTTATTAGGATTATAGATTTTTGATACTTTGGCAATACAGCTTTAAAAATATTTTAGTAAGTAAAATATTTTGGAAATGCTGGGAATGTAATCTAGGGCCTCATATATGTTAGGAGGTACTCTGCTGCGGAGCAAGGCCCTGTCATGTGTGTCAGGTGGTACTCTGCCTCTAAGCGAGCCCCTGTCTATTAATGATGCATTATATCATGGTTTATATTGAAATCATCTCCAAGTACATACAATTATGCCATATTCCTATTAAATCCATGACATTAAATATGAAATTATAACAGAGTAAATATAATATCACATTCAAAATCTTAAGTGTTATTATGAGACTGAATTAAGTGCTTTGCCCTTTTAAAAGTATTAATTTTCTTTTGGTTAATTACTAAGAAAAACTTAAATTGCCATTCTTATACTGGAAAAGGTAATGTATTTCTTTTGTAAGATTGAGAATAGATAAATAATGAAGCTAGAAATGTATGGTGAATACGGAGACCACTTTTAGAGTTTGTAACTAGTTTCTGAAATATCTAAAGATTGATGGAAATACAAACATCCTTTCCTTCTTATAGAGAGCTTGCTTTACATGTCACAGCATCTCCTGAAACATTTGTATTGAGGAGAGGAAAGCAGCCTTGGGTCTAACTCACCTAGATTTTAATTTTATTCTCAGTCTCCTACGTTAAAGGATAGAGTTTCAGGTTCTTATGTCTTAATTTTAAAATTTTAACCTCTGTTTCTGTTGTTCTGTGTGTCTCATTCGCCCCTGCCCACTTCCCGCAGTCTTACTGCGCTGACCCTGACCTTGTTCTGGAGTTGAAGAATCTCATCGTAGTTTTTGCAGATACTTTGCAGGTAGGTGATAACCTAACATTCAGCTGGTGACGATTTTACGTATGTAAAGACATTAAAAAATAGACTGTGATTTTATCATATTGTAGATGAGTGGCAGTAAGTCAGTAGTAGATGCTCACTTACATGTTGGTACTCTGCTACCCTTAACATACGCAGCACCGCCTTCGCAGTTTTGAAGCTTGGACAGCGGTCAGGAGACACTAGTACCTTTTAAAATATGGGCCATTTCAGTGAGAATATAGTATTTTTGTAACTTAAAAAAAAAGGCCACAGCTGGGTGTGGTGGCATACACCTGTAATCCCAGCACTTGGGAGGCAGTGGCAGGTAGATCTCTGTGAGTTCAAGGCCAGCCTCGTCTAGAGTTAGTTTCAGAATAGCCAGGGCACAGAGAAACCTTGTCTCAAAAAACCAAATTCTCCCTGTCCTCCCACCCCCCACCCAAAGGAGACCAGACATGGCGGTGTGTATCTGTCATCCCTGTAGCTGTATGGAGGGCTATAGCATAAAGATCATGAGTTTGAGACCAGCTTAGGCTTCAGAGGGCGGTCTCGGGCTCGGGTTGGGTAATTACCATCTGAACCTAGGCTTGGTGAGATGGCTCAGCAGGTAAGGGCAACTGCTACCAAGCCTAATGACCTGAGTTCTATCCCAGACCCACACTGTGAAAAGGAAACCTGTCTCCTTCAAGTTGTCCTCTGACCTCCATGTGTGTGTATGTCACGTACATGTAAATGAATGAATATTAAAAAATTAAAGGCATAAATAGTTTTAAAATATTTCAGAAATGTTAAATGAAATAAAATAGATTTCTCTGTCAGTGCCTTACTCAAATAAATATATACCATAAGCTTCCAATGGGACCTGGTTATGCAGTGTTTCCCTATATATGTGACTGTGTGGTGTTCCCCTGTACATGTGACTGTGCAGTGTTCCCCTGTACATGTGACTGTGCGGTGTTCCCCTGCATATATGACTGTGCAGTGTTCCCCTGTACATGTGACTGTGCAGTGTTCCCCTGCATATGTGACTGTGCAGTGTTCCCCTGTACATGTGACTGTGTGGTGTTCCCCTGTACATGTGACTGTGCAGTGTTCCCCTGTACATGTGACTGTGCGGTGTTCCCCTGTATATGTGATTGTGCAGTGTTCCCCTGTACATGTGACTGTGCGGTGTTCCCCTGTACATGTGACTGTGCAGTGTTCCCCTGTACATGTGACTGTGCAGTGTTCCCCTGTAGATGTGACTGTGCAGTGTTCCCCTGTACATGTGACTGCATCATCCCCCAGTACATGTGAGTGCAGTATTTCCCAGTCATGTTCCTATGCAGCATTCTCAGTACATGTGACCTTTTGACCATTTTTCTTCCTCTTGGAACATTTTTTAAATCTGTAGTTTAAAAAATTACTTTGGAGGCTGGAGAAATCTGTCATCACTTAAACATGTATTCTGCTCTGCTAGAGGGCATAAGTTTGGTTCACAGCACCCTTGTCAGGTGGCCACCCCCACCTGTAAATCTAACTCCAGGGAATCTGGTGCCTCTGGCGTCTGTAGTACCTACACACATATGCTATACATATACAGACATACACATAATTTTAAAAGATACAAAATATGCTTTGAGAAATGCTGGTATGAGCTTAATAGTCTTTGTTTTCTTTCTTCATAGAGCTAAGGATGAATAGTCCATAAGCTTCTTTGTAAATTATTTCACTACTTTTGTAATTACGAATTTGATTGGTCCATCTGATGTTATTAGAGTTATGTGGATTGTCTTGGTTGTTTTTTCCCATAAATTTTGTCATATCTATATCTACTATACTGATGACCTTTCATTAATAAGTTTTATTTTGGGCTTCCTTAATTTTAAGGGCCCTTTGTGAGTACTCAAGGAAGATTCGCTTTCCTTAATGATTTGAAGCATTGCCAGAGTTTGCTGTAGGGACCACAGTCCGTTGAGCTGTCATCAGTCTGTCAATTGCTTGTTAGGTTCATAACAAAATAAAGTGATGGGATCACTAAGCACAAGGTTAGCTCTGATGGCATCCTGCTGTAATGTGCAAGATTTACTGCACACTAAGTAGGAGCATGGGCTTATAGTCTAGTGTAAAACCTTCATCTCGTTGTGAGACCATCACAAACAGCTCTGGGGCCAGCGTTTTGAAAATAATTGAATCTTGAGTATTTGATAGCTTCCAAAGAACTCTGTAGAGAATCAAATGAAAGTTAAAGGTGGTATTTAAGCAATGGAGACATTGGGAAAGCAAGAGTGTTGGTTATGTAAACCCTTGAAACACACCCTCCCTCCCTCCCTCCCTCCCTCCCTCCCTCCCTCCCTCCCTTCCTTCCTTCCTTCCTTGAGGATGTATCTTGTTATATAGCCCAGGCTAGCCTAAATTCCTGATTTCCTGCCTCCACCTCATGAATGCTGAGGCCATAGATATGTTCCACCTGCCTAGTTCTTCCTAGTTCCACCTGTTTTGAAATATGATGGAGGTTAGATACTAGTGTTTTTCTTTGTTTGTTTTGTTTTGGGTTTTTTTTTGTTACTCAGAAATCCTTCAATATTTTTGTTTTTCTGAAAACTGATAGATTTATTATTAGGTGCATTTTATACTACATTAGTGAAGAATCAGGATATCTTTTTATAAAAACAAAAGAATGTTTTATAATTTTTAGGGTTTTTTAAATTGACACTTTTACCACCTTAGGAATTTTTACTTAAAAACGTTATGAAAGGCATGAAAGAGCTAAGAGGTTACGAGCACTTGTTGCTCTTGGAGAAAACCTGGGTTAGGCTCTCAGCACCCACATGACAGCTAACTAGCTCCAGGGATCTGATACCCTCTTCTGGCCTCTGCATGTGGTATACAGACATACATGCATACGAAACACATACATGTAAAAATAAAAATAAATACGTCTTCAATTTTTAAGGAAAAAATTTAATGTTTTAATACATTTAAATAATTTGTGGTGACTTTATGCGTGAATATAATGTATTTAGATCACATCTGTGCCCAGTTTCCTCCTGGCATCCCTTCTCCACCCTCCCCTCACCTTGGTGGTCACAAGGCATTGGCATCACCATCACCATCCTCATTTCCTTCTTCTCTCCCCCTTGCCCCTCCCCCGCTCCCTTCCTTTTCTGTGAGACAGGGTTTCCCTGTGTAACCCTGGGTGTCGTGGATTTCACTCTGTAGACCAGGCTGCCCTTGTACTCAGAGATCTGCCTGCTGCCTCTACCTCCCAAGTACTGGGATTAAAAGCATGCACCACCAACGTCAGGCCCTCATCCTTTCTTTAAAAAGAAGAAACCAGTGTTTTATCATTTAAGACAAAGCTGGTAAAATAATATCATAAAAAACAACATTGGCACGTGTAACGTTGGTTTACCTCTCACCAAGTCAGAAGTAGGTATTTGTTTTGTTCACTAACACGTTCCTGGGCACCCAGCACATGCTAGAAGGTAGCTGCTGTATAAAGTAGGAGGACAGATGTATGGCGTGGTATATACGAGAGAGTAGCTGGCTTCCTGGATGGTGTGGAAAACTGTGGCGTATGAGTGTGAGTAAAGAAGTTCAAATGGGCCGGGTGTGGTGGCGCATGCTTTTAATCCCAGCACCTGGTAGTCAGAGGCAAGTTAGTTTTATTTAGGTTAGTGAATGCTTTAAACATACTTGACTTAACCCATTTTTTTTTTTTTCCTTTCTATCTTAGGGTTATGGTTTTCCAGTCAACCGGCTTTTTGACCTTTTATTTGAAATAAGAGAGCAATACAATGAAACATTGCTTAAGAAATGGGCTGGTATCTTCAGGTGGGTCTAAGCTGAGGTGCTTTAGTATAATGAATGTTGTCAAACACTTAACCAGTTCATTTTGCATATGGTAATAAGAATGCTTGCAGTCAGTTTCTATTGTGGTAAAAGGCACACAGCACGTTAAGCACAGTCACACTGTTGGGACCTTGAGGACCTCTCCTCAGAACCCTGGCATCCAAGCAGAAACTCCACCCATTGGACAATAACTCAGGCTCTCCTTCCTCTAGCCTCATGCAGCCACCGCCCTATCTTCTCTCTAAATTCGCCTGTCTAGAATCTCACGTAAGGGGAACTGTGGGACATTTGCTTTTTGTGTTAGGATTGCTTCACTTAGCATATCATTGTGGCTCCTTTACACAGGCCACAACTGCATTCCCTTTTAAGTCTAGGTCATACTACATGTTATGCGTCTGCCACATTTTCTACTCATTTGTTGACGGAAGTTTAAGTTGTTTCATTGGCTATTTTATTTATTTATTTATTGGTTTTTCAAGACAGGGTCTCTCTGGGGAATAGCCCTGGCTCTCCTGGACTTACTCTATAGACCAGGCTGGCCTCGAACTCAGAGATCTGCCTGCCTCTGCCTCATGAGTGCTGGGATTATAGATATGTGCCGCCACACCCGGCTCATTGGCTATTTTAATAAGCACGAATATGCCTGTATCTGAATACCTGTTTCAGATATTTTGGGGCTTATACTCAGAAGTGGAATATTGTATCGTATGATGATTTTTTTTTTTTCATTTCCCTTTGCCTTTGACTCTCTGGTAACCACTGTTCTATTCTTTGTCTCTGTGAGTTTGACTTTTCTAGATTCCATACGTTAAGTAAAGTCATGTAGTATTTGTCTTCTAAGCCACCTTGCTTCAGTTAGCTCGATGTTCTCAAGGTTCTTCTGTGTTGGTGCAAATGACAGGATTATTATTTCTTCTTCTTCTTCTTCTTCTTCTTCTTCTTCTTCTTCTTCTTCTTCTTCTTCTTCTTCTTCTTCTTCTTCCTCTTCTTCTTCCTCTTCTTCTTCCTCTTGTTCCCACTCGTTCTTTCTTCTTCTTCCATTTATTCCTTCTCCTCTTCTTCCTCTTACTCCTCCTCCTTTTCTTCTTTCTTTGTTTTTTTCAAGACAGGGTTTCTCTGTGTAGCCTTGGCTGTCCTAGACTTGACTTGTAGACTAGGCTGGCCTTGAACTCACAAAGATATGCCTGCCTCTGCCTCTCTGAGTGTTGGGGGTTACAGACATGTGCCACTGCACTCAACTGAATTTCTTCATTTTTAAGGAAGAATAAACCATTATGTACATAGAACATATTTTCTTTATCAGTCCACTCAACCGAAGCTGAAGCCGACTCCCATATCTTAGCATACCTTAGTATTGCAGATAATGCAGCAGTGAACGTAGGAAGGTAGACATCTTGTCACTATACTAAGTTCATAGCCTCCGGACAGATGCTCAGTTGTGGCACTGCTGGCCCACATGGGTGTTCTGGTTTCAGTTGTCTTCATACTGTTTGTCCTCCACGTTCGTTCTTATAGCGGCAGTGTTGTTAATTTCTGCTTCCATCAAAGGAGCACAAGGATTTTCTTTCTCCACATCCTTATTAATGCATACATACCTTTCTTTTTCAAATGATAGCCGTTCTAATAGGCCTGAGATGGTCTCCCATTGTGTTTTAAATTTGCATATCTGTGGTGGTTCCTGATGTTGAGCAGTTCTCTTAATGCCTGCTGTTTTGGCGTTTGAGTATCTTGGAAAATATTTATGTCCTTGCTCATTTTTAATCTGTTGATTTGTTTTCTTGCTGTTGAGTTCTTTGCAGTCCTTATGCTTTTATGTTAATCCCTTATCAGACATATCAACTGTATATTAGGGATCGAATAGCAGGCATCAGGCTTGATAGCAAACACCTGAACTGCTGAGCCCTCTCGCTTGGCCCTCCATGTGTTTCATACTCCTTAGCACTTACATTTCCCTCCCCTCCCTTAAACTTCATGTTTTTTCACAATAATTTCCCCCTGTAATCTCATCAGAAATATTTCTGTTCCTCTTTCAAGACCCTACAGCTTCCATAGCTTCTGTGTAAGACTTCCTATGAGATGATCTCCACCTGCTCTGATAGGTTCTTTACTGTATGTATAACATACGTGAAGCGTTTTCATTACAGGTCAGAGTTACCATATAGTAGATATTAATACACATCAGTAAATTGATGCTGGGCATGGTAGCTGGCGCACACCTGTAATCTCAGCCCTAGGGAGGCAGAGGCAGGTGGATCTCTGTGAGTTTGAGGTCATCCTGGTCTACATAGTACTCTCACTATGTAGAGTACCAGGTCAGCCCGGGCTACATCATGAAACCCTGCCTCAAAAAACAAACAAACAACTTAAGTAGATTGGAGAGCAGTATCCTTAGGACTGGACAGGCAGGTAATAATCGCCTTCCAAAGCTCAATGGATAGAGGTTAGTTCGCTTTCACACAGAAGTCAGAGATCTGAGCTACTTCATTTGTGATTACGCATATTGAACCTGTTGTCTTCAGGGAAAGTAAGGATGTCACACAGTTGGTTCAGACATGCTGCCATGCTTTTGACTCAGAGCAGTCTGCATCACTTCCATTTTAAGTGCAGTGGCTAAAACCACTTGGTCATGTGGCCCTGCCCAGGAGGTCTGCATAGGTGAGCACACAGTGATGACTAGGAAGGGCTCCTTTCCAGTCACAGCATCTGACACTGAGGAATAGCACATCATCTTGATCTTCAGAATGTACCATCTTGAGAGAGATATCCTAGACAGGACAGTTAAGAGTGAGGCTCTTCGAGGACACTGGGCATGAGCAGTGAGGGACAAGACATATCTGATACTCAGGATTAGGATTCAGGGTTAGGATCCTTGATGATAAGTGGTTTCCTGTTGTGACTCTTAATTGACAAAGCAAAAAAATTGTAGGAGCTGTTTTCGTTTTTTGTTTTTAAGATACTGTTCTACAGTGGTCTAATTCTGCAATAATCTAATGACATAGTTATACGATTTCAGTTTTCCTTGTTTAACAGGGACATTTTTGAAGAGGATAATTACAGCCCCATCCCTGTTGGCAGTGAAGAAGAATATAAAGTAATCATCAGTAAATTTCCCTTTCAAGATGCAGACCTTGAAAAGGTACACGCTCGTTTTCCACTTAAGGATAAGGAAAAAACATCATTATATTAGTACTATGTGAAATTGGCATAAAATTAACATTGTAAGTTGAGAATATGACTTCTTTTGGGGGGGCAGTTTTTTGTTGTAATTTGAGGCAAATTGATTGTATTATAACCTTTATATATTATGTGATTTTATTACTACTATTACTATTTTGATGAAGTTAAGTAGGAACTTTCTTGGGGACCTGGGGACATTAGAAACAGTTGTCCCAAATGTGAGGTAGATTCCCACTGATACTTGTGTTGTGTGTATTGCAGAGCAGGTGTGTTAGATGCTGAGTATGCTGTAGTAACAAGAGTGCTCTCTTAGGTGGGGTTTCTATTGTAGTGATAAAACACCATGACCATAATTCACGTATGTATCCACCTCACAGTCCATCATAGAAGGAAGTCGGGCAGGAACCCAAGTATGACAGAAACCTGCAGGCAGGAACTGATGCTGTGGTCATAGAGGGGTGCTGCTTACTGCCTTCTTCCTCATGGCTTGTTCAGTCTGCTTATAGAACCCAGTCCACCAGTCCAGAAGTGGCAGCACCTCCAGTGATCTGGGCCCTCCCACAGTAATCATCAATCAAGAAAATGCACTATAGACATGCCCACAGGGCAGTTTGATGGGGAGGTGTTTTTTTTCTATTGAGGTTCGCTCTTCTAAAATGACTCTAGCTTGTGCCAAGTTAACATTAAAACTAGCCAGCACAAGTATGCTCTAGGGAGAGATTGTCTTTGACATGTTTGTCACTGTGAAAGATCTGATTTTGTGGCTTAAAAAAGAAGTGAGTTGTGTACAGTGGAAGGCTCGGTGGTGACGTGCTTGCAGCACAAACGTGCATAGCTGTTTTTAGATCCCGTCTCCCATGGACAAGCCAAAGCTGCACGGTACCATGGGTATTTGTAACCCCAGCACTGGAAGGCAGGTGCAGCAGATCCCAGGGGCTCTCTTATTAGCCAGGCTAGCTGAAACTGTTTCAAAAAAAAAAGGTGGAAAGCAGTAGAGAAAGACACTTGACATTGACATCTGGCCTCCAGACACAAATGCACAGGAATGTGCAGTGCATACACACACTTGTACACCCCCCCTCCCCCACCCCCGCCACGTTTTCTATAAAAGTTTATTTTGATTAAACGCAAGATACTTGAAGGTAGGAGCGGCTCATAGATTTCTTCTCAAAGAAAGAATATGCAGCTCAGAGTCAAAATAACAAATGTAAGCTACTGTGAAGAACATGTGAGTGCATATGTGCATGCATGTACACAAACATGCATAGTTGCACATATCCATTATCTCTGAGTACAATCAGGTCTCAAAAGAAAAGAATATCATACTTTTCAAGAGAGGTGGAAGGTGGAGATTGACAGCCAAGGCTGTCCTTTGGACCTTAGCACTCACACTGTGGAAGGCACTGCCCTCGTACTTTTGCAAACATGCATGCATATGAACATGTACATATCTCTCACACACATACATACAAAATCGAAAAAGAATATCATATTTTTATAACAATCACTTTCTCAAATTTTATTTTTCTCTTATTTTTCTTTGTTTTTCCAGCTCTTTGTGGTTTATTTTGGGACAAAGCTATAAGTCATAGCAATAATCAAAGAATGACAGTGTGAGAACTAGAGCAGGAAGAGAAACTGAAGGGAAGACAGGGTTGGGCAGGAGGGAGGAGAAGTCATCGAAGGAGGAGGAGGAGAAGGAAGAAGAGGAGGAAGGAGGGCGGCAACTGTACAGGGCCTTCGAAGAAGCTAGGTGCTGTGAAAAGTGGGATGCACCCCTGGACTTGACCAGAGAGCTGGTGGTGGTCTAGTGAGGTCTGTGCACAGACACAGCAAGGTTGCAATTAATATGAAGGTAGAAGTGTAGTATAGGACTTTGGCTTTGGGGTAAAAATCTTGGAGGAATTTTCCTTTTTGGAGATTGAAAATGTTCTAGTGAATATTGGCTGGTAAAAAAGTTTAGAAGTAAATCATCACTCCATGCCATTGCTTGTTGGTGAAGTGACCAGGAAAATTCTCTAAGAGATATTCTGAAACTTGGGATAAATCAGATGTTATCTTAATTGGACTCACACCTTCAGTGAAGCATAAGTGAAGGGAATTTTGTTTGTTTGTTTGCTTGTTAGTTTTTTTTGAGACAGGGTTTCTCTGTGTAACAGCTCTGGCTGTCCTGGAACTCTCTCTGTAGACCAGGCTGGCCTCGAACTCACAGTGATCCTCCTGCCTCTGCTTCCCAAGTGCTGGGATTAAAGACGTGTGCTCCCGCCGCCCGGCAAGTGAAGGGAAGCTTAATGTTACTGAAAGCCTGGGACAAAGAAATGGCTCAGTAGGTAAGCTTGTTCGCTGCACAAACAGGAGGACCTGAATTCGCATGCCCAAGCACCCACATAAAAGCTGTGCGTGCCTGTAGCCCTGTGCTGTTGGAGTGCAGAGGCAGGAGGATTGCCAGCTGCCAGCCTCCCTTCAGGTTCAGTAGGAGAACCTTCCTCAAGGGAATATGGTGGAGAGTGATGGAGTGGGGTACTTGGTGTACTCCTTTGGCCTCTGTGTATACAGACACACCTGCATACGTATGCTACACACACCACATGTACACGCTCCACATCATATCAAAACAAAGTAAAACAAAACAGATGCCCCCTGAGTCAGGAAACTGGCCTATTCTTTTCATGGTCATCGGACTGTTAATGAATAGAAAGAAACAAGCGGCTAAGCATCGTCTACGTAGTGTGTATACCATCAGAACACAGAGCAGTGTTGACATGTGCATTCTGTACTTGGCAGAGTCTGATACTATGATCTAAACAAATGGCTCTGGGTTTTTTGTTTTTTGAGACAGGGTTTTTTCTGTATAGCCCTGGCTGTCCTGGACATACTTGCCTCTGCCTCCTGAGCACTGCTGCCACCACCCGTCAATGGCTGTGCTTTAAAAAAATAAAGAAGAAAAGAAAAGAAAAAGAAAAATTCTGTATTTGTCTAAAATTAAAAATAAGCCAGACATGGTAGCACATCCTAATCCTTGGGAAGCAAAATCAGGAGGACCAAAGATTTGAGGCTCGCCAGGCTACATAGTGAGATCCTGCCTCACAACTGCTGACTAACTAACGATGAATATTAAAAAAAAAAACAACATATAAAAATAACTTAGAAGTATAACCATAAAATTTTATGCAATTATACAATTATGAAATCATCCTATTTTTTTTTTACCTTTGTAAGAGACTAGAATGCCCTTTTCTTTAAAAAAAATCACATCTTACAAACAGTATCAACTTCTTCTTTTTACAGCAATCTTTCCCAAAGAAGTTTCCCATGTCCCAGTCAGTGCCTCTTATTTATATTCAAGTTAAGGAATTTATTTATGCCAGCCTTAAGTTTTCAGAGTCGCTACACCGAAGGTAAGCTCACTGACATGAAACCTGCCTTGTCATATGCTTTTAGGAAACATTAACACTTTATCGCCAGTTGGACTGTCATCTCACTGGAAAGGCTTTTGTGTGTGACTTGTATTACGGTTCAACTGCTGTAACGCTGTCTTATCTTTTTAACTGTCTGTACTGTTAGTGTTAAGACACACATGACACAGATGGTTTGCTGGGAAGGTTCTTTGCCCTCAGCATCTAGATGCAGTTAAGAAGTATCTTCCCGTAGATCCTTTGCCTATTTGTTGTTATTGGTAGTATTTTATTCTGTGGCTTTGGATGTTTTGCCTGCATGTATGTCTGCATGTGTGCGTGCCTGGTGCCTAAGAAGGCCAGAAGAGGGCATTGGATCCCCTGGAACTAGAGTTACATCCAGCTGTGAGCCACCATGTGGATGCTGGGAATCGAACTTGAGTCCCCTGAAGAGCAGATACTGATCTTAATTGCCAACCCAGTACTCCAGCCCCTTTGTCTATTTTTTTTATTAAGACATTTGAAAGAAAATTTCAGAAATAATAACCTTTTAGCCTTAAATGTTTAGTTCTGACTCCACCCTAGTGCTACAAATTACTGTTAAAACTACAGAGCTAAATCTGAAACATTAATTGTTTTAGTATTTTATAAATTAGGAATGTATACAATTTGAATGTTCTTAAAAGTACTTATGTGTAAGCTAAATGTTGATTCTTGAAATACATAAATTCATACTCGATTAACATACTGTTAAATTTGGAGAAAGTCTAGAAATTTAACATTTAGGAGTTAGCTCTTTTATAAAGGTTGGTAAAATTTTACTCTTACTTAAGGCAGGAGTTCTAATGGTTTTTCCTTGCTGCCAACTAGCCCCTACAGTTGGCAGTGCTTAGAGACATTTTTGGTTGTCAAAGTTGTGGGTAGGAGTTCTTGTTGGAACTAGCAGGTAGGGACCAGAGGTGCCACAGAATGTAGCACATTCTACTGCTCTGGCACGTGTGTTTGTGGCCTCATACATGCCAGGAAAGCGCTTTTTCACTGAGCTACACTCCTATCCCTCAATTTGTATTTTAAAGTAACTTTTAGCTCTGATTGTGTATAAAATACCCTACAAAGTGACTGTTCTACAGCAGAATTCCAATAGTGCTTTGTACAAAGTATCTCATGATTTTTTTTTAATCTTGATTGATTTGGTGCGTTTTAATTATGTCATAAATGAACATTCTGTTTTATGAGAAGTGATCCCTTTTAAAATAAAATTGATGTTTGTAGCTTAATGAGTTATTGCCATTTATAAAGGCAATATATGATTTATGGTTTATATATGATATAAAAAATAGGACTTAGAAAAAATTACTTTAGTAAGTTATATTACTTTATTGAGAGCATTAACTAATTATACTCTTGACAAGTTTTATCAACACTAACATTTGTTTTTAGCTCAACAGAAATAGATGATATGCTTAGAAAATCAACAAATCTACTGCTGACCAGAATTCTGAGTAGCTGTTTACTGAACCTCATTAGAAAGCCTCATATAGGTTTGACAGAGGTAAGAAGAAATAATAACCAAACCTTTTACTATTTGAAAGAATTGGAGCCGAAGAGATGGCTCAGAGGACGAGCATATCCTGCTCTTGTGGAGGACCTAGGTTAGACTTCCAGCAGATACATGACAGCTCACAGCCATCTGTACCTTCAGTTTCAGGGGATCTGATACCTTCTTCTGTTGTCTGTGGGCCCCAGGCACACATGTGATGCACAGATACATGTGCAGGCAAAATACCCATACATGTAAACTAACAAAAAAATTATAGATTGTTGTGAAATATTATCCTGTAAAACTAACTTTGTATTTAAAATTTATTAATGTAAGTAGAGGTTCAAAAAGTAAAAACATCAATTCAATTTAATAAATGTGAGGGAGGAGCTAGGAGGCTAAGAGCACTTGCTGCTCTTGCAGAAGACCCAGGTTCATTGCCAGGCACCCATATGGCAGGTAAGAACAGTGTAGCTCCAGATCCAGGTGATCTGAATACACTCTTCTGGCCTCAGGTTCCTCACGCACGTGGCATACAAGCCTACATGCAAACAGTACACACATATAAAATAAAGAGAATCTTTAAGAAAAGAAATATGAGGAAAATTTTACATGGGGAATAGTAGATAGTTGGAGGTCTGAAGGGCATGGACTTCAGACTTTACATAGACAGCCACAACCCTCGTTTTGTACTTGGTTAGCATACAAGATCTACAGATTGCTGTGGAAAGTTATTTCAAGATAATTAGCTGTGGAATCTAGAATATACATATTTTAAAAACAGCATCAATGCCTATAATCAGTCTTTGGAAAACAGTTGTATCCTGTTTTGCTGAAATTATGCAGAAATAGTATAGAAGCAGGCTGGAAGTAACAGTTGTATTTTTAAGATGCAGGTGGCCCTGCACACGTGTGACCTGTGCTCACTGTGACTGTCATGTGTTTTAGACTCAGGTGGCCCTGCACAGCTGTGACCTGTGCTCACTGTCCCTCTCTTGTATTTTAGATGCAGGTGGCCTTGCACAGCTGTGACCTGTGCTCACTGTACCTCTCATGTGTTTTAGATGCAGGTAGCCCTGCACAGGTGTGACCTGTGCTCACTGTGCCTCTCTTGTGTTTTAGACTCAGGTGGCCCTGCACAGGTGTGACCTGTGCTCACTGTGCCTCTC
>OU015757.1:56457249-56507389 GCA_907169655.1 Acomys percivali
TTCTTCTTCTTCTTCTTCTTCTTCTTCTTCTTCTTCTTCTTCTTCTTTTTTTTACAAACTTCCATAGAGAAGGCTTTTTCCTACACTGGAAATCTTGTAGTTTCTGGGTTTTGTTGTTGTTGTTTTATTGTTTTGTTTTTTGCAAAGATGACTTGGAGAGTTGACATAGCTTTACTTTGTCACTCCCTATCAATAGTGTGTGTGTGTGTGTATGTGTGTGTGTGTGTGTTTGTGTGTGTTTACATGCGTTTACATGCATACATACATTTGCTAACCCTTTCCCCTGAGTAGGAATCTGACTGGGATGCTTACGTATATATACTGCATCGCTCAGGGTTCTCTTTAGCACAGGCTGGAATGAAGCCAGTCTTCTGGTCTCATCTTTTTAGAGCCAATTTCTTCTCTTTTTAAAAGATTTTTTTTTTCTTAAATGTAGGTGTATATGTGTGTGTTCGTGTGTGTATGTGTGTGGGTACTCACAGAGGACAGAGAGGGCTCTGATCTCCTGGATGTGCAGTTACAGGCAGTTGTAAACCAGCTAGTGTCGGAGCTAGGAACCAAACATGGGTTCTTCATAAGAGCAGCTAGTGACTTCACTGCTGGGCCATATGTCCAGCACCTGGAGCCAGTGTCATCTGCAGGTGACCTGCAGGGTTCCCCAGGCGGAAGGCTCTTGAATGAGATTTGATATTCTGCTGTTGTTAGCTTCATGTGCTTAATAAGTTTTGAATAAAGGACTGCATGCTTTCATCCTGCACTGACTCCACAATTAGTTATTTTTTCCCTTTCTTATTAACCCCCCCCCCTTTTCCTGGTCATCTCCTTCCTCCTCTTTTTCCTTCCTCCCTCCTTCTTTCTCCCTATATCTGCAGCGTCAGCTCTCTATAAATTGTTCCCCAGATATTTTTCCTGTTCCACTCTCAATTCCGTTGCTCTCACACGCGCCCTCACACGCGCCCTCACACGCGCCCTCACACGCGCCCTCACACGCGCCCTCACACGCGCCTGTTTAGCTGGCTGCCAGCTGCACTGCACTTCTCTGGGAGGCTGGGGTGCACAGTGGCCTTCCCTGCTCTACTCCATAGCTTTCTGTCTTCCAGGATCATTTCTGGATTTTTCCCTGCCCATCTTTGTTTTCTCTGCTTTTGAATAATTTATCCTCTTATAAAACAATTTGGTACTACTTTGCTTGTATATTAGGATGCAAAGCAAACCTGCTTTCTACTATCTGAATTTTTTTTATGTGTATGAGTGTTTTGCCTGCATGTATGTAAGTGCATCACATCTGTGCAGCGCAGGCAGAGGCCAGCAAAGAGGGCAGGTGGCCCTGGAAATATATTACAAGCAGTCGTGGAGTCACCATGTGGATGCTGGGAAGCAGACTCAGGCCTTTCTCTTCCTTTGGTTAGTTCAGTTTTTGTGAGTTACACCTATTCTCTTGACTGAAAACTGTAGAGGGAACTTTAAAATCAAGAGTAGAACCGATGGCTTTGATTATCTTTTCTTATATGTGACCTAAAAGGATTATATTAAAAATACAAGGTTATATATATATCTTTACAGTTTAGTTTTCTTATTAATTTTCAAATGTGGACTGCTAATGAATAATATCTGTTATCCATAGAATATAATTCATATAAAAGAAGGTTAATATGAGCTATGACGAAAGTAACACACACTGTATGTCTTGCTGTTGACTTGCTTCTCTCAACAAAGTTACTAAATTTTAACTGTGTTTTGTCTTGAATTCTGTGGCTTTTATATATTTTCCATTATATCTATATATACTTTGAAATAATATGGAAAATAGTTAAGGTTCAAAATATGATGGCATAATTACGCTAACCAAAACAAGGTTTATTTCAAGTTAAGTCTGGGAAGGATTGAGTGGTTATCTAGGGTCAAGCCCAATCTATCTGAAGAGTTTCCCCCAGCACGGCTGTCAGCTCTCTACGTACAAGCTTCATTAGGTTGTTTAGCCGAGGGGGTTGAGTTTGCCTGAATCTTGTACTTGTGTTATTTGATGAAAATGTCCAGTCTCGTTTCTACTAGAAGTTCAACTTCCACTAATAGACAAGGTCTGAGTGCTGCTGTTGTATTAACCTAAGTTTGAACCATGTTTCTGAGTCACTACCTTTCTCTGTTTTAAATGATATATAAATATTATGCATTTATTTTTGACATGTAAATGATGGTACATGCCCCCCAAGCACTCAGGAGCGATTGTAAGTTGGAGAACATTTATCTGATTATTATGCCATAGACTCTAGCTCCAAAAGGAAAAAAAAAAATAAGAAAAATAAAGTAGATAATTAAAAAAAAAAGCAGTATTTTAATTCAGTTCACTTATTTAAGAAATCGATGTTTTGTTGATTATTGATATTTTAAAAGAAGTTAGCAGATGCTTATATGCAGTTAGATTGTGACCAGTAATTGGGTTTTTACTTTGGCTTACTATCCACTTCTTAGGGAACAAGATATATTTAATTAGCTGTAAGATGTGATCTTTCATTCCTTAAGAATTGAGTTTAAACTACATGAATTATGTTATAACACAGTGATTTATCCTCTCAGAGCATCCTCAGAATCTCATATTTTCTGTAATGTTCTGTTATTCATAACGAAATAAACATTTTGTTTATTTCTGAATTAGAATCATCTGTGGAAAGAGCTACTTGTTAAATGTTCAGGTCCAGTGCATTCTGTAGAACTAACTAATAACATTTCTGTAGCTTAACTCTACATTTTTACTTTGCCTAATTATTAATTATTATTGTTTCTTAAAGTTTGAGAACCTCTGCTCTAGAGTGAACAACCCTGTTTAAAGAATTCTTTTTTTTTTTTTTTTTGCTAAATTTGCCAGCCCAACGCACATTTAGTAACCATTAAAGCTCATTATTGTAATGCTGACAGGTCAACTTCATTATATGTACAAAAGTTTGGAGAAAACCCTGTCTGATGAATGTGCATGTAGAATTCACCTGCAAATCTTAAATAAAGCGGGCATCACATGCATGTGGGAACTGATGCCTTCTCGTCACAGCAACACACAGACTCTACTTGTTCCATTATGTATTTAGTTTTGTTGCTTTGATATTGCTTCTGTTGTAATTAGAATACATTTCCCTTTTTCATTTGATTGCCTTGCTTACTTCCTTCTCAGACTAAGGCAAACACCAGTGATTATGCAGCCATGTCGGTAAGTAGATACAAGCTAAAGTTAGCATGTAAATTAGAAAATGATGAACTTCCTGCAGGCTTATTTTTCCCAGAGAAAAATAAGTATTGAACTTATAATTACTTTGACATTGCCCTTGATATATTTGTAGTCCATGGAAACATAAAGTTTGAAAGTAATACTAACTGTTCTGGGGAGACAGGAGTTTCTAGAATTTATTATGAACGGCAATAAGGAAATACATCTATGGCAGATCTTTGGAAACCTCTCTGAGGTCTTTCCCTGCGAACTGATGCTAGTGAGAGTGTGCCTGACATGATTCTTCTGTGACGATTGAATGAAATAATACACATGAGATGCTTAGAAGAATGCCTGGCATTTAATCGCTTCTACGAAAATATTTGTTGTTAAGCCATCTACTTAGAAGACTTTATGCTTTTCCTGAATGCTCTTTTTCTACGACAGTATACTACACTACATTTGTGGGAACTAGCGCAGTGCATAGGCCAGAACAGTTAGCATGGGATACATGAGCCCACGCTATTCCTGAGTCAATGTGTTGTGTGACAAAGCTTTGCTTGGGGAGACGCGATACACAATGTCGGCTTACCCCAGATAGGGAGCGGACAACTCACCGAAGGGTAGACTGTTGTGGCTCTGGGCCCGTTTGGAGATCCACCAGTCTGACCATGAATACATTTTTACAAAGAAGAGGCTTTTAAACCAGGCGCTGTGGCGCCTGCCTGTAATCCCAGCTCTCAGGGAGGCAGAGGCAGGTGGAGTTCTGTGAGTTCGAGGCTAGCCTGGTCTGCAGAGAGTCCAGGGCTACACAGAGATGCCCTGTCTCAAAACAACAACAGCAATGAGGAGGAGAAAGAGGAGCAAGCTTTATTCATATACCGGTGCCAGGTCTACACATTGGTCTCAGTTCCCTAAGGCAGCACCTAGCCACCTCAGTCAGGGGTTTATGAAGGCAAAGAATGCAAAGAACATTTGATCTCTTGCAAGCAGAGGGTCTTCTGTGCCAAACAAACTTTTATTTATAGAGGCAGAAATAGCAGAAAAAAAATTAAATGCAGCCCTTAACATTTGGAAGTCTAATTTTGCTTTATAGTTCTCTTAAGCACAGAGATTTTAAAAACTTCTAAACATAAAGTTAGCCATCAACATATCAACCTAACATTCCCTCCCTGGGTTATACTCGGCCTCAAATCCTTTAGTTTGTGGTGGGCATCTGTTCATATTGGGACTTAACTACCACCAGTTTCTAAACGTGAGCTTATGTATCTGGTTGCAGCATTTATAGCGCAGGGGCCAACAGTATGTGGCAGGCACAGGAGGCTGCAGGTGACCAGGCTGACGGTAGAATTACTGGGCAGGAAGAGCCTGAGAATGAGAATGGGAACCATTCAGGATTTTTGTTTTGCTTCACCTTCTGTGTGTGTGTGTGTGTATGTGTGTGTGTGTGTGTGTGTGTGTGTGTGTGTGTGTGTGTGTGTGTATGTTTTCAGAGCACAGCCAAGTTACCACTAATGCTTTCGAACGCTTTACATAAAAATGACTTTCCCCTAAAGCCATACAGTGACCTCCTTGCTCTGTAAAGCGTCTCAAACTTCAGGCTCCCTGTCATGTTGTAGGACTACCTCAGGGCATGAGTCGACCTGCTCTTCTGATTTTGCAATACTTTTCTCCTGCAAATAAGTCCTGGGTTGTTTGCCATCCTGAGTCTTTATAGTTGACGTTGGCCGCTGCTGTGCTTGTTGCCTCCAGAGTGGCTCCAGTGGTGCGCAGCCCTGTGCTTATTATGAGGGTGTGAAGAAGCGAGCTCCATGTTTTTCCCTGAGCATGGAGGCTGGAAGGGCCTGTGTCTGTGCATACCTGTGTTTTCTCCCTAGTAAACATACTTCTAGGGGAACAGGGATGCCAAGAGATGGAATTTTGGGGTTGATGTATCTGCCAGATAAGCAAGCAAGGGTGCAACCTGTCAGCACATGCGAACCAAACAGTTTCAACTGAGGGGTGCAGGAAGGAATGCTCACCTGAAGTGGTGGCCAGGAGCTATGAGACATTTCTGGCAAGTTGGCATTTGCTGCTAAAGGGGGATCTAAACATGTATACCATAAGGAACAGGAGGGAACATAGACAAAACATTATTAGTCTACAACCCACTCAGTTGGCAGGCCACTTTTCTGCAGCTGGGTTGTGCATCACCCCATGATGCACTTGGTCTGGGAGTGAGGTATCCAGATGCAGACAGTGTACCATGGCAGTAGTGGTAGTCAAGATGATGAGGCATGGTCCCTCCCAGTGCGGTCCTAATTTCCTTTGGATCTAGCATTCCTGCCTTTCGTTGAGGACAAGGGGCGGCATACTCTCTTCTGTAACTGTTCCTCAGCCAAAATCTGTCAAGGCCCATGAAGGCTGGAATACTAGGCAAAGGCCAAGAGGTCAGGAGTCAGGCAGTGGGGGTGATGCATTCATTAGAAGCTCATGGTTTGCTGACCCAGCTGAGGAGAGAGCTAGCTGCCTCTGTCTCCCAAGTGCTGGGATGAAAGGCCTGCACCACCACGCCAGGCTGCAAAGCAAGTTCTTTTACGTAGAGGAGTAGGAGGAAGTTACACTGGAACCTGTTTGCCTTCTAACTAAGAGATCTAATAGCTCTAGAAAAAAAAAAGTTCTGATTTTCTTATATGAAATGCATTGACCAGGCATCTGCTGCAGAACTGATAAAGCTACAGTTAGCTGTTAACACCATCTGAGAGGGATAAATTTGAGTATGAAGTATAAACCAGATGACCTCTGTATCAATAAGACAATAGGGACCAGCTACCTGGACTGCTATTGGGCAGTCTCAGTTTAGTGGCTCTAATCTTCAGTGGTCACACAAGGAGAACATTAACCTTGCTTTATGATTTTTCCCCCTCACCTGTTATTCTCAGGACAATAATCACTAAACAAAAAAATCCATCCCAGTCCAAAATATCTTGGAGACCTGCTGTTAATTAAAAAACATCCATTTCCTTTAAACAAGAATTGAATGTAAATTGTTCATGCAGAATGTTGTGGTAGATTAAGATTACCTATGCATAACTTTCCAACCATCAACCCCTCTTACATAAGTTTAAGTTAACTTTTTACTACAGATTTTATAGATTATTTAATGATACCCCAATAAGCTTACAAATTCTCAAGGTACAGAAAGTTTACATAATAGTCTTACAGATCTTGAGATAAGATTCATACCTTAGCAAAAGTTTCAGAGTTAAAACAAATCTAAAAAGAGTATGAGAGAAGTAGCAATAGTCCCCACTGGGAACAGTCTGTCCTTTGTCTTGTTTTGCTCTCCTTTATCTGTTACATGGCCAGGTGGCCTGCCTGACATGGGACAGAGTTTGGAGGAAACCTTTAAGCGCATATGCTTGGGTGTAGAGGAGGAGGATCCATAACTCAACTCCAGAGCCAGCTTTTCATTGAAGTCGAACAGCATAAAATAACATTTTAATATCATCCATACTTAAAAGACACCTGAATCCAGTGACCAGGGGGAGGGACCAGCGTAAACGGAGAACAAAGAATGCTTAGAGATAATATTTTAAGTCCTGGCTATTCACAGAGGATGCTGCGGAGGGAGCTGAGCTGCACCAGTGAGGGAGGAATGCTTGCTGATTGTGTGTGTGCCACAGCTGGCCTGCTCCTATGCCCTTTCCCTCTCCTGCAGCCCCACTCTGGTCTGGCTTCTGGCTCCCATATATGCAACAATATTATGGACACATCAGAAAGCACAGATACATCAAACTTAAAAAGGCAGAATAGTCACACAGTTGGGGGGACCAGACAAAAGCAAAAATTTGGTGGCCACCTTGATTCGAATACCCAACATCCAATTTCTATCTTGGCTTTGGCTTTTCCAGCAAGGGCCAATGGCAACCAGGTGGTCCCTCTCTGATTTGGGATTTAACACTGCATCCAGATTTTCTATGGGTTCCACAAATGTGAGCTATAGATAAACAGAATCCTTACCTACACCTCTGGAGCTTTTGTTTTGTTTTGTTTTGCCTCTTTCTCACAATCTAGGTGTTGAGAACCTGCCGGTGTCTCCCACTAAAAGCTGGGCCTATCTGATTTCTCTGCTCCCAGTGCAGGGAACCCTCAGGGACTCAAGGCTCTTTTGTGAAATCTAGGAGTTAAAGATTGGTAGCTCCCTTCAAACTTTGGGCCTATCTGATTTCTTGGCTCCCAGTCTGCAAACCTCCAGTGTCCCAAGGATGGCCAGAAAAGATGAAGGATTTGGCTGAACAACCAAATCCTGGATAAGCCCCCAGATATTATGGGTCTGGGGCCATTCAGAGACCATGAATGAATTTTAACAAAAGGCTTTTATTCAATGGCACCAAATTTACACTCAGGACTTGGGTTCCTAGCACCCAGCCACTTTACTAGGGGTGTACAACAGTAAACAATACAAGGCTTCCTCCTGTTTAGGTACAAGTAGGAAGTCTTCTCATGCAAAACAGGCTTTTTGGTCACAGAAGCAGCAGTAAAAAATTAACCCTTAACAGCCCATAACATTTAGAAGTCTAATTTTGCTTTATAGTTCTCTTAGGCACAGAAGTTTTAAGTTTTTAAACACAAAGTTAGTTGTCAGCATAATGTTCTCCATCATGGGATACCACCAAAGTTCAACAGTGAACCAGTAACGTTTTTTGGGAGGTTACTTACAGGAATATGGGTGAAGGATTACCAACAGGATCATAAATGACTTAAAGACAGCTACATCACCAAAGCTCACCCTAGCATGGGTGAGAACTTACAAAAGTGGGACCCTGGAATACATTGTACAGCCTGCAGGCATCTCAACAGGTTAGAGATTATCCCTTCTAAGCGACCTCTTCCAGGCAGCTCAGCTGGTTTCTGCTTCTTCTAGGGAGCTGATCCAGTTTCAGTGTCTTCTTTGCAGCTTGGATCCTCTGAGACTTTGCTGCTTGGCTTGCCTGCAAGAGACTGTGGACAGCTTGGCTTGTCCGCTCTTGCAGGAAGGGGCCTAGAGAATCTTGTCAGTTTCAGGGACTTGCTGTTTTGAGTTGTTCACCTTGAGCTGTCCGCATGATGGAAAGTTTTGATCTTGGAGGAAACTGTTACACAGTACAACGCTCATCTCATTTCACGCTCTTCTGAATTGCCTTAGCTCTTTTTTTTTTTATTATTAATTTATTCTTGTTACATCTCTATGGTTATCCCATCCCTTGTATCCTCCCATTCTCCCCTCCCTCCCATTTTCCCCTTATTCCCCTCCCCTATGACTGTTCCTGAGAGGGATTACCTCCCCCTGTATATGCTCATAGGGTATCAAGTCTCTTCTCGGTGACCTGCTGTCCTTCCTCTAGCTCTTATTTTTAAAGTTGGTGTTATTGAAGGTTTTATTTACTCTTTAAAGTGTTTGTCCTTTCTATCTCTAGTTGTGTGTCTTTAAAATACATGTTCAGATGCTGACATTCTTCTTATGGGGGCATATAATATGTAAATGTTTCTATCATTTAGTTTCCCTTTTCTGTTGTCTCTGTCTCCTTATTGGTCTGCACCATCTCTCTTGCCTTACCTCTGTTTCTGCAACCCACAAGTGCATATTATGCTTTCTGAAGCATGGCCTAATCTTATTTTCTCTTCAAAACCTAAAGTTTTGTGCTGAATTAAAAAATTACACAGGCAAAAAAAAAAAAAAAAAAAAAAAATTACACAGGCTGGCAAAAATAACCTTTCTTGATACATTTCTGAATATTGCTCCACTTCCTGTTCCACTTCAAACTGGCATATTTATTGTGTCCTGGGCCTGTCTATCTTATCTTCATTTATAGCTATAAAATGCCTGGATCTTTCCCAGAGTTGTGCCTGACGCCACCTCCTTTACACAGCTTTTCCTGATTGCGCTTAACTGCGTGAGGTCACTTTACCTGTCTTTACCTGCTTCCTTTTTATATTTTGTCTTAAACATGAGCTGTTTGTAAACTCTTCTTTCTCTTGTTAGATTTTATTCTCTTATGAGGAAATGTGTCTACTCATCCTTGTATTTTCTATAGTATTTAATACGGAGTGCTTTTTAATAAACTGTAGGAGAAACAGTGAAGACATGGATCACACTGAGGCCCTCCTGCAGGCCGGCTGGGGCTAGAGTGGAACCCTGTGTCAAGAAAACAAACCAAAATAGAAAATGCATTTCAAAATCATGTACACTAAATCCACTTTCCTTTATGTGGGGGATATGAATGAGCCTCGTGCTGTTATTTAAAAGCCAAAGCATTTCACTGCCCGAACTTGAAACATCTCAAGAGCACAGCGAATTATTTCCTTTTTAGAATGTGCTTTGAGTTTTATTATGTAAAAACTTTTATTTATTTATCTTTCTGCCTCTGTTTGTGCCTTTGGCATTTTTACTTTTCAATGATTTTCTGCACTTAATCCTGTCACAGACACACTTAGTACATGTGGGGCCACCATAGGCCCTGATGACTGCTTCTGTGTTTTAGACAATCTCATGGGGACTTTAAGTCTTACAACATGACCCCCTCACAGTCGGCCTGGGCACACACCTCATGCAGATTTTGGTGTTTTCCCAACCTTCTTGGTATAAAGGTAAACAATCCTATTACCAGGAACTCGAGACAGCCTAGCTTTGTTAGAGGCTGTTTTATAGGAAAGTCAAATGCTGGCCCATGCTGAGCACTGTGTACCATCCCTGGAAGACACATAACAATTCTAAGCACACTTTCAGTGTCTTCGCAAATGGTCAGTTGTCCACCTGTCTGTGGCTACAGTCTGCTTCTTGAGCTTCTGTCTCTGAGAGGGTTATTTTGTTGTTTTGTCATTTTTCAATGTTTGCTGAGGTTCATGGATGGTACAAGATGGACACGAAACCGTTTCCATCTCAATTCTCCTGCATCTTCAGTGCTTCCTTAATATGTGAAGGATGCTCCTTTTATTTCCCCAGGGCTTGTGGCTCCTTCAACTTCTCATTCCTGTCTTGATGATGCTGGACCACTTTTGCCAAAATAGCGTGTTCTGAGAGTTTTTTTTTAAATTTGTTTTGCTTAAAAAGAATACTTTTACATTCAGCATTTTTTTTCACGTAGTCCAACAATGCTCTATTTTCTATTTCTTTATAAGTTTATCATGTATCAGCAAAGGTTTATCAGTCAAAAATTCACATTGAGATCGTGAGCTCAGTATACGTCAGTTGCAGCTAAATGCTGACTATTCTTGTTAAGAAGTTTTAAGTTGTGTCTATAACAGCATTCTCAACAGCTTATGAATGCCCCTGGTCAAGACTTTATTAGAAGTAGTAGCAATAATGCAAAGATGTTTAGAATCAGATAACCATGGGAGCTTTATAGGAAGCCAGTGGCTTAGGCTAGATCTTAAGACCTGGCTGTAAGTACCCAGGGGGAGGAGTGTAAGTGGGTATAAGGAGAACAGACTCTTGGTCTGTCGACTACTCTGCACATGCAGATGCTGTAGCACTCTGCAGTAAAATCCTTTTCGTTTAGTGTTTTGAGATAGGATCTTACTGTGTAGCACAGACTAGCCTTGAACTTGGAGTTCCTGCCCTTTCTCTTGCTCTTCCTGCCACCTGTAGGGCCCTGGGTTTAATCCATGCCAAAATAAGAGAGAGAAAAAGCTTTCTGGCTGGGAGTGGAAGTGGGACATGCCTACAGTCTCAGCACTTGGGGGGTAGAGGAAGGGCAATTAGACCATGAGGTAACCCTGCTTCACTGTCCTTTCTTTGTCCAGGAAGAATTAGGTGGTATAGGGAAATTGTTACATAGTTTTAACTCTTCAGTCTTTTATGGAAATCAGTGTCATAGACGGTAGCATTGAGGTTTAAAGCTTCTGTTGATTCTTCAGAAGCAGAAAAGAGGCAATTGGCAGATCTGCTGGATGTTTGTGAGGATTTACTCCTCCTCGTGAACATTGTTCTACATCGTGCTGAAGGTGCTTCTCCTAGGGGGAACACAAGGAAATTAGCCTGATCACCGCACCTGACTTGAGTGTGTACATACATATGTATGTGTGAGAGAGTGTGTGTGTGTGATTAAGTGTGTATGTGTATGTGGGAGGGTGTGTTTACTAGTGCTTGAACTTAGGGCACTGCCTGTGCAAGACAAACACTCTGCTTTTGTTTTTTTTTTGTTGTTGTGAGATGTAGTCTTACAGACTTGCCTAGGCAGGCCTTGGTTCTCCTGCTCAACCTCCATATAGACAGGATTGTAGGCCTGTGCCACCAGGCCCAGGTTTCCTTGTTTGTTTGTTTGTTTTTAATGCATATTCACTTTTTTGATACATTTTACTTATTTATTTTTTAAGTGGGGGGTTGCTTTGCCTGTGTGTATGTCTGTGCCCCATATTTGCCTCTCATTTACTCTTTTAATACTCAGTCTTAGATGGCCAGATTTGCTCAGCTGCAGGTGACTAGCCCTATCCCCAAACTAGGGCTTAGACTAGTGCTGTTACCTGTCTGGACGCTACCGTCACCTGGAATGAGCATGCGCCTGGACTTGGAGAATCCCCGCTTTGAGGAGACCACTTATGCAATATAGGGTGGCTTTATTTTCTCCTAAAGACAGGGTTTCTCTGTGTAGCCCTGGCTGTCCTGGAATTTGCTCTGTAGACTAGGCTTGAACTCAGAGGTCCGGCTGCCTCTGCCTCCCCGGTGCTGGGATTAAAGGCGTGTGCCACCACTCCCAGTATATACATATATATATATATGGAGGAAGAGTTAGGCAGATCTCTTTCAGTTCAAGGACAGCCTGGTCTACAAAGAGAGTTTCAGACATCCAGGGCTGTTACTCGGAGAAACCCTGTCTTTAAAGCCATAAATGAATAAATACCAAAAAAAGAAAAATTGAGAGGAGTAGAGGGCAAGTCTTAGGATCTTAGGGAAAAGGAAAAGAAGTTAAAAGAGAAGGGAAGGTTGAAACTTAAATATAAATCTTTAAATGAAAACCATGTGCCTTTTCTATTTTTTAAGACAGGATTTCATGTCGTCAGGCTTGTTTAGAGCTTGTGAGCTCTCGAAGGAAGGTCTTGAGCTCCATACCACTCAGCGTCGTCTTCAGGGAAGATTAAGTAAACCTTTACTTGTTTTATTTTGTTGTTTTTGTTTTACTTTTTTATTTTTTTGTATTTTGAGACAGGGTTTCTCTGTTTAGCCCTGGATGTCCTGGAACTCACTCTGTAGACCAGGCTGGCTCCAAACTCACAGAGATCCACCTGCCTGTGCTTCCCGAGTGCTGGGATTAAAGGCTGTGCCACCACCACCCAGCCTGTTTTTGTTTTTGTTTTTTTTGTATTTTAATATTTGCCAAATAGAAGAGCTTTAGGACCTTAGTAATTAATTAAGTTGCATTTCCGATTTAAGGCTTGGCGTGGTTATACATAGACTCTTGGGAGGTACACAATCAGGAGTTCAGACCCTCTTTTGATATGTACTGAGTCTCAGGCCAGCTAGGGCTCCTGATGACCTGATCTAAAACAAGTAAATAATAAATAAATAAATAAATAAATAAATACAAACGAACACAAACCTTTCTCCATTTAAATATGTGTTTTGTAGTCTAGGAGTCCATAGCTTGAAAACAGGAGGAATGCCTTCTAACCCTTGACCTTTCAAGACTTACTGCCTCCTTTTCTCTCTCTCTGGGATTGCCGATGGCAGCAAGAAGGATGCCTGCCAGAAAGCTAAAAGTGTGGGTGTGACATGCCATTAAAGTCCACATTCCAAAGACTACTGAAAAAAAAAAAAAAAGTATATTGCCAAAGTTAGATGAGCCATTACTGGGATGTAGAGGTTTTAAGGGAAATAGAAATGTGTGTGTGTTGCAGATAATCACCTTGGGGAAATTTGTTTCTTTTACAGGGGTGTGTGTGGCGGTGGTTGGAGATAAGATTTCTTTGTGTAGCCTTGGCTGTCCTGTAGACCAGGCTGGCCTTGAACTCAGAGATCCACCTCCTTCTGCCTCCCTGAATGCTGGGATTACAGGCGTGCGCCATCACGCTTGGCTTTGTTTCCATTTTAAGATAATCATGCTCATTTTATTTATATGCCTCCCCACCCCAAAGAGCAAGTGTTTATGCTATAGCCTCAAGTCTGTGTGAATGGTGAGTATTAGAAGAGAAGTAAGCAAGTGTGTTAAAAGCCTAAAGAGAGAGGAAAGTTTGGTATTGATGGTGGGCACTGCGCTAAGCAATGTAACCAGTTCTTCCAGGCATAAAAAAATAGATGAAGACAGGAAGTGAGTGTGAGGGTGCTGAGCATATCAGAGTGGGTGTGCTCTGATGGACTTTGGGTGTTTTGGCACAATCTCAAGAATCTGTCTTCAAGGTGGTATTAAATTCATTATTGAAACTCACTAAAGAAAGAAAGTCATCTTGATTATTAAACCTTTACAACCCTCCCCCCCCTTTCTGTGTTATTGGGAATTTGAGACATTTTAGTGTGTTCACTTAGGAAATGCACCAAAACCTATCTTGATGGCTAAAAGGACCTGTGTGGTGACGTCACCTTGAGAGAATTTTAGTATTCTGTGATGTCTTAGGGCCTTTTCCTTTAATAACATTTTTACAATTGAGCGAGATGTACTTTGATGTAGCAAAACTTGCCCGTAGTTCATTCTTTTTGGTGGAGGACAGGGTTTCTCTGTGTAGCCTTGGCTACAAAACCTACTCATTTTGTAGGCCAGACTGGCCTCGAACTCCGAGATCTGCCTGCCTCTGCCTCCCGAGTGCTGGAATCACACGCGTGTGCCGCCAGCCAGGCCAATGGTTTGTCAGTGGACAAACAGAAGGACAAACAGAGTTCTTGAAGTAAAATGTTTCCTTTTTAATGATCTCTTTGTATTTTAATTAAATTTTTATTTCTAATTCTAGCATTTAGTCCACATTTGATAAAAGACCTGATTCTTTCAGTCTGTATATTTTTAAAAGGTTATGTATTGTAGCTCTTTAGGATGCTGACCAGCTCATCAAAACACCTTTCCTTTCTTTTTGCATCTGAAAAGCTTATGTCACAGTCTTATAACTCAAGTTTCTGTAGCAAATTGAGATTTGTTGTTTGAACTTACCTGACTTTAAAGAGCAAGAGTGAAGCCGAGTGGCGAGGGTCACTTAGCAGTGTTAGGTGTGGGAGTCAAAGCCACCTCTCTGTTTTCTTTTTTCTCCTGGTCTTTTCAAACAAAACTTGATACTAATTTAAAGACTAACACAGTATACTGTATATTTGCCTTGCTGTACTTTTTATGTAAGTTTTAAAAGTAGTTAGTTCTTAAGCCCTAAACAACTAAGCTTAGTTGAAAGACTAAACTATCTGGTCTTCAACCCCATCAGAGACTTGAGAAGGAATAAAATGGATTACTTGAGTACATGGGAGTGTAGGTTTATAGCTTCCAAATGAGAAGATGACAGAGACAGTTTGCTGCCTGAGCAGTCACCCAAAATTCTCTATAATGTTGGAGCATCATCTTCAGCTTTCTGGCCAATATATCTGACAGACAGATTTGTTAAGATATTTTTAGGTCTAGATAGATGTTTTAAGTTGATAATGATGAGATATGATAGATATTGATTTACATTCAGAATTTTAGACTCAGCCGGGCGTGGTGGTGCACACCTTTAATCCCAGCACTCGAGAGGCAGAGGCAGGCGGATTGCTGTGAGTTCTAGGCCAGCCTGGTCTACAAAGCGAGTCCAGGATAGCCAAGGCTAACACAGAGAGATTCTGTCTCAAAAAACAAAAACAAAAACAAAAAACCAAAACAAAACAAAAAAAAAACCCCAGAATTTTAGACTCACCAAGATAGGAAAGATGTTTTCTTTAAGGCTGCCAAATTACAAATAGCCAAAACATTGTGTGTATGTGTGTGTGTGTATGTGTGTGTGTGTGTGTGTGTGTGTGGGTATGTGTGTGTGTGTGTGTGTATGTATGTATGTGTGTATGTATATATATATACTTTCAGATTATTTCATGGTTCTTCTTGCTGTAGGTAGTTTATTATATATGTTTAATAATGTAAATGCACATGTAAAAATATTTAATACAATTTTTAAAAGATCAATTAAAACCAAAAAAAAAAGTAGTTAGTTCTTCAAGATTTTAAGTGGGTATTTTTACATTCTGCGTACTTGTGAAGGATGAAAGTAGCTTGGAAAAATGCTTTTCAAATGATTACTGTTTAAATAAAAACTTTCTTACTAAATCAGTGAAATAAGAGACTGGTGAGACAAATATGAACATGAAATGAAAATTTAAAGTGCCGAATTAGTTTTTAAGTTTTCAGTATTTCGCCCACTGCATTAGACCTGTGAAAACATTACTTTGAAACCAAAACACTTTGAGGCGTAATCTAATAAAATATGTTGTATTTGTATCGCTGTGTTATTTTTCCAAAAACATAGTTTCTTTAGCCTAATCTACAATAGTAAATTATTTTGGAAATTTGGCTTGACATACAAACAGATGTGTTTTCTTGATTTCTTTCGACAGAGGTTGGTGGTTAGCGGCTTATTGTTCTTTGATTGGCACTGAAAGCCTTATTTCACAGCTTGCAGTAGGGAACTATTGGGTAAAGAGTGGTTGTGTTCCACAAACGAAATTCAGAAAGTGTCAATCAAGCTCTTACACAGGTTACTTGGAGAATGAGTCTTCTTACTGATTTCACTAAATGCCGCCTCATGCTGTCTTTGATTGGCACAGCCTGGCAGGGAGGATGGATGGATCTGTCACCGGCTAGTTAATTGTGTTGCTGGTCTCAGGCTGACATCAGGTCTTTGACTCTTAAATGGCTCAATACAAAACAAATTAGCAGATTGTAGTCATATTTCTCATTCTGTATGCTCTGACTTTGTTGAATGCAGTCCATAAATCATATTGACTGACACACAAGCAAACGATGAAAGCCGCTTTTGAGACATATGTCCAGAAAGCTGCCCTGAGAAGGTGCATGGAAGGATGCATATGGCTGGCCCTGTGGGAATTTCCTAGGAGCCAAATGTCTCTCTGCCACAATTGTTCTTAGAAGAAAAGCTTTGGGGTAATGCAGAAAGGATCTACTATGTCAGCAGATTCTCTTTTACAAGTCCCTTTGAAATATAAGAAGTTTGTCTAAGGGTTTTCTCTCTTGGCAAGTTGTTTTTCAGGGGAAAAAATGTTCAAGCGGGGTGAAAAAACATAGTTACCTTTTTAAAAGTTTGGCAGGTGTTTTTACTTACTTATTGAACTTTGTGTTGTAGAAGAGAAAGAAAACCCTAGTAATGTTGCAAGCAGTTTTTCCGATGAGGGCAGGAAGTATGTTTGGTGGCTTAAAATGTTACTACACATGCACTGTTTTGTGGATTACTTTGGCTGTGTTACCATGTTCAAGTCCATTAAGAGCTAATTTTTAAAGACAATTGTGAAAGTTATATTTTTCATTTTAGGATGATACATTGGTATGAGAGCAATGTTCCTTGTTATAATAGAGCTCGGAGCTGGGTGTTTGCTTTATTAAAATAGTCCAGGAGTCTTAGGTAGCTTAGGTAGCAGTTACAAATACGTTTTGGGGTGTGTAAATATTGGAGACATTAAAAGTTTTCTGTTCAAAATAAGTAAGTGAAATTTAAGAATGGTTCCACACGTTCTAAAATTAGGAAGTGGACATCTAGAGAATAGTATATCATCTTATAAAATATAAGCTTTGTAAAATTTCAACAATCTGAACCTTTGATAGTATTAACTTAAAATTTGATGTATGAAAAGATAATCTTACTTAAAATTTATAAAATTTTGTATTTTTAAGTCTTTAAAACTTTTCTTTGAGAACAATAAGCCTGTATTTAACATGCTTGATCAAAAGAAGTTTAATATTAAGGTTTTACTGTTATACATAATATTTAACTAAACAGCAAGTTTGTGTATGTATTTTCATTGCTTGCTTCTATTGGATTTATGGAATAGCTTATATTCTTGTCATCATTTTTGGCTCCAGTACTATTTATTATGTAGTTACTCATGTCTGTGAACCTACATTAGTAAAGCCACTTATGATGTAGGGCATGTTTATGAAAAAATGAATTAAATAATTTTTTGAAAATTTATTAAGCTAAAATGCATTAATTGTTCCATTAAGCCAAAATAACATTTCCATGAAGTATTTGCAAGCCTATTACGTTGACATTAAGTGCCATGCCACGGATTCCTCTTTCCCCGGCCTTTCTCCCCTTCCATTCATATTGATAGTATTCTGCTTGAAGAATGGAGCTCAGACCGATTCCTCTCAGGCTTGGAGGCTTTTGAGCATGCTGGTTTTTTCATTGTTTGTTGCATTCCTTTTTTTTGGCAATTCATCAGTATCTGTCAAATATATTGTTTGCTTTGGCTTTTATCTCTGAAGTTTTTGATTGAGAAGTTGACACTGCATGTCGGATACTTAGTTTTCTGCTATGCATAGTTCCTAAATGCCAAGCACCCATCCACAAGGAGTTTGGTTCTGAGGCTAGAGTGTCTCAGATTAAAATTCTTAATGTGTAATCTAAAGAACAAAATATTCTAATGGTTTATGAAATGTATTATTTTCCTTATGACCTTTCACAACAACTTTACATAAATGTTTTTGGACTATTGTAGTGTGAATGTGTTTGGAAGATGGTTTTCTCTCCCTATTTGCCTTTGTGATTCTGATTAGTAGGAAGCAAGAAAACATAGTTATCAAATACCACTGGGTAAATATTTGTTAATGGAAATGAGGCAAAACATGGCCTGTCTCCTGAAAGCCGTCGTTTTCCTAAGCACAGTCCTAGATCTTTGTCTTGCACCACGGGAGTCAGCCCTCACCTAATCGGGGGAGGGTGATCGTTTGCAGGCGGCCTCCCTGGATCGCTGGAGCACTGTGACCCAAGGGAGTTTATACTGTTAAACACTGCTTCAAATGCAAGTACTGCCTGAGCTATAGATGGGGGCGGGTGGCACACACCACTTTAATCCCAATGTGCAGGAAGCAGAGACAGGCAGATCTCTGAGTGCTCAAGGCCAGCCTGGTCTACATAGTGAATTCCAGGTCAGCTGGAGCTACATAATGACATCCTGTCTCAAAAAAAAAAAAAAAAAAAAAAAAGCAAGTTATGCCAATTGTAGTTCAGCTGTGTAATCTGTAGGACAAACATTAAAAATAAGGCTGTCAATGAGAGTGAATCATGCATCTCAGTGAAAGAGAGATAGTAGTATTAGTTTCTATAGTTAAATGCTTCGTGAATTTGACTGACTAGGAATAAAGCTGAGGTGAAAGTGACAGGTAAGCCTTTCCCCACCGGTGACTGCGCCTACACCACAGACTAATAAGCTGAGTAGGGAAGGCCTCTGCCGCGGGTGTTTTGATATTTAGGTACAGAACAGCAGCAGCCTAAATTACACAGTTAACTTCCTTAGTGCTGTTGTAGCTTAACATACAAAGGAGAGTTTAGGGGCACGGTAGGAATGAACTGCTTTGTCAGTATTGTGATTTACTGTAATAAATGCCATATTTTCGTGTGCATTTAAATGTGTTACATTATTTCAAGAGATCCGAAGGAAGTTTTCAACATTTATAATTTTCCTTTGTGCAGTTAGCACTTGAATAATACTGTGACTTGAGAAAGGTGAACTTTAGTTTTAGGACACAGGAGCAGACAAGCCAGCAATTATCACTGCACCAACAAAATGAGTGCCAGGTCAACAGTCCTGTGATGTTTTTATGATGCACTTCCATGCTTGCTTGTTTACGTCTTGGTGTGGCTGTTTGTTTTGCGTAGGGGAAAGTTGCCCAGACAGCTTGCATGTCAGCCTGCCAACACCTGTCAACGTCCTTGATGCAGATGCTACTGGACAGCGAATTGAAACAGATCAGCATGGGAGCCGTGCAGCAGTTTAACTTAGACGTCATCCAGTGTGAGCGTAAGTACACACTGGCCAGCGTGCGTGCTCTCTAGGAGCCTATCTTTAAATATTATGCAAATTTGTATATAGAAGGACAGCTTGGAAAGAGAGAAGAAGGCCCTTTCTCACTGGAAAAAAAAATTTTTTTTTTTGGCAGCTTTAGAAGTAAAGCTAATTCCTTCCTAGGAAGAAATAAGTCTCTCAACTTCACGTTAACAGCCTCAAAGAGATTCACTGAAGTGGAGATCTAGATCAAGAAGTGAGTGGTTGTCTCCCTCAGGCCATTCTTGCCACCTCTCTGGGACTCTCCCAGTGTCTTCTGTCAGTGAAGGAAGTAACCCCAGGCTGGCTGTTTTCACTTTTCTGAGCATGTAGGTTGTTGCTGGAAGACACTGCATACCAAGTGGTGTGTCTTGTTCCTCATTCCTAAAAATGCAAATGCTTTCCAGCCTTGATAGCTGCAGTTACTCTTCTGCATCGTTTTGTTTGGGTCACACGGTTTGCATCTTCTGTGGTCTAGTGTTGGCATTAGCCGATGAGCGTTAGGACTCATGTCGTCAGCATGTTACACATGCTTCAGATACGGCTTTCATCACACCCCAGTCCTAACTGGCCAGCCAGGACCCTGAGTCACTTCAAGCAGCATTCTCAGATGAACACCTCCATGATTAAAGGATGGGAATCGCTGGTTGCCCCCTCCATGGACTTTTGAGTCACTGGGCACCAGAGGGATTGCAAAAACATCTTCTGGGGGAAAATTTACAGTAATAATATTATTTGTAAGACTAAAAAACAAACAAACAAACAAAAAAAAATGTCAGCAGCCTTCAACTAAAACAGAAATAACATGGTTTTCCCCCCCTAGCAACAAATATAAAATATTTGTCTGTCCTCTGTGTATAGTATATTCTGCTAGGAGGGAAAGGTCTGCTTTTTCCTAGAAAGTAATTCTAGCTTTATTTTCCCAGAAAACTTTTTATTCTTATCAAAGTAAGATTCTCATTTGTAAAATACCTATCTTGTATTTATAAAAGTACTTGACTCAAAAATATACCTTTTAGGGGCTGAAGAGATGGCTCAACTGTTAAGGGCACTGGCTGCTCTTCCAGAGGACCTAGGTTTAATTCCCAGCACCCACATGCCAGCTCACGGGTGTGTGAACTCCAATTCCAGAGGCCCTGAAACCCTCACACAGACATACATGCAGGCAAAACACCAGTGCACATGAAATAAAAATAAAAATGCCCCTTTCAGTTTTTTTCTAAGATCACATTAATGGTTATTCTCTTTGTACAGATTATTTTTATACCTCTCTCCATTCTCCCTTTCTTTTCCCCTCTATCTCTTCATACTATCTCTCTTATTTTTTCTTTCTCTTATTTTTAATCTGACTTTAATTAGTACACAGAGTAGTAGATTTCCTTGCAGCACTCTCATGTATGCTGCGTTTCAGTAGACCCCCCCACATAGCCTCCCTTTCTGCCTTCCCCCTTGGTCGGATCCTGTTACCCCAGCATTACATTTCCACCCCCTTTTCTCATGCTGGGATTGAGCCCAAGGTCTGGATCAATTCTAAACACACATCCTACCACTGAGCAACACCCCCCAACTTAAACTGGTTTCTTAAAAAAATGTAATAAGTTGTGTTTTGGGGTCGTTGGATTGCATATGTCAATATTTTACACAAATATTTCTTGACTTATTTTGTATTATTTTGTTTTTTGTATGGCTGCCAGCTAGCTGGTTGACTGTTACCCAGTCACTTTCTGCCAAGCCTGAGTTAATTCCCAGAACCCACATGGTAGAAGAAAACTAGTGCTTACAAGTTGCTCTCTGACCTCTACATGTGTGCAGTGGTGTGAGCACCTGCTCACCTTTGTATACACACACAAAACAAATCAATATAACTAAACGTTAATAATAACTGGTAGTTAACGCTCTCACTGGTTAGGTTGTTCTTGGTGATATGTGCTGCTGGATGATCGGCGTTGCCACCATCTGCTGACCCTCTGGTTTCTGCAGAGAAGCAGGCGCTGTGCCCCCACCTCAGGCATCGCCTCCTGGGCCTCACTTCCCACTTCTACTCATTCCTTTGGTCAGTGATGAAAGGCACTTTTTAATCTCTCAGAGACGTGATAGGAAGAGACCACACCATTTCTGCTACCTTTAATGTTCTGCCTTTGATTGACTGCTGCCCTTTAAAGCTTATCGTGCGTAACTACTGTGGTCATTACATGTTTTTCTTGGTTAAATTTTTTTTTTTGTCCCTTTTGACATTTTTTTTTTGGTAAAGTGTGTGTGTGTGTGTGTGTGTGTGTGTGTGTGCATTCATGTGTGTGTATGTTCATGTGTATGTGTATACATTCATGTGTATATGCAGTTGTCATGGCATGCATGTGGCAACCAGAAAGCAACATGCAGGAGCTAATTCTCCCCTTCTGCCATGTTGGTTCCAGCAGTTGAACTCAGTCCCTTTGCCTGCTAAGCCATTCCATGGAAACCCTGTAATTATTACTTCTTAATACAGTATCACATATTCAGTACTTTCTGAACAAATGTAAATTATTTTGTGTTTATTTTACTGCCTCCAATGTTAAATATTCTTTTCCAAAAGGTATATTTTAACTTTAAACAGTGAATTTGTAAGTATAAACATAATGGTGAATTCTCTCATACTCTCTCTGGTACAAAAAAGTATACACTCTTACCCACTTGCCACTTTTAGTGATTGTTATGTGTATTAATTGTGTGAAATGAAACTTTCTCTAATATTATGATTATGTTAAGAGAATTCAAAAATTAGGTTTTAAATCATGTTTTAATTAATCACTTTTTAAGTCTAGGGGAAAGTAATTTGTAAAGGTAAAGCTGATTTTTAATACTAATGCAGCATATATGTTGTTAACATGTTGGGACAGGAAAAGAAGAGTTGGCTAGATAAGGAAGGGGCAGCTGCAATCCTTAGTAAGGTTATGGCAGTCTGAGCACCATGCGTTCTCCTGGGATATGAAGAAGCAGTGCAGGCAGGTTTGTAAAGAATCACAGAAGCTGAGCAGTCACTGAACTTCCCCACCCAACAGAGTCACGGCGTACATGCACTCACGCTCCTCCGTGTTGAGGTTGTCTGGCTCTGGAGACAAGAGCAGGCATGGAGCTGCATACTGTGCTGTAGATGGCCCTGCTGTGTAGGTCCAGCCCTGCCTTGGGCATCCGGGTTGAGGGATTAACTTTACTTCAGAAAATGTGTTTCCGTGAGACACACATTGCTCCATTGATGGATGGTATTGACCTGAACCACTCGCTCTCTCTACTTCTCTTTAAGTGAGCAGTTCTGCCGTAAGCCTGGAGGCACCACTAGTCTATATCGTGTCCTTTTGCAAAGGATGTTCTCACCAAAAGGAAAACACCCAAGTGCTGTCTTCTTTATGTGGGTAGAGAACGTTTGCCCTCTTCCAGGTGGACCCAGCTCCTTGCACAACACGTGGCTGCTCAAGTGAAATCCAGACTAGATTTCATTTGCCCGCACCCTCCTGCTCCTCAATTAGTCACTTGGGAGACTGACAACTTTCTGTGGCATGTGCTTACAGTCATGCATTAAAACCAAACCTTCAGCTCCCAAGTTAATTTGATGAAAACTGCTCTTTACCCTCTAAGTGTTCTCCCCATTAATTTGACTCTCTTCTCTTCATGTCCACTATCTGATGCCCTGTCTGATGGTTTAAGGGTACCGCTGTAATATGCACCTGGGCAGTAAAGCACAATGTCCTATATGTGTACTTTATTAACAAAGCCTAGACTAAAGGGCATGGTGGCACATACCTGTAATCCTGGCATTTGGGAAGCTGAGGCAGGAACATTGTCACAACTTTAAGATCAGCTTAGGCCTACGTAGTGAAACCTCCAATATTTTAAAAAGAAAAAACAAAACAAAGGTCAAACTCTCTTTTTCTTCTTAGCCAGGACATACTTTGAAATAATCAAAGCTATGACATTCTAAAATCCACTTATTATGGGACTGGAGAGTTGGCACAGTCTCCAGGCATGAGAACAGACCTGGGTTCTTACTGCCAACACCATGGGAAAAGCTGGGCACAGCAGCATGCATCTGCAGTCCCTGCCGCTCACTTTGCAGCCAGACTAGCAGAGTCAGTGAGCTCCAAGTTCCTTGAAAACCATGTCTTGAAAAATAACGTGTGTGTGTGTGTGTGTGTGTGTTGCATGTGTGTGGAGGTCAAAGGAAAACTCAGGGGAGTTAGTTCTGTCCTCCCTTCGTGTGGGTCCCAGGGACCAGCCTTAGGTTGTCAGGCGTGGCAAGTACCTTTACCGCTGAGCCATCTTTCCAGCCTCACTGACGCTTTTAAATCAAGACTTGATGAAATCTACATCATGAAAAGTTAACCTTAGTGTCACATGGAAATTAAACTGGACTGTGGGGGGGGGGCAGGGGAGGGAGGCTGGGGGTGAGGGCAGGTTGAAAGCGGGAGGACTTTTCCTTTTCCAAGATAAACGGAACCTGATATTAGGAAGTGAAAATAAAAACCTGAGAAAATTGATTGCAGACATTTTGGAAGAGGGAAATATATAAAATTAGTGAATTATTTGAATGTGATTAGATTAAGATGATTAGAGTTGAGACTCACAGTGAAAGAGACCTAGAGAATATATCCTGTAATCAGCAGAGGGTGTGAAGGGGGGAAAAATTGGAGGATTTAGTTGTTCAGGATAGATGAATTAAATTCTATTCCTCCCTTATGGAAAGTTTAGGAAAGCTGCACAGTGACGCACTCATAGTGAAAAGTCTGTAAATGTTTATTTTTGTTGAGGAGAAAAACAAATGAATAAACCAGGAAGTTGGTATGACCTGCATATCACTTTTGGGGTCCTGGCTTGTAACCACCTGGTCCTGCTGCACTTCACATCGGACCATTTAACTCTGTGATGTAAATGTAGCTGATGATGACTCCCCTTTGACCACTTGATATATTGCATAACTGCAGATAAGTGACCTTTTATTGCTTGGAGCTAAGCAGCCAGGATTTCTTTGTTTCCTTGTGAGATTAATTTTTCCTTCCCACTCTTGTCAGTTTTTTTTGGAACTTGTTCTAGTTTTTTACGACTTTTTGTAGCAATACTGAGTCAAACTTGGCTTTAAACTCTTTGGATGCAGGAACATGGAACCACAGTATGTGAACGTATGAAGAACTTCCGTGTGTTTGGAGGAATCCCTCCCTCTTTTCAGTGGTCTTACTGTGTAGCCCAGGCTGGCCTTACACTCATCCCTTCTCTCAGTGGTCTTACTGTGTAGCCCAGGCTGGCTTCACACTCATTTCCAGTTTGGACTTTGCCTCTGATCCAGTTATCAGGAAGCCTCAGGATCTCCCTAGAACACAGGGTTTAGAATTTAGGACTTCGCAGATAATCCTATTAAGAAGGAGAGGCCGTAAGTCTTAAGGAATATGAAGGGTATGGGACGCTGAGGAGCATTGTGGGTATTACCTGCTCCCTCCGTATCTGTAGGTACTTGGTATTTAGAAGACACAGTAGTAAACAAGACTGGTCTCATCCTTACCCTCTTGCAGTTAAAGCCCAGTGCGGAGTCAGTAACTTCCTTAACAAATATTAAAAATTGCTGAATGCTGTAAAAGCAGTTGATAGTTTGAGAAAGCAGGCACAGTCAGATATGAGATCTCACAGTGTCAGGTAGGCCCAGTGTATGCCTGGAGTGGGCGTGCTTACTCATCTCCATTACAACCACAGCACTAGTGTGTTTAGAAACTACACGTTCAGAAAAAGGAAGATAACTAGGCTTGTGTTGTTGGGAACTGCAGAGCTGAGCTCCTCTGAGAGCCACATTGGACATCTCCACCTATTACAGAACAAGATAAATTTCTTCTTGATTGAGGGTGATTTCTCATGCTTGTTACAGGCTGGTATTCTAACCTGCACAGCTGGTTTGTTTCGTGCTTATTAATGTGTTATGCCTCAGTTGTAGGGACCTTGCAGGTAGAAGTATATTGAAAAAAAGATATATCCTCTTACTAAGTTGTTACAAAACTGTCCGAGAAAATTTTCACCTTCTGACAGAATACCTGGTATTTCCAAAACATCAGGAAACCACGTTCTACCCCATAAAATACATGTAATCTAGATACATATTCATATTTTCATGTATTCTACACACATATCTTTGGAGCTTATGATCGCTAAATTCATAGCTGCAGTTCATAGGGATTAGAAAAGCACTGTATCAATCTGGGCAGTGGTGGCGCACACCTTTAATCCCAGCACTTGGGAGACAGAGATAGGTGGATCTCTGTGTTCAAGGCCAGCCTGGTTTACAGAGAGAGTCCCAAGACATCCAGGGCTCCACAGAGCAACTCTGTCTTGAAAAACTAAAATTTAAAAAAAAAAAAGAAAGGAAAGAGGGAGGGAGGGAGGGAGGGAGGAAGAGAGGGATGGAGGGGGGGATCAAAGAAAAGAAAAGCTTTATCAAAGTGTGCTGGCAGTTACTTTTCTGTCCTGGCCATTGAACCCAGGGCCTTGTGCCTGGTCAACAAGTGCTCTACTGCTGAGCTACATCCCTGGCCTTTTCTGCTTTGAGACAGAGTCTCACTACATCGTCAGGCTGGCCTCATAGTTGTGGTCCAGCTAGGATTACAGGTGTGCCAACAGAGTGCCCAGACTGACATCTGTTTTGATGGTTAGTCATTGGGCATGAATAACTCTCAAGTAGTTCATCACTCTGGATAAAGACTTAACACATAAAAGCTAAAGAGAACAAAGCAAGCAAACAAAGCCCGCTAGTGGCAGAAATCTTTATTCTTCTTGTTGCTGGTGAAGATCATGATCTCACCTCTTTTTAGCTTGGGCGCAGATCCTTGTCCCCAAATAAGAAGACTGGGAGGAAGTCACAGGGATGGAGTAAGAAGACTATGTCAGTGTCATGTTTACAAGGCAGTGAATGTTGCTACTTTGCTTGGATCAAATTTATTCCACACTTAATAGTGTTCCAGCTGTTGATTGAGGGTACCGTGCTGAGGTTTCTTTCCAGGAAATGGAGAGGACTAGTTTTTACCTTGTGTCAAAACGGGATGATAAATATTCTTCAGGCTTCGGTTGCTCTGCTGCCAACCACTAAGGAATCTAATACAAATCAGAGGCAAGAGTGCTGGCTCCGGACAACCCAGAGCAGCGCCTCTGTATCAGGGAAGCCACTAGATGGCGCCGTTCGTCATTCCTTCTTATGACTCATCCACACAGGTACTTAGCCTACCCAAAATTTGAGTTCCAAGCAGCTATTTTAATCTCAGCCTTACCAAGAATTTTGCATCTGTACATGCACATGTGTGCATACACACAAATAAGCAAGTAAAATGTAAAAAGAAGTTTTCTTAAAATTTGACAAGTTTTGTTTTTGTTTTTTGTTTAAAGAGAAAGGGAGAAGAAACTGGAGTTGGCAAGTTGACCTGCAAATTGTCCTCTGGTTTATATACATGCACATGCATCACACATGCATGCACACAAACACACACATGTACTCACAATGAATTTAAAAATAAAGTCGACGTAGAGACAACAAAGATTATGTTTGGGTTTTGTTTGTTTGTTGAGACAGGGTTTCATTGTATAAGCCCTGGCTTTCCTGGAATTTACTCTGTAGACCAGGCTGGCCTTGAACTCCAAGATCCCAAGTGCTGAGATTAAAGGTGTATGCCACCACCTTAAGATTATGAAATAAGAGATATTTAGAATTGCCTTCTTAGGGCCTGGAGAGATGGCTCAGTGGTTAAGAGCACTGGCTGTTTTTCCAAAGGACCCAATTCTCAGCACTCACGTGGCAGCTCACAACTGTCTGTAGCTCCAATTCCAGGGGAATCTGGCACCTTCACAGACACACATGCAGACAAAACATCAGTGCACATAAAATAAAATGAATAAATCTTAAAAAAAAAAGAATAACCTTCTTAAAAATTTTAAAGCTTAGAAACTATATTAAAGTATTTTTGGAAGATCAAATTTATTACATGTCTTTTAAAAATACACTTGAAGGCATAACTAAGGAACAAAGATGATACTATAGTAGGGAAATAAGCACTTACTGTTTTTATTATTAAATGATTGCCTGAGGAAGAACAAGGAAATCCTAAAATATGATACTCTGGATGAACCAAGGAGTTTGAATACATCAGGGGATTTCAAAATACAGCCACCAGTGTATAAAAGATTATACTGTCCTTCATAGGGTCGTGAGTCAGTATTGATGGGAAAGAATTGTCTATGACTGTGTATTCCCCCATCCAGCATACACTTGTTTAGTATTTCCTGTACACCAGACACAGGATATATAAAGGTAAAAGAAACCTCTGCTTCCCAGGAACTTTCAGTTCAGTGGACGAGCTCAAAATTTCAGTTTTTTTGAAGAATGCATTAGAAATATTCTTACGCAGTCATTCTGATATAAATACTGTGAGTATGACAGGACATTGTGCCTACAGTGCCCAATAGCCACCTGTGGCTGTTAAGTTTAAATTGCTATGGAACAAAAGTATCTATTCTGTAGTGCATTTAAAGACCATTTCCATCATCCCATGGGGTTCTGTTGGACCATAGTCATCCTAACCAACAAGCTAGATAAAATGTTAACTACAGACTGGGCCTCCTATGGAGTGTATTGCTTGTTTCTTTTCTCTCTGTGCTCTTATGAAACTGTTGTTGCACGTTTATTATTTTATAGGAATTAGGAATGAAAATATGATTCTTACCATTAGGGAGTTCATGGTTTTAGGAGAAAACTTAGACACAGTTAGTTAGAAGGCAGCAGAATGGGCACTGTGGTAGGATTCATACAGGAAGTTACAGAGGAAACAGCTTACAGTCTCCAGGGATAATGGCAGTCTTCCACAGAAGGTGATGATTGAATTGAAGGGTAAGTAAGAGTTGTACAGGTGGAAGGGGAGAAGAATGCTCCAGGCAGGAGGATCAAAGGCTTTATGAAAAGAGACTGGTGTGCACAAGGAAGGCTGGGCATCCTTGTTTGGAAAGAGTTTAAGGAAAGTATTAAGAGATCAGGCCAGAGAGGGAGACGAAGGCCACTTGTAAAAGACCTTAGTCTTGTTTTACTGTGAGAGTGATGGGGAACCATTAAAGGAGGCTAAACTTTGAAATGCCCAAGTAACAATTACATCTGACATAAATCACGCTGGAAGAAGAGGAAAGAGAAGCAGCCAAGAGAGCAGATGGGAGTGTTTAGTAATCCAGGCAAGAAATGATGATAGCTTGAGCTAAGAGCAAGATAGTGGAGACTCGGGGGGAGGTTGCAGTGTTTACTGGATTTAAGTTTTAAAGAAACGAAGGGAAAAGTGTGAAACTGCCAATCAAGCTGAGTAGCCTGTTATTACAACTGTTGTCTGTGTTGCATGATTTGAGATTGCTAAACCACCTTCTGTCCCTAAAAAAAATATTTGAGAAAGAGCCCTGAGAATTATAAACTGCCTGCATGTTGGTTAGCAAGAAGCTGAATTCTCAGTTGGATTTGGGGCCAATGGATCAAGTGCCAGGATGCCCAATTTAGCTGTGTGGTCCTGGGCGAGTCATTTTACTTTTAATTTTTCTATGCTATAAAACAAAGAAATGGACCTGACTGTGGGGATGTTCAAAGTGGGTGTATCTCTTTGCTTCAAAGATTTTTTTAAGCTAACATCCACGTGCCCTCTTTGCCAAAGTAAGCTGTTATAATGATCAAAGCAGATGGCATATGAGACAGTGTTTTATGAGCTGTAAAATGCTATACAAATTTATGATATTATAATTTTGACACTAAATTCTTGGGTTTAATGCCAGGCCAATGAACTTTTAAGTGTTGTCTCTTAAACAAGAATTGAGGTAGAAGAAAAATAACAGATTCATTCTTTTTCTTTTTCTCTTTTTAACTTGTGGTGCCAGGAATCTTATCAGGACCTTGTACACTCCTGAAAACTGTTCCACCACTGGTCTAATTCTCCTGTCCAGATTGCTTTCAGCATAGAAAAAATATGAAGCTGGAGATGGTAGCACACACCCTTGATACCCACATCTGGGAGGCTGAGGCAGAAGGACCATAAGTCTGAGAATTAACTATATTACAATTGCAAGCATAATTAAAATTGAGCTGCTTTCTGTGCCTTATAGGAAGGCCTTATGTGATCCCAACTAGTTTTTAAATTAAAAGATGCTCATTTTAAAAATATTTTTATTTTGGGAGGTATATATAAGTATTTTGTCTGTCAGTCTGTGTGCACCATGTATATGCCTGTTTCCATGGAGATCAGAAAAGGGGGGTCAGTTCCTAGAATTGGAGTTACAGATGGTTGTGCGATACCATGTGGGTGCTGGGAACGGAACCTTGGTCTGCTGTAAAAACAACAAGTGCTCCTAACCTGTGGGCTATCTCTTTACACTCTTAAGAAGACCACTATTTTTAACAGGCTATTATATAATTTTTTGTTTTTTTATTATTTTTCTTTTCTTATATATACATTTATATTATTACACATATATACTATAAACTACCTACAGCAAGAAGAACCACAAAACAATCAGAAATTATATAAATGTTGCATTCATAGTATTTTGGCTATTTGTATTTGGCAACCTTGAAGAAAACATCTTCCCAACTTGGTGACTCTAAAATTCTAAATGTAAATCAATATCTATTATCTTTCATGTTTATCAACTCAAAACATGTATCCAGACCTAAAAACATATTAACCCCTAAACAACTAAGCTTAATTGTAAAACTAAACTATCTGGTCTTTAACTTCATCAGACACTTAACAAGGAATAAAACTAATTATACGAGTAAACAGGAAGGGCGGTTAGCAGCTTCTAAAATGAGAAGATGACAGAGACAGTTTGCTGCCTGAGCAGTCACCCAAAACCCTCTATAACGTTGGAGCATCATCTTTAGCCTTCCGGTCCAATATATCTGACAGATGTAGTTATGAGGCAGGAACTATTGAGGACTTGCTTATCCTGTTTTGGTAGAGTTTGGCCGTCAACTCTGCCTGTATCTAAGCTTGCCCATTTTTAGGCAGAATTCTGTCTGTGGCAGAAATGAGGACATTTTGCCCAGTGGCTGGTTTGCCACATTTGAAGCCATCTCCATAAGCAGGTTCTTTGATGCTGATTATTTTCTTTGAGATAGGCTGGGTGTTGCCAGGAGTTAACCTGTCTTATTGTCAAAGAATCTTTTAATTAATAAAAACATCTTTAAATGCCATATTCTGTAGATCTCTGAGGTTTTTTTGGTTGTTGTTGTTTGTTTGTTTTTCGAGACAGTGTTTCTTTGTGTAGCCTTCATTGATCTGGACTCTCGTTTTAGACCAAGCTGGCCTTGAACTCACAGAGATCTGCCTGCCTCTGCCTCCTGAGTGGGTCTCTAAGCTTTTTGAAGACTTTATATAACTATTTTAACTTATATAGAATCATATCTATATGTTAAACCTAGGATGTATATTATTGTGATAAAAATAGACTACTAGTTGACATGACCATGATTTGATCAACTAACAACTAACTTGTATTACCTAATTATCCTAAGCAGCCTGCAATAGCATCTTCAAAGTATTGAAAGCAAATCTTGTGTTATAGTTGGGTTGTATGGGTACAATACTTCATATCAGAATAGAAAATATACAATGTGTGTGTGAAGAATAATGTTAAATTTGAATTCTATACTAATATATAAAAAGTAAACTTATTTTGCATCAATATATGAAACTCTGTACCAGTGAATAAAAATAACCTTGTAAGAAATAAGTCATTAAGTTGAGAAGTAGATTTACTAATCTACTTTTTGTCCTATCATCCCTACATATTATTATTCTTCAACTAAAGTCTAGTAGGAGTAGAGAAAATCAGTTATCTGGGTCATAGTAAGGAGTTACCCCACTGTATGATGCATGCCACTTTTTATTGTGCAGGGTAGCATTGATGGGAGTAAAGTATGCTAGCAAGTGAAAAGTGCTAGGTCTCCTTACTAAAAACTGGTCTTGTGGTACTAGAAGGCTCAAGAAAGGTGGCTTGATCATCTGTTTCATGTCTTCACCTAGACCCTAGCAGAGGATCAGGAAGTATGTTTGTAGGGGGGAGTGATCGCACCTCTTGGTTAGTTATAGTCAAAAGGTACATATCAAAGGGATTTCGTGCCCGTTAACTAGCCAGGCTCATCTATACTGCAGTACACCTAGTTGCTTGGGAGGCTGAGGCTGGAGGATCACTGTAGCTCACAGATTGAGCCCAGTATGACAATATATGATAGCATTATCTAGAAAAAAAGAGGGGAGCGGGGGGAGGGGGAGGAGAGACAGACAGACCGACAAAGAGACAGGCTGACTAACATAGGGAGGCATGATCCGTGGGAGGGGCCTTTGCCAGTACCCTTACTTGCCTGCTATTACTGTGAGCCTGGCTCCTGTAGTTGGTCACCAGTTCAAGAGCTAAGGAGTAATATTAACAAGAGAGATGAGCACGGAGTGAGAACTGATGTGAAAACTACAAGAGAGAATGCAGAAAAAAAATCTAGAAAAGCTAGACAGAATAAATACATGACAATTCTCAAAGAATTTGAGTTTTTTTTTTTAATACAAAGGGAAAGAAGATTTTAGTGGAGGTCAGAGAATTATGAAAAAAAAAAACCCTCAGTAGTAGTTTATTTTTTTAAAAAAGACATGCATTCCACAAAATGCTGAAAATGAGAGAATTGTCATACTTAAGGTAAAGTTATTATTATCTCAAGAGCAGCAGGAACTTACTTTGATCTTTTTAGTCTCCCAAAGATGCTGAGTAGATCAGGCTGTGCTAGGCTTTCTTTGTTGTTTTTAATTATTTAATGTTGAGCCTTTCTAAACCATTATTTTATTTTTAAATTCCGCTAAACTTAAGACTTAATTTTGGCATTCTACGACCCACATAGGCAGAATTATAAGTAGCTTCTAAAGTACTGGCTTGGTTAAGTTCTCATGTGGGCATTCTACGGTGTTGCTAAAAAAAATTGAGATATTAGTGGGCAGGAGATCATAGACACTTGTACGGAAAGGTGGAGGGATTGGCAGGCAAGCTGACTAGGCAGGGAAAGGCAGTGGCCGCCACCCCTGACAGCCTGCCTGCGCTCTGTTCCTGGGACTCATTGGTGGAAGGAAGGGAGAGTGGGCTCTGGAAGCTGTCCTGACTTCCACATGTAGGCCATGGCGTGTATGTGTGAACACATGCACACGCAAAAGTTTTCATGGCGGCACTGGGGACGTGGATCAGTAGCTAGAACATGGGCTGTTCTTCCGGAGGACCTGGCCTCAGTTGCCAGCATCCCCATGGTGGCTCCGAACTGTCTGTAACTCCAGTTCCAGGGCACTGACGCTCTCTTCTGGCCTCTGTGGGCACCAGGCACACTCATGGTGCACAGAGATACATTGGTAAAAAATTTTGGAGCTGGGAGACAACTCAGTAAAGAAAGTGTTAGCCATATAAGTTAAGTGTAGATCCCATCGCTCCCCCTAAATAAGCCAAGCTTAGCAACCAAGCCTGCTGTCCTCAGGCTGGAGAGGCACACAGGAGGAGTCTAGGGCTTTCTGGTCAGGCACTCTTGCCAAATGATGATCTCTGGTCTCACCAGCAGACCCTGTCTCAGAAAGAAGTGTAGTGTGATTGAAGAAGACGCTCAATACTGACTTCTGGTTTCTGTGTGCACACATATGCACACCAGCTCATTCACACTCATATAATACTTGTGTGTGCACACACGTACAGTGAAGCTCTTTTTAAATGAACTAATCATCTTTCATTTAAAACATAGTAGAACTAAAATGCAGTTCTTTTGTTTTTGGTTTTTGGGTTGTTGTTTGTTTGTCTGTGGGGAGTTGGTACTGGAATTTAACTGAGGGCATTGTGTTTGCTGGAAAAGCACCCTGCCCCCGAGCTATGCCAGCCCCTGTTTTTATTTAATTTGAGGCAGGGTCTCCCTAGGTTGTCCAAGCTGATTCTGAACTCATTCGGGCCTTGAATTATCATCCGTTTTCCTGTTTCAGCCCCTAAGCAGTTTATTAGGATTAAAATTAATAAAGCACAAAAATTACTGAAAAATATCTTGCATTTAAAAAAATCTTGTCTTAGGATGTTCTTTGATTTTGAAGAAAAAAACTGACTACGTGACATGAGCAGACATTCTTGACTTCATCCTGACTTTGCCGCTTAAACACTTTGTGTGCAGTCTGCATGCAAAGCTGACTTCTTACCTTGGCATCGGCCTCTTGTCAGCTAGAGGTGAGATGTTTATGTGTATGCTATGTAGCTGAGCAGCTGTTTTGAATTGCATTGACAGCCGTGCAACTGACAGTTTCAAAGTGCTTCTGTAATCATTCACCTAAGGCCAAAAAAGAGTCCAAAAATTTTACTTTGATTGAAGTATGTGATAACCCTTGTATCTTTTATTGTGATTAAAGGTTACAGATTAAGTGGCAGGTTAGAAGTTTAGAACTATTAAAGTAGTTGCAGTAGTATGTACAGAGAGCATATTCACTGGAAATTGAAGGTTGTAAGTGCTCTTTGAAGTGGTTGTATGTAAACACTACAATGCTTTTGTAATGAGAAGAAATGTAGCAATTAAGTTTTTGTGTATCTTTTCAATCTTGTTCTAATTCCTTTCTATTTTCTAAAATTTTAAATGTTAACTAGTGTTTGCCAGCTCCGAGCCTGTTCCAGGATTCCAAGGGGACACCCTGCAGCTGGCGTTCCTTGAGCTCAGACAGGTAAGAGGTAGTAATGCTCTCCGTTTACTAGTTTCTCTTGCCATAGTCTTTATTCTTAATGGTACCAGAATGCTTGTTTGCCCGGGATGTTTGTTTGTTTAGAAGATGCTTTTTTTGAATGTTGTGTACTTGGCAGATGTCAAAACTTTTGCTCATTTGGTGTCATAACTTTATGGAGGATTCCCACAATAAGAATATTATTTGTTTATTTTTGATAATTTTGTGGCAACATATAAATATCAGTAACAATAGTAACATTATTGTTAGAACTCAAATTAAATGCAAATTAATTATTACTGGAAAGTCACCCCTTGTTTGAAATTTTATAAATGTTAACTTTTACAAAATTTTGTATGCCTCTAGAAAAAGGGATAAAACTAGATTTAAAAAAATAATTATTCATTCTTACATATTTTTCTCTGTTAAAAATGTCCTAAGTCTAGTGCCAAAGTGAGCTCTTCTTCCTGCCTTTTGTTTCCTTTCTGATTTTGACATTTCTGGTCTGTTGTAGTCTTTATTTTCTTTCCTTTTTCTGTCTCCTTTATTTTTTCTTCTTAGTCCTTTCTTCCTCTTTCTTCTCCTTTTTCTTTTTCTTTCTTAATCCTAGGATTAAGGGGCTTAGTAAAGCTGGGGAGTCAGGGGGTGTGGAGGCAGGGGGACTCCTTAGAGGGTTCAGGAGTGCGGGATTGACAGTGAGTGTGACTGCTGTCCTTGGCAGGGGACCATGTGGAGACTGAATTAGAGCAAAGGAACTGACCAGCCAGGGTTACGGGTGCCCATTCCCTCTGGGCATGGAGGCAGCCCTTGGTGAAGTGCCACCCAGGGCAGAAAGACCTGTTTGAACATTTATGGTTCCAATTTCAATAAATGTTTGCAGTTACAGCTCCTTTTGCTGTTCATGTGCAGGCCGAATAGAGGCAGTCCTTATTGGTGCCTGCATATTCATTACTTGGTGAGGAAGTGTAATTGGTGTAGATACCAAATAGCATAAGGTAGCTTCATGCTGTGGAGTTTCAAGGTCCTTTGGAGGAGACAGGAACCTAAGACCCTGAGTCCTGGGTACGTGAGCACTACGTTTCAAGTCTGGCTTAACCTTTGCTGCTTACAATCATCAGTTAGGTCATATTTGAACAAGGACCATCTTCTTTCTGGCCTGTGCTAAGTTGGGAAGGGTAGCAGAAAACCAGGAAGTCAGACACAGCTTCTGTTTCTCGTACCTGGGGAGACTCTATTTTAGCAGGTCCTTTCGAAGGACTTCCGTTGGTTCCATCTGTTCAGACGAAGATAACCTGATAACAGAAGCTGAGGCTGCAGTGAGTTGGGACTAGGTTTCACTGTGTGTTTCTCAGGTAGGTTCAGACCATGTGTGTACTGGGTAAGCTTCCGTGTTGGAAGGACATAGATGTTTTCCAACCCAGAGGAGATGACCAGGGAAAGTCCCCACATGAGAGTAATCTGTTCAGGAGACTTTCTGATTCATCTGAATTTAGATGGTGCTGACTAGCTTATATATTACCTAGTATGTAGTCTGTAGGATTATGAATAAGACCACATAGCTTATGGAATTGCAGGTGTGTTGTCCCTAAGGGGACGACTATGAAGCTTACCTGACAGAGCATGTCCTAGCATACCTGAAGTCCTAGGTTTAAGAAGCAAACAACAAAAAACAGGCAAGGGACAGAAGTGACACACTTCTGTAATCTTAGCAAGAGCCTGCCTCAATAACCCCTCAACAAACAAAACCACTACTAGCAAAAGCAGGCCTCTCCTGCCCTCTGCATTGTATTAAGCAAACTTTGCTTTCTGGTTTTTTTTTTTTAAAAAAAATCTGTTCTTTCATTTGTGTAGATATGTTTGACCCCAGTTACCTTCTTTCAAAGGGTCATTTTTGACAGCATGGAAGGCCACCTTATGAGACATGCTGCTCCCTAGGGGATTATTTATTAAAGTACACTTATAAATGCTAACATCTTGAGTCATATTGAATATACTTTTAAAATATGTACACTTAAAAGGTGTTAAGTCCTGGTTAGCTTTCCCTTTAAATCAAAGCTGTTTGAGAGACAGTCAAGTGGATGTGAGACTCCTACTCTGAATATGCATAACCATGGAACCTGTATGCATAGGGAATTGCTAAAGTGCCTACCGTACAGGGATAGCTGTGGAAGCATTAAACACCACTGTACCATATGGTGGTCAGTATGCAGTAGAAAAGATGAGTGGAGAGAAAACTCTTGATCAGTTGGTTTATTGTGTTAATTTTTTGTAGTCTTAAAAGGGACTTAAATTGTGTTCGTTTTGTTTGTTTGTTTGTTTGTGTTTTTTTCTGAGACTCCCTTTGTAGACCAGGCTGGCCTCCAACTCACAGCGATCCACCTGCCTCTGCCTCCCAAGCACTGGGATTAAAGGCCTGCACCACCACACCCCGCTTAATTTTGTTCTTTCTTAATATTGAAATTCCTATATTTTTATACTCTAAAATGAAAAGAAACAACACATTCACCATCAGTTAAATTTTATGAGTTTGGTGGTTTAGATTTAGTCATTTCAGAAAAGTAGCTATATTTAACTGTATTTGCTTTTAAAATTAATTTTCAGTAACATAAAATGTACAGTATGAGAAATGCCAAAAAAATAAAATTGATCTTGGAAACAAAAGCCTCACATGAGGCGATCCAAATTCATTCTGTCCGATGTTACTGATTATTTAAATATAGATGCCTTAAAGTTTTGAAAGTGCTTTTATGTCTGACTTCATAAATAGACATTATACTCTTTCACATCTTTGTGAAGGCGTTTATAGCCAAACATAAAGGGGTACAAGCACTTCTATTTACATTTTAGTTGAGTTTCTGCACTTTTTCCTTCTCCCCCCCAAGCCCTGGTCTGTGATCCATTTCTGTCTTAATAGAGTGGCTGACAGTTCTTTTCAAGTGTACTTAGAAAGGCAAGGGGCTCTTTTCATAGTATGTCTAAAGGGTCGTGCTTCTGGTTTTTAGCTTGAATTTGATACTGCTTCATGAATTGCTGGGTATGAAAGATTAGGAAGTCGGTCCGGTGGTCAGATTTTACCTGCCCACCCGGGCTTTGCCCTGAGGTCAAACTCCTGATATTTGCTGTGCTGAATAGAAGAGTTGATGACAAGTATGAGTTGATACAAAAGGAAAGTTAGAACCATATCAAAGCTGAAGGCAAGAGAATTGGGACTCAATAAGAGACTGTAGTTAAAAGATAGATCATCAGGAATGCCCTCCTCTAAAGAAAAGGAAATAGCTGACCTGTGAGTGAAAAGACTTTATCATCCTGCCAATCACAGACTTGCTAATGGAAGCCAGTTATCTCAACAACATCTTAAGACCCACGAGCCTAACAGACAATGTGGAGGATTAGCTGTCCTGGTGTTGCTATGGGGGTGCGCTGCCCCAGTCAGTTTAAACAAGCCATTTAAACACAATTTGTACGTGTAAAGTTTTCTTACAAATGAAAGTTGTCATCTTCCCGTCTGAAATTAAGACACAAAATGATGGTATTTTATACACTCACAGTCTCACCTTTATTTAAAAAACAAAAACAGAAACAAAAAACCTCAAAGGCCACTTTTTAAAAACAATCAAGTGAGCTTAACTTGTGACATTCTTTTGACAATATACAAACCCTTTAAGCTGTGAAAGCTCTTTCATGATATGACTGTGTCTACAATATTCTATTCAGAGGTGTCCCATTCCCAGTGTAGTAGCAGTATTTCACTGAGTAGCACTGGAAACATGAAATACCCAGGACAAGTGCGTTTCCTGGGTAGCCAAGACTGTATTTTAATCACAAAAACTTTAAAATGTTGTCACTTTGATGAAAAAGCTGAAAATGCCCCTTCTGTGTAGCTTCTGAGCACACTTCTCCCAGCTGAACACCCTGGTTTCTTGGTCCTGGCACTAAATCTTCTTTAATGGGTATAGCTTTGTGGTAAGTTACTTCAGCTGGCACAGAGCAGCTTCATTTGATGTTTGATTCTCCTCTGGGTAATATGTAGAGTTTTAAATTGGTTGAATGGTAGCAAACAAAACAGTCTCTTACATCAAAAAATGTTGGCTGAGTTCTGTCACCGCCTCTCTGCAGGATTTCCTGAAGCGTCTTTCTGGAAACATTGTTTCTCACAATGAAAAGTGTTTCTTCAAAAAAAGGTTTTCAAGGGCTGGAGAGATGGTTCAGAGGTTAAGAGCACTGGCTGCTCTTCCAGAGGTCCTGAGTTCAATTCCCAGCAACCACATAGTGGCTCACAATCATCTGTAATGGGATCTGATGCCCTCTGGCTTGCAGGTATACATGCAGGCAGACCACTCACATTAAATAAATAAATAAATCTTAAAAAAAAAAAAAAAAGAAAGAAAGAAAGAAAAGAAAAGAAAGAAAGAAAGAAAGAAAGAAAGGAAAACAAAAGGTTTTCAAGCTGGGAGTAGAGCTCAGATGTAAAATACTTGCCTAGGATGGGTGAGGCCTACCTCACCCTAGAGGTACCCAGTACCACTACTGCGAAAGAGAAAGATTTCCAACCCACATAAGCTTGAGAGACACAAGAAACAGTTTGTCCTTTACTTACTCGTTTAGAGACTAAGTCGGTACATTAGAATTTTAAAGATAAAAATTCTGCAGCAGCCTAGCATTTTCTAAGATGGTCATGAAACCTCTACCTTGCTCATTTTGTTGTATAACATAAAGCATCCGTGGGAAATGCCGTCTGAAGGATGACTCTATAGATGTTTGCCTCTGATTGGGACCCGCGTAATTTTAAAACTACAGACTTTGACAAAAATTAGATTTATTGTTTCACAAAGCTAGACGAGTTACTAAGATGACAAACTCAAAGGGCTCTCAGAAGTTTAGAGGCCTCAGAACAATGCAGGTTGTTGTCACGGTTTCTGGTTGCCCACCAGAGCTGGATGGTAAGAGCCTCTTGCGGAGTGTGCAGCACCACACACTTTGGTTGCAGGACACAGAGAAATCAAGCTGGAACTGAGCTAGAAACCTCACTGCTGGCTACCGTCATACGCAGCGCCTGAAGGTGTTGGGCCTGTAGGCTGTTAGAGAAAAGTTCCCGATTGTCTCTCGCTGAGCTATGGACCCTGTGAACTACACCACCAACCCTCCAGGCAAGATGTGACCACTGGTGCAGCAGTTGGCAAGACTATAGGTGGGGCCGGAGTGGTGGAGTGATGGTAGCTAACTACTGTCTGATTGGACTTTTGGCTGTTTCTCCAGAGGACCTGGGTTCAATTCCCAGCATGTACATGGCTGCTCACAACCACCTGTAACTCCCCTTTCCAGAGTCTGGTGTCCTCTTTTGGCCTTTGTGCATAGTTAAGAATCATATCTTAATTACAAAAAACTTTAAAATTTTGGCATTTTAAGACTTTCCAGCCTGTCTGGCTTCTGAGCATACTTCTCACAGTAAATTGAAGGTCTGTGGCTCACCCCTGTGCACCAGAAGAGGGCTTTGGACCCCTGAAACTTTTTATTATTTTAAAAAAAAAATTCATCATCATCATCATCATCATCATCATCAAATGTGTGATTCTTTACTATTAGGCAGATACATCTCTTCTTCTCTAAATACATTCTAGGCCATAATAATTAGGATTTTCTTTATCTCTTCTAGGATTAGGCCCTGATTTCAAACGCTTGGTTTGGGGCAACAAGAGAAAAGGACTGGCCAGTCCGCTGAACAATATGGATTGTGTAAAATATATTTAGATTTCTTAGCATCTTTCTTCTTATTTTTACTAGTATTATATTAGTATTGGTGTTTTGACTGCATATATGTATGTGTTCCATATGTATGCCTGATGTCTATAGATGCCAGAGAGGGTTCTGAACCCCTGAAATGGGACTTAAGATGGTTGTGAGCTGCCATGTAGGTTCTGGGACTCAAACCCAGGCCCCCTGGAAGAGCAGCCAATGCTTTTACCCCCTGAGCCATCTCATCTGACCCTAAGAACAGCTTTTCAAATGTATACTGTAAGTTGCCTTAGCTAGGGTCCCTGTTACCATGATAGAGCGCCATGACCAAAGCCCTTGTGGATCTTTGAGTTCAAGGCCAGCCTGCTCTACAGTCTACAAAGTGAGTTACAGGGCAGACAGGACCACACAGAGAAACTCTGTCTCAAAAAACAAAACATAACAAACAGAAAGCCTGATTAAACAGATGGAACATACCTCAATATAAAAAGGGCTATATATGATAAACTGGCACCCAACCTTGTACTAAATGGGGGGAAAACTTGGTGTATGCATGTCTCTAAACATTTAAATTAAAATTTCCCTAAAATCAAACTCTCCTAAAAAAGATGCCACTCTTTTCTGCTCATTCAACTTCAGCTTGAAGTTTTAGCCAGAATGATAAGACAAGAGGAAAAAATAAAAGGAAGAAACCGTTACCTTTGTTTGCAGGTAATATTAGTCTATACTTAAAAATCACTAAAGGCTTCATCAGAAAACTCTTAGACCTGATAAATATTTTCAATGAAGTAGCAAAATATAAAATCGACATATGGAAATCAGTAGCTCTTAAGTAGCTTTTTTCATATCCCAATAGTGAGCTTGACAGACCAAAAAAATCAGAAGAAAGGAGGCGGGAAACAATCCACACACCTTAAAAATAAACACTACCAAAGAGGTGACAGACTCCAGTGGTGAGAATGTGACACCCCGAAGAAAGAAAATGAAGACGGGATAGAGGGACACTCCATACTCATGAATAGGCGGAATTAATTTTATGAAAATATTACCAAAAGTGGATTACAGATTCAGTGCAGCCCCCATCAGAATACCAGTGATGTTCTTAACAGAAGTAGAGGCCAATTCTAACATCATATGGAAGCACCAAAAAATCCCCGAATAGCCAGGGTAATCCTTAGCAGAAAGAGGAATGCCAGAGGTATGCCAATACCTAATCTCAAGTCATATCACAGAGACACAGTAACATCATAGCACTGGCACAGAAATTAGACATGTAGACCTGTGGAATAGGAAAGAGAATTCAGGGTGGCTTTAGTGGTTAAGTGGCTGGTTAAGAGGTTGCTCTACCAGAAGTCCTGAGTTCAATTCCCAGCAACCACATGGTGGCTCACAACCGTCTATAATGGGATCTGATGCCCTCTTCTGTCAAGCAGGCATACTTGTAGATAGAGAACTCACATACATAAATAAATAAATCTTTTTTTAAAAAGGGAATTCAGTAGTAAGCTTACATAGCCACAGACACCTAAATTTCCACAAAGGTCAAAAGCAAACTCCGAGAAGGTAGCTGCTTTAACAAATAGTGTTAGGAAAACTGCATTTCCGCTGTCTACAAATGAGCTCGATCCATATACCACACAAATTAATGTGCTATCAGAGACCTTGATGTGAGACAGAACTTTGAGGCTGCTAGAGGAGACCGTGGGTGGCTGCAAAGATGGAGACAGGGAAGGACTTTCTGAGGGTTCCAGAGAGGCCACGCTACAAGTGCAAGGCTTGACAAGTGGGGTTGCAGGACATCAGGAAGCTTCAGCATAGCCCAGGAAATAAGCACCATAATGAAAAGCTAACTACATAATGGGGAAAATATTTGCCAATTACACATCAGTGAATTAACATGTAGAGTATATAAAGAACTCCAGAAATCAAGCACCAAGGGTGAGATGAACCAACAGGTGAAGGCACTTGCCGTAGAAGCGCGTTGAGTTTCATCATTAGAAACGGTGTAAAAGTAAAAGGAGACAGCCAGGTCTCCCCAGTTGTCCTGTGACCATCATGTTTGCTGTAGTGTACGCACGTGCATACACAAACACTAGTGCACACAACTAAAAACTCAAATCATCCAATCAGTAAATTGGACTAATGACTTATAAATAGTTCTCAAGTTTAAAAAAAAAATCGTAACAAAACAAACAACCAAAAAAAAAAAAAAAAAAAAAAAAAAACAGATAGCCAGTAACTATTTAAAACATTCCATATCCTTAGCCACTAGAGTAGCAGTTCTCAACCTTCTGATGTTGTGACACCTTGATACAGTTTCTCGTGTTGTGCTGTCCCCAGCCATGAAATTATTTTTGTTGATACTTCATAACGGTAATTTTGCTGCTGTTTTGAAGCATAGCGTGGATATCTGATAGGTGAAAGGGCCGTTTGGCACACACTCCTCAAAGGGCTTGTGGCCCACAGGTTGAGAACTGCTGCATTAAAACAATCGCAAATTAAAACTGCTTGAAGAACTCACTTGGTCCCTAACCTGTAGGGGCTCACAAGAGACCGAACTCAAGCAGGGAGCAGGCATGAGTCTGACCCAGGCCCCCTGCATACATGTAACGGTTGTGCAGCTTGGTCTTCGTGTGGGACTACTAACAGCGGAAGCAGGAGCTGTCTTTATCCTTTCTCCCTACTGGACTGCCTCTTCTAGCATCAACAGAAGATGTGCACAGTCTTACTGCAGCTTGATATGCGAAGCCTGGTTGGTACCCATGGGAGGCCTCCCCTTGGTGGGGAAGGACTGGGAGGAGAGGAGGGAGGGGAACCTGTGGTTGGGATATAAAGTTAATTTATTAATAATACATACCTTCAGAAAACCTGCTTGAAGATTTTTTTTTTAAAGATTCTGTTATACCTCATTGAGAATGGCTGGCATTGAGAAAGCAAAGGGCAGTGAATGCTGACAGGAAGTTAGGTAAAGAGGAACCTTACACATTGCTGGTGGGAATGTAAGCTGACTATGGAAATCTCTGTAGAAATTTCTCACAAAACTGAATGTAGAACTACCATATGACTTACCCTTTGTTATACACAGAAGAACGCTTAAGCTCGGACACCACAGAGATGCTTTCACATCCATGCTGACTGCTGTACTGTCTACAGGAGCCAGGAAGTTGGAGCCAGCCTAGGTGTCCATCAATAAATGCATAGATGAAGTATAATACACCTATACAATGAGATGTTATATGCTCATAAATAAAAATAAAGTCAGATTTTCAAGGAAATAGAAGGAATTAGATACCATATCAAGCAAAATAAACTTAACTCTGAAAGATAAATACTGCATGTTTTCCTTCATATGTAGAGGAGCATGTGTTGGGGGCCAGTCATGGAACTGTAAGGAGGCTAGAGGCGGCCGGAGCAGAAGGAGGGTGATGGAACACGTGCGACTCTAGCGGAAGGAAGGAAGCCAGCCAGAGGGGGCTAAGAGTAACAGTGGGGGGGAGATGAAGTAGAACAAAGTATAATGAGCCATGTATATATATATGTATATATATATCATAATTAATAAAACCATCACTTTGTATGGTAACCTGAAAAGGTTTATTTTCAAAAAGTGATGAGCAGTGACTGAATACCGAGTGAGTGTAAAGTGGCATTTCCTAGACTGTGGTTTGGGAAAATGAGTTACGAAGAAGGAGAATGGTGGCCAAATCAGTACAGGAAACCTGGAGGCATGCTCCCCTCTTACAGCCTCACTTTGTTAGCATGGTAAAGGCTTGGGGAAGCTTACCTTGCTCTCTGCCGACCTCGACGGCATGCAGATTTCTTAATATGCTGCAAAGCAGAGTTTTGTGTGGCACAGTTTGAAAGCAGACTTACCTACGCCACAGTTACATTACGTACATGTCTCCAGACTGTGTGTAAAGTCTCTTACCACCGAGGGCTACAGCGCTGGGCGTCATGGTGCACACCTTTTCATTCCTACACTCCAAGGCAGAGCAGGCAGATCTCTGTGTGTTCAAGGCCAGCCTAATATATAGTGAGTTCCAGGACAGCCAGAGTTAGGTAAAGAAACCCTGTCTTAAACAAAAAAGAAAAGAAACAAAACCAAAAAGTCCAAACGGTTACAATTGTAACTAGATATGTTTTTAAATTGGTAGGCGAACTCTTTAAGTATTAAAATGTAAACAATACAAAAATGATGAAAATGGCTTTTAAAAACAATTTGTTGAACTTCCTTTTTTTAAGCACCGACTTTGTGAAAGACGATAATTGCTAGGGGATTAATGCTGCTTAGGGGCAGCAAACCAGGCAGGCGGTTACACAGAATAACTTGTTTTTAAGAAGCATGAAATGGCAACACAGGATTGCTTGTGAAGAATGAAGAGATTTAAGCGGGAAACTAAAATCCTAATTCATGTAGCCTTCAAATCCCAACAAATGTCAGATCCCTCACTGAATCAGCATAGACTGTGGTTGTTAAACTGCATTATGCACACATTCATTGTATGGGTTTTTTTTCTTACTAACATTGTTCACATATTATAAATGAAAAGGAAAAATGGGTAGGATAGATATTTTTCTAAAATGATCAAGGTGATTTTTTTTTTATTGTTTTCATTGTTAGAAAGAATGTCTTATATGGTTAAAAAGGAAATAGTTTGAAGTGGCTTTTTTAGTGTAATTGCATATTTCCTTGACAGACTGTCTAATAATTGCCAAATTTAGGTCCTTAAAGCAAACCCAGAATGTCAGAAAGAAATAGCACTGCTGTATAAGGGTATCATACAGAAGATGAAAAGGCAGTTAGACTTCATTAGAACTTACAGAATGTCTTGGCCCAGCTGCCTTTTTCTGCATGTTAACTTAGCTGCAGGCACTTGTGGATGGAGCAAGAAGAGACACGGAGCTCTGTTAGCAGATCTCTTTACCTATCCCAACTCCTCCTGCCGTATGTCAGCAAGCAACCCTCTCAAAACCCACCAAAAAACCCAAAATAGCTTCAGTATGATATAGCCAGTCTTTACACAGGCAGTCAATCCAAGGGCTCTTCCTCACTTCGTAGATTTGTGTTATTCACATGTCAACAGTGTACATACAGTTTTGTTTTTTTCAAGGCAGCGTTTCTCTGTGTAACCTTGGCCGACCTGGAATTTGCTCTGTAGACCAGGCTGGCCTCGAACTCACACTGCCTCTATGTGTATCACCGTTGCCAGGCCAGGTTTTGGTTTGTTTTGTTCCTCTTGTTGTAAAATTAGAAGTCTGGACTTCTCAGAATACTTCATAAAGACCAAGCAACTGTTAGCCACAGCCATTGTTCCTTTGTATATTCATTTATCTACTTGAATTTCTGTTCTTCTTTGAGACTGTCTGGTCATGTAGGGTAGGCTGTCTTGGAACTTGCTGTGTTGCCTGTGTTGAAAGTGTTGGGATTATGGTCGTGTACCACCATGCCAGAGGCTTCACTCATCTGATCACTCTATCTTACTGCTTTACCACAAAATCTAGTTGAGAGATTTGTGGATTTCTACTGTCTTATTTTCTATAGCCTTTATCTCATGGAGAAAAATCACATTACAGAATTCTTTGCATGAGTTTTGATCATGGATTCTATCTTGGAAACGATGAGTTGCTCTTAGTGGGTCATACAGAGTTTTGTTTGTGTGTGTCTTCTTCCTGAGAAGAAAACATAGTGTTGTCATTTCAGAGGAAACGTGTTAGACCTAAAAGTTGTTACTAAGCACCATTACTCTAGTGGTGGTTCTCAAACTTTAGGTCTCGACCCTTTGAAGTTGAACAACCCTTTCACAGGGGCCACATATCAAATATCTTGCATATCAGATATTTACGTTGTTATTCATGACACCAGCAAGACTATAGTTATAAAAAAATTATCAGTGGGATAATTTATTGATGAGGGTTACCACAACATGTAGAACTGTATTAAAAGGTCTCAGCATTAGGAAGGTTGAGAACTGCTGCTCTAGAGGGACTAAAAGCTGATCAGATGAATCCAGATCACCAAGAGCAACTCTAACCTCAGATCTTCTTCATGTGTGTACAGACAAGTGTTTGAGCACATGCTCTGGCACTGCTTACGTGCTGGGAAACCAATGGTGACTGAGACAGGCAGAATGCTGTTCTCACAGTTTCATTGCGATTTTCAGAATTACATGTTAGAAGGAGAATCCACAACAGACAGTGATGATTTCGGGTAGCTTCAGATGGAACTTCAAAGAGCTGCCAGATGGTGTGAGAAAAGGAAAACATGCATGTTGTGGTGACAAAGTGAAGCAGCCATTTCAGACTTACTGATCAGGAACTCCTCTTTGAGGAAGTAAAGGTACCTGAATGAGCTGCAAAGATGTGCAAATGTAGAAAGTGAAGAGTCTTAAAATGTGCCAAAAGACTGGAAAATGATAATGCTTCTGGCTGTTATGCAGTGAGCCAGGGGAAGAGGCGAAGATGGCCCAGGAGGATTACCAGCCCAGAGTATCCATGCAGGACCTTGAGAAGGAGTTTGGGATAGTAGACGTGATGGGGGATTATCTGATGTCTGAAAGGCTATCTTGTTCTAGCTTACACTTTGAAAAGTTATTCTGATTGCCTTAAGGAGAGTAGATATTTAAAAAGACAAAAATAGAATAAAAAAATAGCAATAGGATTACTTAGTATTCTCAGAGAAAGACGATTGGGTTGACACTGCATATTGATAATGTGATTGACACAGCGCTGTCATCATATAGACTCAGGATTTTTATTTTAAGTATTAACATACAGTTGAGCTTCTCCTGAACAACTGGTTTGCTTTTATCCTAGCGCTGCTGTGCTTTCTGATTAGCTCTGTTTTTGAGCTAGAAAGCGCAGGTGTGTAGTACAGCATCATTTACATTCTGAGCATCCCATCATCTTCTCTCCCATGCTCACGTTCCCTTGGCCTTGGATTTCCCTTGTTACTTCGTTGTGTTGATTTTGCACCTATCTTTGTAAGTTTCCATAAAGCCCTTTGGAACAATGTGGTTTATAAACATTTCTTTAGGGGAATCTTAAAATATTTTACAGTCAGAAGTACTATATATAGATTTTTTTTTTATTTACCTGTTTACTGAGTAAATCTTCTTGATTTCCTCAAACAGTAAAGAAGTCCAAGTAGACGGTGGTGGGTGCCTGTAGCCAAGAGGTGGCCTGGAAGGTTGTGAGTTTGAGGCCAGCCTGGGATGTACTCTCAGGCCCTGCTTCACCAGACAAACAAAGAAGAGACTGAGAGACGGGTTAGTTGGAATCAATGAAGTCAGTGTTATCTTGGCTAAAGGACTGAAGCTTGAAGAATGTGACTAGGAAACCTCAAGGTCTGCTAGTGAGACCTGTGTTGAACAGAACAGCAGAGACTGCATAGGCTCCTACCTCACCTGATAAGTATAGTGTGACCTTGGAAAACAGTTTACCCAACTGTGCCAAAAGCTTATTTTAACAGGAAACACTGTATAGTTTACTTCTGGAAGCGATTTCTTTCCTGACATGGTTAATTGTCATTGGTAAAGTTAGTGACTTGTGTGACACTTAAGGGGACCGATCAATTGGATTGGGTGACTGGCTGCCATCATCCTGTACCTAGCGTATTTCATTAGAACAGGGGCAGGTTGGTGGCCCCGGTGAAAATAATAGTGAACTACTTGGAGCTGGTACTTCCTTCCACCAGGGCTTGAGAAAGGAAGCACCTCGGACATCCACCTTCTTGTCCTTTGCATCCCCCAACCTACTTTTTCTACCTTTCTATATCCACACTCCCAAATAATTACAGGGTACAAATTTTAAGGAAGAGGCTCTATCAATCATCATAGGAAAATAGGAGACCCCTGTAAGCTTGCAGGACTCAAATTGCACGTGACTCGAACAACCTTGGATTCTGTCCTGAGACATGCACAAGTCTTAGAAGTTATGAAGGAAGTATTTGGCCACAATTCTTGCTGTGGAGACTGGGTGTCTGCCAAGACTTTACTTTGAAATTTCTGTCTTCTGTTTCTAGTCTTAAGGCATCATAACATACAATTCTTCTGCCGTTAGTCTATTTTATTCTTTTATGAAGAAGTCACTTTTAAATAACAATTATTTCCACTGTAATTAGACAAATCTTCTTTTGTTTGCATCATTTTTGTTACCATATTGTATATACACCTGCTTGCTCAAACCTGCCCATGTAACTCCTTCTCGGGAACTCTCTTCAGGAGTTTCAAAGTCTTCAACTTCTTAAGGTATTAATGAGATTTGCCAGAGTTGTAGTATCTGAACACTTGACTAGATAGAGCAGCAGGACCATATGCTTGTCCACACAGCTCCTCCAGTAAGCTCTTTCTTCTTCAGACAATGCTAAATTCATCTCAAGTGCCAGAGACTTAAAGGAAGATGTATTTGGGTTTACTGATGAATACAGCAAGACCAGACATCTCACAGACTCTACTGTAAGGTCCAGACAAGAGAAGACTACGCTGCCCCTTGGGAACACTTAGATTATGAAGGATTCGTCTGAAGCTAAATAGCGTTTGCCTTTCTCTTCTTTGTGCTTCAGGGCCATAACTGTCCAAGGTTGTGGTTTATGTTTAAATATGTACAACCTTCAGTTGTTAATACACATTTTGAACTCAGGTTTTTAACTGTTATTTTAAGAATTAAGTTTAAGATGATTTATGGTGTGGGAAATTATTCTTTAAAATGAAGGATTTCCTTTTTTGTCTCTCTGCTGAAGACTGTGTGCGCCAAGGGCTTTGTACGTACTGGGCATGTACTTTACTACTGAACTATGTCTCAGCCCAGTTTCTCACTTTAAAATAATCACACACCCATAAGAAGTTACAAGCAGGTCCCCAGGACACCTCACCTGGCTTTATAGCTACAGTATGATTATCACGACCAGCGAAGTGTTTGAAATGTATCAAACAAAGAAGCCTTCATTTTTCCCCCTTCTCTTCAGTCCCTTAGAGTAACCCTTAGAGTAACCGCTTCCTTTAAAACCTTTATAATTCACACATATATATGAATACACAAGAGCTTGCACAGTTATGCTTTGTTTTGAGATACAGTCTCACTGTACGTAGCTCAAGCTGGCCTTGGATATGAACTTCCTATCTCAGAGCCCCGAGTGTTGAGATTGTAGCCATGTGCCATCACACCTGGCTTACTCATTTTCTTTTTTGCAGAATGAGTGACTAGGGTGATTTATGTTATACAATAACGAACATTTAAAATACAACATACTGCCATTTTATGTTGATTAATATGGATCTACTTTACTCTCTGATTTATTCATGCTGTTCTGTACTATGAACAGACTATAATTTATTGAAGCATATGTCCTTGTTGTTAGACATTATATAATTGTGAGATTTCTACTATAAGTAATACTACCGTTAATATCCTTATATAGTGAGCAATAGTTGGCTTTTAGAAGTGATATTTCTATATACTGTCAAAAGTATACCACTCATTTTAAAAAGAGTTACTAAGCAACACGACAATAAAGTGAACAGATATGTGGAAAAACATAGACCATGTAAGTGTATAGTTAGCAGACCTAGGCTTTTCTTATTCATGATGGAACCATTAGCAGTCTTTGTTTTTGCAGGAGTTTTGTTTTTTATTTTTGTTTTGTTTTATAGAGGAAACAGTGCTGGGGATCAAATGCAGACATGCTAGGCAAGCACTCCACCACCTGACCACATTCCCTAGACGGTTTGATTGACTTTAAGATAAATTTTCAACATGCCTCCGTAGACTGAAAATTATAAGCCAGCATGTAAAGTATAGTCTCAGATGTAAGTGTTCCTAAGGTCACCAGTGTTCTTACTGTTTTTTTTTTTTTTTTCACTGAAATAAATAGGCTAAAGTTCCCAGGACAGCCTGCCACAGTAAAGGGTAGAGATATCCTGGACTTCAGTGAGTATTATACATGCAATCGTATTTATTAAATATTAACCCAGTAGTGACAGTATTTAACAAGGAACTTTTTGTTTGTTTGTTTTGTTTTTCAAAACAAGGATTCTCTTTCCTGGAACTCACTCTGTAGACCAATCTGGATTGGTGGTCCTCCTGTCTCTCCCTCTCAGTACTGGGATTAAAGCTGTGCACCACCACTATCCTGCAGGAAGCTCTTTTAGAAATGAACTCATTTTGGGGCCTAAATTCCTAGCATTCATTTATAAGTACCTATGAGGGCCAGTGAGGTGACCACTGTCTTCCAATTTGGATGCCTCAAAGAAGTATTCATAGTCTGCTAGCATTTTTGTTTTGTTTTGTTTGAGACAGGATCTCACCGTGTAGCCCTAGCTGGCTTGGAACTTGATCTAAAGACCAGGCTGGTCTCAAACTCCCAGAGATCTGTTTGCCTCTGCCTCCCGAGTAGTGCTGGGATTAAAGGTGTGCCCCACTCACTATTCCTGGCCCAATGCTAACACTTAAGGGAATGCATTCCTTCTCATCTGTATTGGTGTGTGTGTGTGTGTGTGTGTGTGTGTGTGTGTGTGTGTGTGTGTG
>OU015757.1:56510253-56562831 GCA_907169655.1 Acomys percivali
TTACCTCCTCACCTATGCTGAGGGCGCTGGGCCAGGCTTTACCTCCTTACCTATGCTGAGGGCGCTGGGCCAGGCTTTGTTTCTGTTCTTACAAAAGAGACTAGGGCTTGAGTTTGTTTTTTTCTTTTTCTGATGGCCTAGTGTGAGCTGTTTATGCAAGGTATCAATGGAAACAATTATCCTAACAGGATGACACAGCCTATTAGGCTTAGAATGTCCTGATTTCCTGTTTAGGTTATCCGGAGGTCAGATGCAGGTCCCTTTACTCACCCGGCAATCTAAGTGGTAGACTGTGGTAGGACTTGGATCACACTCCATTCATCATTTATCCTCCCGGGAAGATAAGCCGGTCCTCTTTGCTGTGTGATATTTTATAACTACAACCCTTAGTAAGGGTGGGATGCTTCCTAACTCAGCTGTGTCTTCAAGCACATTTCTTACAAGGTTGCAGAGTTGTCACTTACCTTCTCTGGAATCTGTTACTAAGCACTGGCCCAGCATAAGCCTTGCCTACAGGCTGTGAACCCCTGTGTTCCTGAGTTAGCCTCAGTAGTTTGCTATCTGCCTTTTTACCCCTTGTATTTAATTATGCTCGAGGGCATAGGAAGACATTTCTGTTTAGAACAGATTAAGCATCAAGTGTTCGGACATGTTTTTTCTAACAAATTATTATACTTGACAAAAGATAATTACATATACAATCAGATCTGGAAGCAAATGGTTAATTAAAGTGCCTTTTCGATTCAAGAAAAGTAAATACATATTTTGAATTGTTTGAGTAAAGATTAAAAAAAAATCTATTGCCAAAAGGAAAAAAATAACCGAGGATACAGATAAAACAGTAGCATATTTATTTGTGTGTGTGCCTGTGCTGTACCACCGGGCCTCAGCACCAGCCATAATTCTCTTTCTGTTAAACAGGCCCCATGCGGTGCCCACTGTGTTAACGACCATCACACTACCTTTGCTAATCCACTTCGCTTTGCATTACTTACGGACTCCATGGCAAATGGCGAAGTCTGGCGCGTGCACCTGAGCCCTGATCTCTAAAGCACAATGATGGGTAGTCTGAGCTCTGCCTTTCTGCTGAGGAACTCTTACGAGGGTCAGAACTTGAGGGTCCCACAACAGAGGCACACCCTCTTCTTTGGGATTTGTCTTACTTAGTTTCTATTGTAAATGCCTTGAGTTCCTTTTTTTTTTTTTTTTTGCTTTTTAAGACAGGGCCTCATAGCCCAGACTTGTCTCAGAGTTGCTGCGTAGCTGAGGGTGGCCTGGCCCCCTTGTCCTTCAGCATCTACCTCCCCTGTGCTGGGATAATAGGCAGGTGGCACCATGCCTTGGCTCAGAGTTCCGTTTTAAATAAGGAAATGACAAAATGCCATTCAGATACTATAGTAAAGTATTTAGTTTTCATTTAGCTTAGTTTATTCCCTTAAGCCAGAACCAGCATTCATATGACAAATTATACATTTTATTAGACTTAAGAGCAGAACACATATGACTAATTTTACTGGAGGTTAACTTAGCTCAGGTATTAAATTCTCCACATTTTCTTGTACTTTATTTTAAATCACAGCCATTATCTCACGTGGGGAGTGGGGTTTAATGGGACACCCACTTAGATTCTCTTAGATGTGAAAAAATGGTTACTCCCTTCCTGCTTGCTTCTCAGCAGTCTCCATCTTAGCCTGTCCTTGAGCTTGGAGACATCAGCGGTTCCCCATCTCAGCTAATCTAGACTGTCGTATTTACTGCTTGAGTTCTCCCAAGCTCAGTTCACACAAGTCTATCGTATTTCTTCAGTGCTCTAATGAGGCAAAATGACTCATCAGAAAGAATCTCAAGTCTAGGAAGCGCCTCCTGAGGATCAAGGTTTGACCCCCTCATGCCGGGAGCCTGGGAGCTTCACATAGCTGACTTACATAAGTGCCGCAGCTGATGTAATGAATCCAGACAGAAAATCAAATGTATGACTTGCAATGTTTATTTGGTGCGTTAGGTGGTGCCATTGCGGGTTTACAGAAGGAAGCCTCAGAAGCAGAGCTTTGGTTTCTAAATGCTCTGTACATCTATGGCACATGTTAAACATCACCTAGTGCAGCCCAGCCTTCAGAATAATGCATACTACTAAAATGTCAGAGGCATGTTAACTATTTTGCATGCATGTTCTCTCTCTCTCTCTCTCTCTCTCTCTCTCTCTCTCTCTCTCTCTCTCTCTCTCTCTCTCTCTGTGTGTGTGTGTGTGTGTCTGTCTGTCCCTGTGTGTGTGTGTCTCTGTCTGTCTCTGTCTGTCTGTCTGTCTGTCTGTCTCTCTCTCTCTCTGTGTCTGTCTGTCTGTCTCTCTGTGTGTGTCTCTCTCTGTCTGTCTCTGTCTGTCTGTCTGTCTGTCTGTCTGTCTGTCTCTCTCTCTCTCTCTCTCTCTCTCTCTCTCTCTCTCTCTCGTGTGTGTGTGTGTGTGTGTGTGTGTGTGTGTGATGTAATTCATCAACAACAAGCAGGAAGTACTAATAGTCTACAGTGTGGTGAACCTTGAGAGAATATACTAAGTGAAAAAGCCAGTTATAAAAGAACATGTTACAGGGTTGCCATTTGGGCATTGACTGCTGATAGCTTATGGGGGCTGGGCAGCAAACTAAAATGGATTGAAATGGTGTCAAATGTTGTGAACATACTGAAAATCATTGATTTGAAGTGGGTGAATTGTACAATACACCTCAAAACTATTTTATTTTATTTACTTTTTGTTTTTTCAAGACAGGGTCTCTCTGTGTAGCTCTGGCTGTCCTGGAACTCACTCTGTGGACCAGGCTGGCTTCAAATTCACAGAGATCCTTCTGCCTCTGCCTCCCAAGTGCTGGGATAAAAGGTGTGCACCACCACTGCCTAACTTCAAAACTATTTTTTAAAAACCTTTATAATGATGTAACTTTAATTGTATTAAGGTTATAAAAGTGAAAAGAGAAAATTTGTGAAATAGCTGTTATGAACAGGAATGTCATATAAGTAAGATATACTCTTTATGTGATAACGGTATATATCCAAAATTAGAAAGCACAAGCCTATTGAACAAATGTGGGCAGCCACCAAACTAGACGGGAGTTAGTGTTGTTCTTCTGAGAGTGGGGGGGGGGGGCAGTGAGTTCTTCATTCTGTGATACACTCCATCTGATTATTTGCTGTGTATTATTTTGAAAAAATTAATTTTAATAAATTAACATACAAACTTATACATGTTTGTGTATGCTCCTGTAGCCACGACAACTACAGGAGTTCTGGCAAATGTAGATGTATATAAATCTGACTGTCTTTGCTGTCTTTTTTTGCTTCTTTCTTTGAAGTTCCCAACTCACCTAGCACTGTCACATAGCATAGCTCAGCACTGCAGATGTTTTAAGGAAGGCTGGTGCGGGGTGCAAGCTTTTTATCCTAGCACTCAGGAGGCCGAGGCATCCAGGTCTCTTTGAGTTTGAGGTCAGCCTGGTCTACATAGAGAGTTCCAGGCTAGCCAGGGCTATATAATAATACCCTGGCTCAAAATAGAAAAAGAAGGAAAGAAGAAAAGGTGAAATAATTTTTTAAAAGAAGAAGAAAGAAAATACACTTAAAGAACGTTTTACTTCCACAGTGAAGTGACATAAAGACTAAAGCCTATAAATGTCTGTAGCACACAGCACCCTGAGCTTCCCCACAGAGGGCAAGCAGAAGGTCCCCACAGGAGGAAAGAGGCTTGGAAAATGGGCATTTAAAGAGAGAAGGCTTGGGTGGAGACAGCTTCAAGGCCTTTAACAATGAATGGGAGACAAGAGAAAGAAGAGGCTAAAAGGAAAATTTTTGTTTGGTGTTTTGAAACAGGCTCGTTTGTCGTCTAGGCTGGCTCTAACTCCTGCCTGTCTCTACTACTGTTAATGTGTTGGGATTGCAGGTTGCACCGCCATGCCAGGGTTTCTGGGATGCTGAGGGCTGAATCTAAAGCTTCAAGTATGCTGGGCCAGCACTCCACCGGCTACTAGCCTTGCGTAGCCCCCTGTATGAATTTTGACTACGTTCATAGTGGTTCTATCTAAAAATCTCTCCTAAGCTTCATCTTGAGTTTTGTAATGTGCTATTTTCACAGAAAAGGATACGCCTGGTGCTTTAGAAAGCAGGTGGCGCTCATTTGACATCATCATCCAGACAAGTATTTTCCCAGCATGTCTTTTCCAAGACCTCTCTTCTTCAATTCCCAGTAGCCAATTACTAAAGATTTGTTTGAAGTGCAAGTGTCCGTCCTCGGGGCTGACTGGGCTTAGGAGTTTTAAGTCTCTGAAGCACTCTAGGAACCTTGCATCAGCTTTGTTTCTTGAAGGTGAAGGAAAAAACAAACAACAACAAAAACAATCTTCTGGGTTATTTTTGGAATTTGCAAAGCATTTTCGAGGTCCCAGGTGGATTTAGTGTTTGGAAAACGGAACTTGGAGGCCTAACGCTGGCCCTGAGCCCCTAGGTCAATGTTCATATTTACAAAAGCAAACCTGATGTCCCCAGTTGCTTTTTCTCTTGACTCTTATTTATCTTATGTCCTGGGTCACTGCCCCTGAAGTGCTTCAAAAGGAAAATCCAAAAGACCCAAAACAAAGAAAACTAAACCAGATTCAAGGGGAAAAAAAATGTCCTAGCACTGTGGATTCGGTTTTACAAAGGCAAAGGGCACTCTGAGGAGTTCTGTAGAATGGTTTTAAGTTTTCCTACGTTAACTGTGTCATTTGCACAAAGTGATCGCAACTGGTTTGAGACCCCAAGAATCTACAGATTGGGGACCAGTCTGTAGGACGGGAGGTTGTCAGCCAGCTAAATGGATCCACCAGCACGAAGGAATTCCTCAGTGATTCAACTATTTTGACCATATAAATGGGACCACCCATGCAACCATTTCATTCCTTAAGCTGATCTTTTTTGTTTGCTGGACACACAGGAAGCACTAAGGAAGTGATACTTAGAACTCACAGCTATTGGCATAAGTCCACTTGATGTGCTGCAATTGTTCTGGCGGTAACTTTGAATCCTTACTGAAAAGGGTTATTAGTTGCCAGTGATCTTTAGACCTGATGAGATGGAACTGAAACCCGCTGTTTTGCTATGTGGTTTTATGGGATCCATACCTTCATTACTTCCCCCAAAAGACTTGAAGACTTGTTTTACTTGGCTACTGGGACAGACTCGCTCACAGAACTTAATGCCAGTCCTCATTGTCATGGGCCCCCCTTTATCCTTTAATGAGCACTTGCAGAGTTGCTTTTGGATACTGTGGTGATGCTCTGTTTTTGTTCATGTTCGATCTACATCTTTGAACTCTACATACCCATGATAACTAATAAATTCACCTGTTGAGACCAGGTCTTATGATTTTTCTTTTCCCAAGACTAAAGGATTTTATGTGATTACTATAAATGTATTGTTTGTTGACTGGTATCTGAAGGAAGCAAAACCTGAACTAGAGTGAGATGTTTTCTGTAATGGGGGCTTTAACATTCAAAACGCAGCATCCTGTGAAATCTGGACGGCCCAGAGAAGCAGTCCTCAGGGCAGTGGCAGGGTAAGGAGTGAGGCTGAGGATAGTGTTTCCTGCCAGTACCCCCTCCTCTTCCCATCTCTTCCTGACAGTGGGGAAGTTATGTTCTTTCTAGGCCATTCCCAACAAATGAGGGGTCATGCTGCTCCTGCCAGACCCAGACTGTGTAGAAACCTATGTGTGTTACAGACATGAGGACAAGTCGTACAGGCTTTGCTTGACAAAGTTCCAGAGACCTCCGACTGGCCAGCACGTGGAAAGGAGAAATTTGAATTTGAAGATGAAGCTCTAACATGCTTCCTGTCTCCATTCTCCCTGCTTACTCATGCCCACTACCCTGTAGGACACAGACACTGAGTGCCGCTCCAGGGGACGGCCATTTATTTAAGGACCCAGAGCAGCAGGCAGGAGAGTGGCAGGCGCTTGCAGTTTCCACCATTCTACACAGTAAGCTGATGATAGCTTCCTCCTGGTTAATAGAGTTCAGATGACTAGGATTTGTGTAAATAATCTTTAAAAATTTTTTTCTTTGTTAGCATCAAAATATAACTTATTTCTTTGTTAATTTATCACCACTTCTTAATAATGTACACTCCTTGAGAAGAGGGACGCGGTTTCTCTGTGTAGCCCTGGCTGTCCTGGAACTCACTATATAGACCAGGCTGCCCTGGAACTTAGAGATCCACCCGCCTCTGCCTCCCAAGGGCTGGGATTAAAGGCGTGTGCTACCACCAACTGGCTGTAAATGTTATTTTGAACTCTAGCGCTAATGCATGTCCAGTGTAGAATACTATAATAGTAAAGTTACTTGTAACTCCTCATTTAAGTAATCATTCTTAACATATCAAGTTTTCTTTCATTTGTGGTATTTTCTGTAACTAGGTGCATCCTAAGCATCTGATTCCAGGTAGATGATTTTCTTAGGCATGTGATAGTCACTGTAAAGTTCTACCACACTGTTTTACCAGGTGGTCTTTTTTTTTTTCCTTGTAGTACTGCTGGACATTGAACTTAGACTTCATGCACACTAAGCACCAGATTCTTTTATTTTTTTTTTATTTAAGTAATTTATTCAGATTACATCTTATTTGTTATCCCCTCACTTGTATCTTCCCATTTCCCTTCCCTCTCTCTTTCATCTTATTCCCCTCCTCTAGGTCTGTGGCAGAAGGAGACCTTGTTCCCCACTGTAAGATCACAGCCTATCAGGTCTCTTCCTGATAGCCTGCTTACTCTTCCTCTGTGTGTCACCAGATCTCCCCACCAAGGGGAAGTGGTCTGATAGGGGGCACCAGAGTTCATGTCCAAGTCAGTCCCTGCTCTCCACACAACTGTGGAGAATGTGCTGTCCATTGGCTAGATCTGGATAGGGGTTCTAGGTTTACTGCATGGATTGTCCTTGGTACTGTAGTTTGAGCTGACCCGCTTGGGTCCAGATCTGCCAGCCTTAATGGTCTTCTTGTAGGTTTCTAGAACCCTCTGGATCCTTCTGTTTCCCCATTCTTCCTTACCTCTCTCACTTAGAGTCCCAATAGGAAGTCCCAGTAGCCATCCCAATCTCCGGCTAAGTGAAGACTTTTCTGGGACATCTCTGTTAGGTTAGTGTCCAATTGTAAGTGAGTATATGCCATGTTCCTCATTCTCAGTCTGACTAAGCCCCAGATTCTTGATAGTGACATTTAGACTGTTTTAATTTTGTTTGTTACCTAATAAAACATTAGGATTACGGTCTCTGTGCTAACTTTTTGTCACCTTTATTATTTTTCTTACTTATTTTCTTATTTTCCTCTCCTGTATGTCGTGTAAGTGTTCTTGTTTACTGATTTGAAGAGAATGATTATTCTGTGGTTCCTACACTCATTGCAGAATGGTAGCCTGTCAGTCACAGCATCACCATCTGAGTATATGAAATTAATGTTCCATGGGGAAGATATGTTACCAAACAACAGTAAAAAATGATGCATATATTCTCTTTTCATTTCCAGACAGTATCATTTTTGTATTGTTTCACTAAAGTTTCTGCAACAGTGTTTCAACTTTTGCTGTGGCCTAGAATGTTCTCTTACCTAAAAATAAACAGTGATCATTAGTTGTTAATACTTTCATTATCTCGGGGCTGTAAAGTGGGCTCAGTGGTTAAGAGAGTATGTTTTGCAAAGGACCCAGGTTCTGTTCCCAGCACCAACACTGAGGCTCAGCAACTCCTCCAGCACCAGGCACATATGTGGTGCCTGTGGCCAGACATACATACAAGCAAAACACTCGTTTAAAAAATATTTATTTATTTGTTAGTTTATTTATTTGTTTATTTGTCTTTATTTTCTAGACAGGGTTTCTCTGTAGTTCTGGCTGTCCTGGACTCACTTTGTAGACCAGGCTGGCTTAGAACTCACAGCGGTCTGCCTCTGCCTCCCCAAATGCTGGGATTAAAGGCAAGCACTCAGCTGGCAAAACACTCTTACACATAAAATAATAAAAATAAATATTTAAAATTAAAAATATATATTATTGCATTTTCTAGCTTTTACAGGGGTCTGTATGTATAACAGTTACAAATTAGTGATGAAATAAAGAGTTAAACAAGTCCTGACCTTCCCCCCTAAAATTGGTTTCTCCTAATCTTTCTTTTGGTGGCTTTAATTACCTTAAAAGTTTTTATTCCGCTTAGAGCTACTGGGTCCACACACACATCCTGTGGATGAATATAAGCGCTTCCTTCATGTGAGAGCAAAACCAATAGATCCCTTCTTTATAAACTATGTTTTTTGAAAAAGAACATAAAAACTCAGGAGCTAGTAAGTAAAGCATCAGGCTTTCTGCAGCAACTCAGGTGGGGAAGGATAGGAAGTTGGCTTTAAAGGGCTTAAAGGGTTAGGGCTTAACGGTGGATAAGGACTTTGATGCTCTCGGCCGGCCTCGCATGGCTTTTAAAAGATTATAACAATATTTGACAATGATTCTAAGTGGAGTTTATAAAGCGGATGGTTGGTTTTGAGACACTACGGAAAACAGATGTCTTTTGTTGTTGTTGTTTGTTTATACAGAATGATTAGCAAGAGCTAACAGAGTCCTGAAGCCCGGGGTTTCATCATGATAGCAGTCCATCCCAGAGGAGGACCCAGCAGAGGGCGTTTAATGCACTTAATTGAGATTATCTGAGCTTTTGCTTTAAATTACTTTAGGAAAGTCTGTCTGCAAACAGCTTCCCTGAAAGGTAAACATACCTCTGAGAAAAAAAGGCACTTTCCTGTTCCACATACAGGTAGCACAAGCCTCACCTGAGCCTCAGGTAGTGTACAAAGATCAGGCAGGTGTTGATGGGACTGCTAGAGGGTTTCATTACAGCTGTGTGGAAAATGCCATAAAATGTGACCGCTGAAAAATTTAGCAGAAAAAAAAAAAAAAAAAGAATACTATTTTGGTTGTGAAGTACACCGGTCATGCTCTTTATTTTATTGTAAAAAAAGAAAATCATATGGAAATGAACCAAGAAGCATATTGTTGATTTGAATAAATGTCGAAAAACTGACATGATGTTTCCACTCTCTTGCTCAGCTCCTCGACTTGTTCATGGTCTGGGACTGGTCCACTTACCTAGCTGACTATGGACGGCCAGCTTCCAAGTATCTCCGAGTAAACCCACACTCGGCCCTCACTCTCTTGGAGAAGTGAGTATGTTCTCAAAACAATATTTGTGTGTTCTTATTCTGGATAGCATTCTACACAAGTTCTGATTTGGCGGTAAGGAACTAGAAATGTCTCTGAAAAGACAAATGTCTAGATGGGGTTTTAAAGCCAGATAGGATGACATGTGCCAATAATCCCAGCCCTGAAGTTGGAGGATTATGAGTTTGAGGGAGCTAAGGCTATATAGTGAGATTGAAAACATGGAAGGAAGGCGGGAGGGGAAGAGAGAGATTCAGTCCGTTTTGATGAACCGAAGAGAAGTCTCTTTCTTTCCAAGTTGTTTTGATTATATATGTGAGGAAAATGTTTTTTCCTAAGGTATCCTGAAAATCTCAGGCTCAGTTTGCCTTACAAATATGTTAGCAGAAGCCTGGAATGTAAAGCGCAATGCTAGGTCCTGAGCCCATCCCCCAACAGGAGAGAAAAGTGTTTGCTTGGAGGTACAAGAATTGGAGCTACTTAAAAATAAAACAAAATAGAGCCAAGAAATGGAATGGTATCTAAGTCTTGCATTCTTTGCAGGTAGGGAAATACCTGGTTTGAAAAAACTATATTGTGAAAATGAGAAACTAGGGTTTACTGGTGCACCTCAGCAGTGTGTTCCTTTTCCCTCATTGCATAGCAAATCTTTTCTTCAATTGGTCATATTTTGTTTAAAGTAGTAACTGTTAAAATGTACAGTTTTATGTTAAAATTGTATATTGTTTTTCCAAACTTCAAGATACCTGTGGGGTTTTTTTATTTAAAAAAAAATGTAAGAAACTATTCACAATTTATATAAATTTATTTTATGATGGCCTAAAATACTTTCAAGGCAAAACCATTACATCTTAAAACTGTTCCCATTTTCATGTTCCCATCACCTTGCTGTGTTACAGCCATGTAAGATAGTCTGACAGACTTTATGGCTTGATATTAGGAAATAACATGGCATCAGGCAGCGCACTCTTAGATCTGTCTGCTAGTGCAAGGCTGTCACTTTCTCACTGTCTGTGTGGCTTCTGTCTCAGGAAGTTTGGTAGTACCGCTTTTCATTTCAAGCACAGAGTTAGTGGTGGACAATTCAGAGCATGTTGAAAGAAAGAAGAAAAAAAAAAGGAAAGAAGGAAGGAAGGAAAGAAAGAAATCAATCCATCAATCAGTCCCAGAGGCAGCAGTTTTACGTCTGTATGTGTTTGTAGGATGAAGGACACCAACAAGAAGAATAACATATTTGCCCAGTTCCGGAAGAACGACCGAGACAGAGAGAGGCTGATAGAGACGGTGGTGAAACAGCTCAGAGGCCTGGTGACTGGTATGTCCCAGCACATGTAGACAGACAGGTCACACTCGTGGCTAAGTGCCTCTCAGTGGCCAGCACTGGACATGAGACAATAATTTGTTTACAGAATGCAAAATCTACAGCAGAAGAAATACACTGATGAGGGCTTAAACACGTAATGGTAACAAACATCATTTGTATGGATTTTTAAATAATTGAATACTACTATTTTATATATAAACATGTAACATTAAATTTTTTTTTCAATTTTAGAGGAAAGGTCAAAAGTGTAATATATAAACCGAATAAATTGTATTTGAAACGGATTGCAAACATTAGAAAAATGTATGTCTCTGCTTGTAAGTATTCTATTTAAACTCGGAGGAGCTTTGTGTCAGTTATAGTTTGGGATGGAGCCACTGCTGATAAGGGAATATTTATTTTGCTGTCATTGTTGGACTTTTAGCTTTTATTTTCACCTCATGACCTAAAAGTTTTAGTTTTGCCTATTCTGAGGAGGAAATACAAAAAGCTTGAAAGTTCCTGAGATCAAACTCAGCTCACCAGGGGTGAAGAATCATTTGTTATTTGGATAGCTTAATCATTCTGAAAACGAAGAAAACAGTGTGGACTTTCTGAAGTGTTGGTTTTGTTCATTGAAGTTAATATTTCTGTCTGTATTTCTTGTAACTGACCCGTTTTTTAAAGTTCTAGTTTGGTTTAAGTTAAAAGAGAAGGCATTGGAAGGGCCATGGATGTCCAGAGTAGGTTGTCCTAGGTTAGCCACGTTCTTTCAGCATAATGAAGTTACAGCGGGTTCAGGTTAACGCTCTTCAGCGACTAGATGGATGCTGTCTATTGTGGGGACAAGCCAGAGCCACTAAACTCTGAAACCTGCAGCAAATGTACATTTTCTTTTGGGCAAATCAGGGTGACACAAATGTTGATGTAAACCTGACCTTTGTTTTTTCTCCATTGTAATTATGCTGAAGTAACCCCCTTTGCACTTTCCGGACTTACGCCTGTAAGATTACCTGACTCTGTAAAATAAGTGTGAGGAGCTATGCTTACTGTCTGGATTTTGTGATAAAATATTAAAAAGGTTGAGAGTTGTTCAAGATGCTGTTTCGACTATTCAGAGCTTCTCCTTTCAAACAGCCTTCTCCAGGCCTATTATTTCCTAATTATCCAAATGGGCACAACACAAAACATAATATATTAGTTCTCTTGACAAAATACTGAAAGTACTTCACTGTTCAAAAGAAATACAATAATTCTTAAGACAGTGCATTCTGGACGTTAGGAGCAGTGCTCAGGCAGCTCTGAAGACGTTGGAATGTGACTGGTCCCCACTCTCTGTGTTTTTGGGAACACTCCTAGCTTTGGCTCAGGCATCTGGGCATTTGGAAAGAGGATCTGCCATATCGCCTGGAGCAGACACCCTTTGGGCTCCTCTGTACTCTTTCCAAAAAGACAGGCACCCCACCTGCGCTTCCCCTCCCATCTCCCCACATCTCCAGATTGCTTTGTTAGCTATTGGGTAGGCAGAAAGGCATTGCAGCCCAGAACGGAGCCCAAAAGCCCAAGATGCAAGCTGCTAGGTCCCCAGGGGGCCAGGGCAGGATCTGGCCTACTCCTGAGATGGGCACTGAAAAAGAAGCAAGAATTTGATTTGGTCCTGAAACTAGAGCTGTGTCCCGGCTACTACAGGATTCTGAAGGGTTTTGGGTACCCCTGTGAAGCTTAGGAGCAGTGAAATTACCATCTCCCAAAGGCTCCCTTGAAGTGGCAGATTGGAGAACCGAGTGAGCCCCAGCTATCCGCCATCGGAACGCTAGTGCCACAACCCACTTTTTCTGAAAGAGACTGAGCAAAGGGGAAGTTACCCCGACCTTTTGGCCTTGATGTGGTGAACAATAGAGGTCTTGAGGCTCACGGGTGAGGGGGACTAGAGGGGCTTGGAGACGGGAGAGCCTAAAGCATAGCTAGGCACGGAGCTTCAGCTTCATGTGGGCCTCTTACACTGGTGGTGCTCGGTGCGTGCACAGGGAGCACCAAAGTTGCACTGCGAAACCCGAATGCCCCGCCTGAGCATACTCTACTCTTGGGGCTCAGGCCCCGCCCAGATGCCACTCCCTGTTTGGATTGCAAGGTGAGCCCGCCACTGCCCACTGCTCCCAATCATTACACTCGAGTGGGACGACACGTCACGTCACGTTATATGACCCAAGACCAGTCTGTAGGGAGAGAGACAATATAAACGTGTCCGAGGGGAGGCGGAGAAGGGTTAACCGAGTGAAGGAGAAAAGTGGGCAGGGGTCTGCAGCCAGCCCCCAGAATCGCAACAGTGGCTGGCTGCACTGGTGAGTTGCTTCTCTGAGCCTCGGGTCTCCTTGGCTGCTCTGCTCCCGATGAGGTGGGAGCATTTCGGAGGCAAATGCCCACCATGGAGGAATGGCACTTTTTGACTGAAGTCAGGGGGAAATGTCCTGGGACTCCAGCATCCAAAAAGGCAAATTCTCTACGCACCCAGAGTTACTGCCGCCTTCCGCTGACAGTCTTGTTTTAAGAGCAGCAGTTTTGTCTGAATTTACTAAATCTCTGGCTTGGTTCCTAACCTGGGGCCCTTTCTGGACTGGAGAGGTGAGCTCTGCACAGTTTTTGAGCCCTCTGCTTTCCCAGTGGCCTGGCTCTCTCCCTGATCCTTCCCTCCCACACGCCCCGTCTTGTCATGCTTTCCTGGGGCCTGAGCTGTTTGTCCACGCTGGGGGCTGCGGCCACTGCACTCGTGTGTGCAGGTCTGCTGCTTGGCCTGGCCCAGCAACTCTGGACCCTCCGCTGGACTCTGAGCCGGGACCCAGCCTCCACACTGCCCCTACCCAAGGGTTCCATGGGCTGGCCGTTTTTGGGTGAAACGCTGCACTGGTTGGTTCAGGTGAGTAGTTTTATTGAGCAGTGCCCCCTTTTCTTCATCTCCCGTTGGATGCTCTTAGTTCTCAGGGCACCTCACAGAAATCCTTACCCAGGAGTTGGGGGGCGGATTACTCAACCCCTCCCCATTGCCTAGCTACTCAGTTTCTTCTATGAAACCCCTGTGTCACCGAAATTCTAAATTAGGAGCATAGAGGATCTGAGAAATGTGGTACCCACGTCTTGCAAGCATAGGAAAAGCTAAGCCACATCACAGCCAGCCATCCTTGGACACTCACATTCCCAGTCAAAGCCTGTATCTCACCTCACCAGTGGGCGTCTACGTAGCTGAGGGGCCTGTTAAGGAAGAGACAGTTGAGATGTCCGGGGCAGGTCTGTAGCCCTGCAGACCCAGAGGCCCCTCAAGCTCCGCCTTGCTTACAGGGCTCCGGTTTCCACAGTTCCCGCCGCGAGCGATATGGGACGGTGTTTAAGACGCACCTTCTGGGCAGACCAGTGATCCGCGTGAGCGGTGCGGAGAATGTGCGCACCATCCTGCTGGGCGAGCACCGCCTGGTGCGTAGCCAGTGGCCAAGGAGCACGCACATTCTGCTAGGTTCACATACACTCCTCGGTGCAGTTGGCGAGCCCCATCGGCAACGGCGTAAGGTGAGGGGGAAAGCAAAGGAACTTAAGATCCATGGTTCCTGGGTGCCTGCGGTGTTCTGTGTACTAAGAACTTGACCAGGGTCCTCAATACGCGAACAGGTGGGCCGGGGTAAGTCTCCTTATATTTCCGGGTTTTGAGTTTTAAAGCCAGGGCAGGGTTACAAGCCCTTTATTCTAGATCTTCTGCGTCAGATGCCAACATCTATGGGGATTTAGATTTAAGAGGATTCAGGGAAGACTTTGTGGAGCAGCTAGCATTTGGAGCCTAGGTGGATGGGAGGGACTCAGTACATCAAAGTGGAAGAATTCAAGCCAGCAAGTTTAGGCCTGTGCGGCTCAGAAGAGGAAGAAGGGACTGGACTTCGCCTTCAGGCTCCCGGAGTCTCAGAGTAGAAGAGGCCAGCCTTTCTTGAGCTGATCCTCGCGCGCGCTCCCTACAGGTCCTAGCGCGCGTGTTCAGCCGCTCCGCTCTGGAGCGATTCGTGCCACGGCTGCAGGGGGCGCTCCGGCGAGAAGTGCGCTCCTGGTGTATCACACGAGGACCGGTAGCTGTTTACCAAGCGGCCAAAGCGCTCACCTTCCGCATGGCCGTACGCATCCTACTGGGTCTGCAGTTGGACGAAGCGCAATGTGCCAGGTTGGCCCAGACCTTTGAGCAGCTGGTGGAGAACCTCTTCTCACTGCCTTTGGATGTACCCTTCAGCGGCCTGCGCAAGGTAATGCCTCCCCAGATGTGGTACCCTGGACCAAGAACGTGGCCCAGCCTGCGATGGGGTGGTGGTTGGTAGGGACCAAGGCTGCTCACTGTGTGACCCGGGGCGAGTCACACACCCTTTATGGGGTGCTCCTGACTCACGGGCTCAGCCAGGGTAGCCTCCTTGAATTTGGGTCTTTGTAGCCGGCTTCAAGGCAGGCAGGCGGCCTGTCCTTTCTCAACGTAGTGCCTTCAACACCCTTTGGAAGGCTGGCATTGCGGGGAGTGCGCAGGATCCGGAGGGCTGCAGATAAAGTCCTAGGGATAAAGCTCAGATCTAGCTGGGGTATAGGCTCCCAGCTGGTTTCAGAATCAGAGAAACAAGGCTTTTTTTTAAAGTCATGGGCGGGGCCTCAGAGTTTAAGGAAGCTAGGTCCTGCCTTCTTTCTCCCTTTGCTCTAGAGCGTTCAGTTGCTTGAATAAATATGATACACCTGAAAAAAAGAATCTTGAATCTTGTGCGCTGGGCACTTTGCATACATTTTCTGGTTTAGTCCTTGCAACCTGCAAAGTGTTATTTTCATTTTTTTTTTTTTTTTAACAAGCAGGCCTCCTTGAAGTCACAGAACACAGTCCAGAGGTGAATGGCTACAAAACTTACCGTGTTCTGTTTCAGTGCTTCCCCCAGGAGCATGTTTTGGCTGGGCTTGCTTCCTGAACTCTGGAGAGTCATCCCTGCCCCCTTTGCCCAACTCCTGAAAGAAGCTAATGTTTAGAACATGCAGTAGTGTCCTTAGCACTGATGCTCACCGCCTTGTCTGAATCTAGTTCAGGGAACTCAAGGGACTGGCCATGGCAAACTGCACCTTGACTGTTCTGTGCCTGGTACCTGCACTGGCAGCTGTATGAGGGACCAAGTGCTTGGCCCCTCAGAGCTCTCTGTTCTGCCCTCTAGGTGACAGTAACTTGCCTTGCCAGAGAGGACTGGTGATGATTATCAAGACAGTGGTGTTTGTAGACAATAAACACACATATGACTACATATTGAGCCATACTTACCACATGCTAGGTGTGTAGTTAAGCTAACACCAGGCTCTAGGCCAGTGGTTCTTAATCTTCCTAATGCTGAAATCCTTTAATACAGAGCTCCTCATGTTGTAGTGACCCCAATCATGAAACTATTTTTGTTGCTACTCTGTATCATTATGAATAGTAATATAAGTATCTGTGCTTTCTGATGGTCTTATGAGACCTCCCCCCTCCCTCTGTGGAAGGGGGTCAGGACCCAGAGGTTGAGAAACACCGATCTAGGGGGCTCTAGGTAGACAAGCCTGGCCCCTGAGCCTCCCTACCCCTGTCTGCCCCCTCTCTCTGTACACCAGGGCATCCGGGCCAGGGACCAGTTGTATCAGCACCTGGATGAGGCCATTGCTGAGAAGCTTCATGAGGAGGAACAGGCAGCAGAGCCAGGGGATGCTCTGCACCTGATCATTAGCAGCGCTAGGGAGCTTGGCCAGGAGCTCTCTATGCAGGAGTTGAAGGTAAGTGATGGGAGGTCACTCCTCCCCCCTTGACTCCCCTTCCTCAGCGATCCCTCCACACATGACCCATACCCAGTCATATCTGGTTTCACACCCTTTTGAGGCACGGATATTACCTCAGGGTGGAAAAGAGGGACCCTGTCATGTTCCAGTCATGATGGCCACATCTGCCAGCTGTTGAAGCCTTGGACTGTAGCATTGCTTCCAGTAGCATCAAATCCAAGTCTGTCCCTTGATGACCTCATCCTTTGCCCCCCCCCCCCGCTCGCTGCATGCGTTTGCCACCCTCCGACCCTTGAGACATGCCTGTCCCCCCTTCTGAACTCTGAAGCTGGTGATCAAACTCCCCATCCTCAGAGCTACATTTTCCCTTGCCAAGTCAACACTCCCCCGCCCCTTTTGTAAGCTACCTTAGCACCTGGCACCTGCTGCAAAGTCTCCTATAGAGTTAAGACCCTTGCCCATAGAGGTTAGAGCATGTGTAATGGCAGGCAGGACGGATCTGCTTCAGAGGTCAAGAAGCAGTGAAGCCAAGCCCTAGGGTGGTGGTATATATTCACGCTGCGGTCACTGGAATCAGCATACAAACACAGACACTGGTGCTACCCTGATGGAAGATACTGCAGACTTAGGCGGGGCGGGGGGCAGGGGGTGGGGGGTGGGGGGCGGGGGGCGGGCGGGAGGCCTGTGAAATGCCCTTCAGCAAAGCAGGGCAAAAAAAAAAAAAAAAAAGGGTAAGCAAGAATCTGCTGGCACTGGAGCAAGGCTGGTGCTGGGGTGCAGGTGCCTCTGCCCTGCCCGATGCATCGCAGGGAAGGGGGGGGGGAGAGGAGAAATACCCAGTCTCAAGGCTGGAAGGGACTTGAAGCGCCTTCCAGAGCCTCCGTTTCCAACCTCGTAAAACAGGAGCAGTGAGAATCTAACGACTTAACATATTTAAAGCAGTAAGAATAACGCACAGAATAATATCCCTGTACCGCCTTTAAGAACTCGTCCAAAGCAGGTGTGTATAGATGTTGGTTCTGCCTACCACTCAACAAGACTTTCACAAGTGATAGACCTGAGTTTTGACTGATTTCAGAGCCCTGAGTATAGCCGCCAGGGTAGGCCATCAAGGCGCTAGTCTGAGCCCAAGAGATTAAGTTTGGATGCTTTACACCTTCAGGGTAGGTTCAGAACCTCCTGGCTGTCTTGCAGGAGTCGGCCGTGGAGCTTCTCTTCGCGGCCTTTTTCACCACAGCGAGCGCCAGCACATCGCTCATCCTGCTGCTTCTGCAGCACCCAGCGGCTATCGCCAAAATCCAGCAGGAGCTGTCAGCACAGGGGCTGGGGCGCGCCTGCGGCTGCGTACCCCGGACCACAGGGTCTGCCCTGGACTGCAGCTGTGAGCCGGACCTTAGCCTAGCGGTGCTGGGCCGTCTGCGCTATGTGGACTGCGTAGTCAAAGAGGTTCTGCGCCTCCTACCGCCGGTGTCTGGGGGTTACCGCACTGCGCTGCGCACCTTTGAGCTGGACGTAAGTGCGCCGCACCCTGGGCCGCTGGATGCTTGCGGCGGTGCTGGGGTGGGAAGGGGGTAGGGGGATTGGCACAGAGATCTCTTTTCCCTGCCAGGGCCTCAGCGTTCCCTCCTGTAAAGTACTCGGAGCCCTCTTCTATTTCCCAGACTCTCTTTCCTCCGACCCCAGTAGACAGATGCAAAGCCCGGTGCCTGAAGAGCTGGCAAGGTTAGAAATTTTATATGCTTGAGCTTTTATCAGCGATCTAGCTAGATCAACTCAATTAGAACCGAGTTTTAGAGCGCAAGCATTTTTCTCTGAGCTGCGCTACTAAGGAGCCAGTCAGTGTATGTGGCTGGGAAGCAAAGGCGGTGCCTTACTTCTCCCGTTCCCCCACAAGGCTTAAGTAGCTAGTCACTGTTACCTGTCCGAGGCTTGGATTTATGGCATAATCCTGGGAAATGCAACAGCCTAAATACAAAGAACAAAATCTTAATGGCTCCACTGGGTTGCCCTTGGCTGGACAAGGTTAAGAACCAGGCCCAATTACATCGCAGAATAATCTTGGGCAGTTCTCCCTTTACTGTGGGTCTCAGTTTACCTTCTGGGAGGAAGTTAGTTAGTTAGTTAGTTTGTTTGTTTGTTTGTTTTTTTATCTCTCATACTCCATGCCAGGCTGTGGGTGTTTGGTGGATTGGTAGAATTGGGGTTTGGAAATTCACAGTGCAGAGCTTGAGGGCCTCTGTCTGAACAGCTTTGCTGCAGTATCCTGAGCAAAAAGGCCTGGTGTGTGTGATTTTGGGGGGGGTGTCATTGAAGAGACAGATTCCATCCACCGGGAGCTCCATGCAAAAAAGGAGGGAGATCCCTAGTGTTGGGTAATTCCAGAAAAAAAAAGGGGGGGGCTAAACTGCCTAAAGTGGGAGCTGCCCAGCCAAAGGCTGTACTGAGAAGTGACTTGGGTGCTTACACTTGATGCTGCGGTCCGTGGCTGGTGTGCCCAGGAGAACAGGAAGAGGAACGGAGGAGCCAGCAGCTTCCAGAGCAGCGGGTGGAGTGCAGGGAAGGCCCTGCTCACCACCTTCAGCTGTACCTGTGGAGAAACCGGGGGCTAGAGAGGAAAGAGCATTCCTTTAGGTGATTCCAACACGTTTTCCCCCTAGTGAGAACTTGAATAGTAATGAACCTCCACAGGCTCTGGAAAAGTGCACTCCTTTGAGGGCTAGGTGGCATTGTAGCTCAAAGACTGGAAGACGAGGCGAACAAGCCTAACTGGCTGAGAATGTAGGTCAGTAGCTGGAGCACTTTCCTAGCGGGGATGAAGTACCCCTTACTGTCTCCCCCCCCAAGTTGGCAATAGCCAGCAGGGGGCAAGGGACAGGATGGTTAAAAGAGCTGAGGGTGGGGATGAGTAAGGAGGGTGTGCATCCTCTTAAAGCACACCCACAAGGTAGTATTGTTCTCTGAGCGGGAAGGCGGGTAAGTCTTCAGTTAAATGCAAAGAAGAGTTTTATAATTGAACGGTCCCAGAGCAGGGACGGTGCCTTGTTATTTGGGCTGTACCAGCTCAGACAGCTGGTAGATACATTCTTACAAGTGTCCCATGTCAGAAGAGAACAGGCAAAGAGAGGAAAGAGAGGCAACAAACTCATAAGAAATATTCGTGTGTGTCATGTGTGTCAGCCTCCTTTCGAAATTCTCTCAACAACATGAACATCTTTTTTTTTTTTTTTTTAAATTCTTACTTTCCCAACTAAGAAATGGTGGTGGGAGGAAGCAGTCTGGGATCTTATGGCTCGCTAGTGAAGGCGCTGAGCTTGCAATGCAGACCTTCTGGCTTCAGGGTTAATTAATCACAGGCCCCTGGAGGCTTATTTGGCGCTTCTCCGGGGGAGGGGGGTGGGATTGGCTCCTGTCATTTCCCTCGATGCTTTGCGATCAAGACGGGCCCCCTCACTTCGCAGGGCTACCAGATCCCCAAAGGCTGGAGCGTGATGTATAGCATCCGAGACACGCACGAGACAGCCGCAGTGTACCGTAGCCCGCCTGAGGGCTTCGATCCCGAGCGCTTTGGCGTGGAGAATGAAGATGCGCGGGGCTCTTGCGGCCGCTTCCATTACATCCCGTTCGGCGGCGGCGCGCGCAGCTGCTTGGGCCAGGAGCTAGCGCTGGCGGTGCTGCAGTTGCTCGCAGTGGAGCTGGTGCGCACCGCGCGCTGGGAGCTAGCTACACCTGCCTTCCCGCTCATGCAGACGGTGCCCATCGTGCACCCGGTGGACGGGCTCCTGCTGTTTTTCCACCCTCTCACGACTTTGGGTGCGGGGGATGGGCTACACCTCTGACTCGCTGCTTCTCTAGCCTTGGCTTGCCCAGTGGCTGCTGTGCACACGCAGCCAGCGCTGCCCATCTTCAGCTCCCAAGGTCCTTGTCGCGGGCACATTCACCGAGTCACGGGTCTAACAAATGCTTATGGGACAACTCTGCTAGACTGGAAGTAGTAGAATAAACCACAGACACCCGCAGTGGAGAAGCGGCTGGCCTTGGGTAAGGAGAGCAGGAGGCGCACCTCACGCGGTAGGCACTTCCCAAGATCTCAAAGCAGCCAACCAACGGTAGAAAGAACTTATCTCACTAAATGAAACCTGGCTTCACTTTCAGGTGGCAAGTCCGACAGGGAGCTTAGATTTGGGGCCCAGGCGGTGGCGGTAGTGGTGGTGGCAGTTAAGTGTGTACATAGAAAACTAGAAGAGAATTTGCAACTTTTAAAAAAGTTAGCAGGATACCAGGATGGATACCAGACCGACCTGTTGTTTGTCCAAGAGACACACCAAAAGGGCCCCGGGGCTCCTACTGGCCCAACACCAGCAGATTTCTGCTAGAGACTTCTGAAAAGAAAAATTCCAACTTCAAGAATGTATTTAATATCCTCATTTATATAGAAGATCATATGTTCTCTGAAGATGTCTCTAATCAGTCTGGTTCATGTGGGGTTGAGACATAATCCCTTCATGGGAGAGTTGAGATAAACAAGAGATGTTTGGATCAAAACAGGAAGGCCAAGAAATAACATTCCCTGTCAGTGGTTGAATAAGGATGCTGTGGCTCAGTTGGGCAGCTGGTCCCCTGTGTGAGGGCCAAGAGTGAAAAGGATGGAGTACAGAGACTTAACTGAAGGACATACCTGTAGCCTATACCCAGAGAGTCTAGATGCTGGACAGCCTCTGTCCCATGCTTCCCTCTGGACCCTGAATCTGGACCCGCATCTGGACCATGCACCTGGATTTGGAGCATCTCTGCAGCATCTGCCCACAGAGTTGTTCTGCTTACTGCTTCACTCTCCTCACTAGTACCAAGGAAAAACTGAGAACTGATGAGACCACTGCTGTCCTGCGTCCCCTTCTCCATCACCCATCCTTCCTGGCTCCAGCTCTGAGCCACATAGAGCTCAGCCCTTTTGCTTTTTTGCAGCCATCCCTACTCTGTCTAAATGTCTGCTGGCTTTTCCAGCCCAGAGGTTCCCACCACTGCTTAAATCAAAGCCACTGTCATCCTGTCATCATTCCCCAAAGCCCACTTCAACCTGCCACCCATGTTCCCACACTCCTAGGCAAGAGGACAAGGAAGCTGTAACTGGCCTGGGCTGACCCTGTAGGAGGAAATAGGTGGCCTTCTGACCTTATACTTAAAGTTGATCTTGGGGCCTGAAGGCAAGTTGGGCATAATCGGGTACTTGAAGGCTAACAGCTGTTAGAGTTAGCCCCGCTATAACCCTTACAGGACAGTTAACCACCCACTGGTCAGTGTGGAGGCCAGGCCCTGAGCTTGGGCAGGCACCAGAGGGAGCAAAGGCGTGGTGTAGGCCCACCACTTTGAGCATCTGAGAAGCCTGAATCTGGATGAGGAAGCCAAAAGAGCCTGCTTCGAGGTTGATTCTGATTTAGGGAGAAAAAACTAGAGAGGTACCTTCAGAAGCCAGGGCAAAATGGTTCAAAGAGACTTGACTACCTTTGTGGGGTGGGGTCTGTACCAGCTATAAGCCCATGGAAGTTACTCTGGTTTTCCTCATTTCCCATGGCTGCATCATATCATTGGTATTCAAAAATGTGTAGGCTCCTGATTTAGTAACTCCAAGTTTGTAGGGAAAGAGTAGATATAGTTCTTTCCCCTTGGACTTCTGATGTCACATAAAGAGGCAGACAATTAATAAACCAACAAACCCAAAACAAACAAACAAACAAAAACACACCAAGAATGCCCAGTGGTGAAAAGCATAGAGAAACAAGCAAAAACAACCAACCAACCAACAACAAAACCAGTCCTTTAACAGAGTGTCTCCTGTCTAAGTTCCAACTGTTGGACAAGGGACCCTGTCTGAGGTGATATTGGCAAAAGTCGGTTGCTTTGGCCTGGATCCCCAGCCAAAGCTGGGAACAGCAGCAGGGAATAGACCCATGAGATTGGAGGGAAAGCTAGCCGGGGCTGAAGGGAAAGCCCAGAGGTTGTGCTGGCCATCTGATTTCTGCCACCCCTGTCCACTAGCAAAAACAAAACAGCACAAACAGCCACCACCTGAAACCTGACCCTGAACCCATAGCAATAGGAAAAAACGGTTTGGCAAACATTTTGTTTCCCAGCGAGCCAACCCCCCTTCCCCCAACCCCCACCACTCAATAAACTTGGGTGAAGTTTCTAGATCAAAGTTCTTATTGGGCTGGTAATTTGTAGATCCTGCTCACCCTTCAAGAACTTTTTAAATGATCGTGCACTCCAACATTTAATGTTCCTGCCAAGCTCTCTGCAGATCTTGATGGCCAGTTAGAGTCTTATTTATTTTTTAAGTATAGTTTTTCCCTGTGGCCATTTCTAGCGTGCTAGCCGGGCTCATCTTGTGACCTGGCGCACGCTGAACTTGGTGGGGTGGCCCAGCAGAGTTCACTGGGATGTCACGGTCCGGCCTGCAGGGGTCACAGGCGGGTCAGGCTAAAGGGTTGGGAATGGGCCCCAGGTCACGCCCCCGCTGGCTGGCTTTGCACACCGGCTGGAGGCGCTCTCCAAGAAGGGGCGGACAGAGATTTCTGAGAATTACCTCCAGCACAATTCGTCCGCGTTCCTGCGGGTGCCAGAAGTTCGCGTTCTTTACAGTAACCAAATCATTACAAGATATGACAGCGACAGCTGTCATACAACCCATGGACATCCCGCCTTAGACAGTTGCTAGGTTTGTGGGGGTCCTTCCGGCATTTCCCAAGGGGCGCGGGTGTGCTTTTGCTAGAACCCATGTTCAGTTCTAAACAAACACACATCATTGTTTGTTTTCCGCGCCACTGGTGCGTTTAGTGCCCAAACCAAGGCAGTGTGTGGCTGGCCGAAGTGGTGTAGCTGGTGGATGTAGGGGAAATGCTGTGTGTGTGTGTGTGTGTGTGTGTGTGTGTGTGTGTGTGTGTGTGTGTGTGTTGTACGTTCACGTGCACGCGTCCAGCAGTTCCCATGTGCTCGGAATTGGCTGCGGGAGCTCCTAGGTACGGATTCCCTTAACGTTCCTAGTGACTGGTGGCAGAAGCATAGGACCAAACTGCCCTCTTGTCAGGCTCGTGGCTTTACTTTGGGAAGATCGAAGAGGCTAGAGGAAGATTCTAGAGCCCTGAGGCCAGACCACATTGGTGTAGCCTAGTGTACTATTTGGAAGCAGAAGCCCTCTTTGGGAACTCACAGCTGCTTTGAGGTGTAGACAGAGTGGAGACTGGTAGAGTCCATCCTAAGAAAAGGAAACAGACAGGAAGAAGCCTGGTGGCTCATCCAAGATTGCGGCAAGCCGAGGTGGAAAGGGACCCCTGGGTTTCCTTCCTGTCTTCCCCATATATTCCTGGGCTCGGGGCCCTCTTCTCATCAGCCTGGCTGGGGTTGCAAGCTCCAGAGCTATAGGAATTGGTTGCTTTGGCGATATTACCACAAATGGGCGTTGATTTTGGAGCCACTGGTCTCTTTAGTACGGCGCCGCCACTGCTGCTGCCGCCACCGCCGCCGCCGCCAGAGCTTAAAGCAGGTGATCTGGCTTCTGCAAAGCTGCACCTAGGGTCTCAGAGACCTGGAGGCTTACTTGCATTGAACTCTAAAGCAGGACTTCCCAAGACTTCACGCACTAGCTCACTTTGGGACAATGGAGAGCTAGGGCCCACGATCCGCCAGTCATACTTGACCTCCGAGACTCTGGCTTGGACCCTAGCCCTGGTATCTTCTAGGGATCTTCACAGATCAGGAAGCGTTTGGAGGTCTCATTTATCCAACCTGTGGGTCAAGTCCACTGAATGGTGATTCTTGAAAGCGCTTTCCAAGCATATGGAAAAGAGCCGGTGGCAAAGCGCCTGTAAATGGTGAGCCAGGAAAGCGGCTTCGGGGTCGGGCAGCCGTTCTGACCCGGCGAGAGGGACAACAAACAGCTAGGGAAACCCAGCATTCCAAATTCCCGCTTCTCGGAACCCTGATCCACAACCCACTACCCCCGCCCCCAACCGCTCCCTGCTAACTCGGAGCTCAGCACACCTAAAACTGGGAAGGCGGTGTTCCTAGCCCCACACCGCAGGAGGCGCGCTCGGAGGGAAGCCGCCAGAGCGCCGCCTCTGCCTCGGTGCGGAACAAACGGTTAAAGATTTTGGGCAGCGCCTCGAGGGGGGAGGAGCTAGGGGCCCGATCCGCAATTAAAGATGAACTTTGGGTGAACTAATTTGTCTGACCAAGGTAACGTGGGCAGTAACCTGGGCGGCCTATAAAGAGGGCGCGCGGCGGGGTTCAGAGAGAGGGCGGCGGCAGGTGGCGCGGGAGGCTGCAGCGTGCCATGGGGCTCCCGGCGCTGCTGGCCAGTGCTCTCTGCACCTTCGTGCTGCCGCTGCTGCTCTTCCTGGCGGCGCTCAAGCTCTGGGACCTGTACTGTGTGAGCAGCCGCGACCGTAGCTGCGCCCTCCCCTTGCCCCCTGGGACCATGGGCTTCCCATTCTTTGGGGAAACATTACAGATGGTGCTGCAGGTAAGGGAGCTCGGGAAGGGGCTTGACATTTTCCCAGAGTCAGTCTCAGCTCCGGGCGTGGGCCGAAGCCGGGGTTAGTGTCCTCGCGAGGGAGGCGACTAAGGCTAGAAGAAGGGCTAGACAGAGGCTAGATGCTCCCCGTCGCCCCCTCACTCGAGTTTACGGGTCTCTCTCCTCCACCTCCCTCTCAGCGGAGGAAGTTTCTGCAGATGAAGCGCAGGAAATACGGTTTCATCTACAAGACGCATCTGTTTGGGCGGCCCACGGTGCGGGTGATGGGCGCGGATAACGTGCGGCGCATCTTGCTGGGAGAGCACCGGTTGGTGTCGGTGCACTGGCCTGCGTCGGTGCGCACCATCCTGGGCGCCGGCTGTCTCTCCAACTTGCATGATTCCTCGCACAAGCAGCGAAAGAAGGTGAGGGCGAGGTGGCAACTCCTTAGCTAACACAGAGACCTCATTCTTTGGCTTTGCTCGGCAAATAGATGCAGGGGAGGGCTAGCCCTGTGAGGTAGGGACTAGGATCCTCTCTGAGATCTGCTTTAGCTTTCCCCGCCAGCACGTGGGCGCATTAGTTCTGGAGGCACTGGGGATTCCTGAAAGGGAACTCAGGAAGGGCATGTGGGGTTTGGGGCCATGGAGGATTGTAACGATCTCTGCTCCTGGGGGTGCTCAGGTGATTATGCAGGCCTTCAGCCGCGAGGCTCTCCAGTGCTATGTACCAGTGATCGCTGAGGAGGTGAGCAGTTGTCTGGAGCAGTGGCTAAGCTGTGGCGAGCGTGGCCTCCTGGTCTACCCCGAGGTGAAGCGCCTCATGTTCCGAATCGCCATGTGCATCCTGCTGGGCTGCGAGCCGGGTCCGGCGAGCAGCGGGGAGGACGAGCAACAGCTGGTAGAGGCCTTCGAGGAGATGACCCGCAATCTCTTCTCTCTCCCCATTGACGTGCCCTTCAGCGGGCTGTACCGGGTAAGAGCGGTTTGCGAAGTCGGAGCTAGAGGCTCGCAAGGCAAGGCTGCCGCTCACTGTCACTCTTTCTCTGCGCTCAGGGCGTGAAGGCGCGGAACCTTATTCACGCGCGCATCGAGGAAAACATTCGCGCCAAGATCAGCCGGCTTCGGGCCGCAGAGCCAGACGGGGTTTGCAAGGATGCGCTGCAGCTCCTGATTGAGCACTCGTGGGAGAGGGGAGAAAGGCTGGATATGCAGGTGAGAGGCAATTTTAAATGGTGCCAAGACTCAGGGGTGTCTCTGGCTTTCAAGATACATTCCCTGGGGGTCTCCAAAGCGCTGTCAGGGACCTAGCTTTTTCCAGGTGGGCACACTGTCTAAACTCCACTGGTAGACCCTGATGGTTGACGCTGGGTCTAAAGCAGCGGTTCTCAAACTAATGGGTCGCAACCCCTTCAGAGTCCGAACGACTTTTCAGAAGGGTCATCTAAGAGCATCCTACATATCAGATATTTACATTACGATTCATAACAGTAACAAAATTCCCGTTATGAAGTGGCAACGAAAAATAATTTTATAGTTGGTGTCACCCCACATAAGGAATTATATTAAAGGGTTGCAGCATTAGAAAGCCTGAGAACCGCTGGTCTAGAGAGCTGTAGAAAAGGGTGGCTGTGCAGCTGAGAAGGTTCCAAGGTTCAAAGGGAAAAGTCTCCTTTGCAAAGGTTAAAGGAACTTTGGGAGGTATTAATAAAACCAAGGCTAAAGCCTGGGACTCAGGAGGTCGAAGAAGAGTAGGGTTAAGGGAGTTCTGCATTTTTGTTTGCATTCTTTGGCCTTCTACAAGCAAAACATTTACCTTTGTAGTCTTTCGTGCAATATACTAAGTTGGGTTCTTTGTAATGGTGCTGTAAAACTTCACGCAGATCTGTCTAAACCCTCTGTTTTTATTCCTAGGCTCTAAAAGAATCGTCAACAGAGCTCCTCTTTGGCGGCCATGAAACTACAGCCAGTGCAGCTACATCACTGATCACTTACCTAGGACTCTATCCACATGTCCTCCAGAAAGTTCGGGAAGAGATAAAGAGCAAGGTAGTAGGTTCCCTGTTTACCTAGGACTTTCTTCTACTGACATGCCCCTGTGCCCCCCACCCCCACCTTTCCAGTAGTTTGTTCCTTTCATGGGGCATTAAGAAAGTGAAGGACCAAGGGCTAGATGGGACTGTAGGAGAGAGACAGCCTTGTGAATTTAAAAAGGCGGGTCTTAGCGCTAAGATCTTTCTTGGGCAGAGTTTGGCCTTGTATTCCTCCTCCTCCTCCTCCTCCTCCTCCTCCTCCTCCTCCTCCTCCTCCTCCTCCACCTTTTGGAGAACTGTAGAGATTGCCAGGTTCTCTTTTTGTGGATTTTTGCCCGTTCAAGAACATAAATAATGTGGCTAGTGCCAACAGCTGGTCAGGGTAGGCAGTGTTTGTGAGGGGGCAGGATATGACCCTTCTACCTGGTGAGCAATATTCCCTGGCTGAAAATAGATGATCAGTTTGGTCTGAGGAAGTGTGGAAGTGGCTTCTCATTAGCTGTATTTCTCCCTTATCCTCTCCTACCCAGAAGCCTTTGGGTTTAGTTAACAAGTTGAGTCCTGTTGACACCAGCTGGGCTGATTTTATTGGGGTGCCCAAGAATCATTCACGTCTGTATCTGTTTTGATAGGGCTTGCTTTGCAAGAGCAACCAAGACAACAAGTTAGACATGGAAACGCTGGAACAGCTTAAATACACTGGATGCGTTATTAAGGAAACCCTGCGATTGAACCCACCAGTTCCAGGAGGGTTCCGGGTTGCTCTGAAGACTTTTGAGTTGAATGTGAGTTCTCCCCCAACCCCCCATCCCACCCCCCACCCTGTCCTCTCTGCTCTGGTGTTGAGCCTCCCTGAGTAGTGACTCAGGGAGCCTTTGCTATTGTCCTGCCTCAGTTGCTAATAGAAATCAATCCTCCCATCTGCCCTCCTCTCTTAACCCCACCCATATCGGTGCTGACCTCTTGTCCTTGCAAGTTCAAGTCCGAATTGTTTGGTGGTTCTTAGAACACTTTTTTTTTTTTTTTTTTTTTTTTTTGTCTAACAGGGTTACCAGATTCCCAAAGGTTGGAATGTTATTTACAGTATCTGCGACACCCATGATGTGGCAGATCTCTTCACCAACAAGGAGGAGTTTAATCCTGACCGCTTTATACCACCTCATCCAGAGGACGTGTCCAGGTTCAGCTTCATCCCATTTGGAGGAGGCCTTCGGAGCTGTGTGGGCAAAGAGTTTGCAAAAATTCTCCTTAAGATATTTACAGTAGAGTTGGCCAGGCGCTGTGACTGGCAGCTTCTAAATGGACCTCCTACAATGAAAACAAGCCCCACTGTGTACCCTGTGGACAATCTCCCTGCAAAATTCACCCACTTCCGGGGAGATATCTGATAGCTACTTCAACTCTTGGACTAATTTTAAGTGTACATTTTTTTAAGTGTCATATCGCCTTTATTTAATTTCTAAATGTATAGTATAATATTTATGTGTCTCTACTACAGCCCCCATGTCTTTAAATATTAAAATAATGAATTTGTATGGTTTCCAAATAAAGTAAAATTAAAAAGTGTTTTTCTTGCTTTTAAGATTCTTGTTGGCAAGCTGGCCATGGTGGTACACACTGTAATCCTAGCATTTGAAAGGTGGAGGCAGGAAAAACGGGCATTCAAGGCCAGCTTGGGCTACAGAGATCCTGGCTCAAAAGAGCAAAAGACAACAGCAGAAATTCTTGTTAAGGAAAATTGACTGGTTCAATGTTTGTACTTCCTGTACTTAAAATGATTTAGAATGAAACTATATTTTCCTCCCTCCACGTGAGAAAATATGTATTATGTATGTGCTGGTCCAAAAGTTTTTTTTTTTTTGCAACTTCTTCTAAGGTGCTTGAGATTTCATATTTTGAAGGTTTATTGAGGCTAGTTAAATTAAATTGATTTATGTTTTTATGGTGCTGGGATTGGACCGAAGGCCTCACACATGTAGGGCAGGGCTTTTATCACCAAGGAAAGGTCCCAGCTCTTCAATTCTGGCCCAAAGTTAATTCTAGATCCTTTTCCTTTTGTGTTTTTGGGAGTCGAACCCAGGAAGATTTTAGCTATTTGGTGTTGGTCATTGGTTTTGCTTTAGAGAGAAGTGATTCTGGGAAGGCAATGCTGCTGGTGCAAGGGGCAGCATCCCTCTATAGCAATGGGGTCAGCGTATCCAACATCTAAGCCCGCAGAATTAATCCATGTCATATAGAGGCAGAACCTGTCTCTGAAGTTGATGTTTTAGGTAAAACAGAGCCAGTCACTCTGACTATGGACAATTCTTGACCAAAATGAAACAAACAAACAAAAAAAAGAAAACCGCTATCATGTCACCTTTACTTAGAAGGCACTTCAGAAAGCACTGCTCGGGAAGGCGAGGCTGCTCCAGATAAGCTGAGCGCAGGCATTCTTTATTCAAGATGAGGCAGCAGGAGCAGATTTAGCCGACCGACAGATAAAGTTTTTTATCTATCTCTGGCAATAGGGTGTGAGCCTGACATGACTGATAAAATGGCCCAGTCATGACCCTGTGAACCTTGGCTAACCTCCTGGAAAGCGCAGTTTTGTCACAGTTCTGACCCTGGCATGGCCACGTTCTGAACCGAAGGCCGGACTCAATCCAGAAAGGTTAGCCACGGTGACTTTGCTTATGCAAGCACATTCTCCCGTTTTGAAATGGCACAACCTGCTTACTGAACCTCTGACGGCTTGTAGGTTTTGGACTTTAACATTTTCATTACAATGTGAGGGTTTGGCAATGCCACAGAACCTGGGTGGTCTGAATTTAGGTGTTTGAGCAGCAGTCTGTCGACAATCAGACTTGCATATTGTACCTGACCTTAGGGTTTGGGGGAAACGTGGGTTGTGCTTATTGTTGGTATTGTTGGATTCCTCTGATATTTAGGGGGCTTATTGAATACCTCACAGTGTCCTCTAGTAGCCTTATACTGCAGCATAAAGAAAAACGAGAAGACACCAAAGCTTCAGTATTCTCTACTGTGAACGCTGTCCCCTGCTTCTTCATAGCATTTGCCCTAGGTCTTTGCAGATAGATTGAGCTAGCCTAAGGGCATCAATGATTACAGATAATTTATACAAAGCCGTTTGGGATGGTTTCAACCCTTGTCATTTTACTGGAGAGTGCTCTGCCTTTAACAATGGTTTGGTGACTAGAGGGCTGTGAATCCCCATGTGAACTCTGTGAGAAATTTGCGCCGTCTTAACATGTCAGATAACTTCTTAAAAGCCACCTTAATGCTTTAATCTGGAGAGCTTTGAGGAAGGTGCTTGTAGTTTCTCAAGGCTACCTGATTTATTTAGCTCAGTTATTTCATCCAGAACCCACCTCACAAACGCATCTCCAGTGCAGTGTCTGATAATGCCATGGGTGCTGAGTGAGGCAGCTCCACTGTGTGGTATGAGGCTGACTGGATGCTTGCGGGGGGAGGGGGGTTGAGGGTGGGGGGGGGCTGTTGTAAGGGACATAAAGTGAGCCTGGGCCACACTTATCTGGGACAAGCATGTTTATGGTACAAGTACGTATGGGTCAGTGCTCACGGGATGGAGAAATGATGTAGACTTGGCCAAAACTGTGGAAAGAGGGCAATAGTTATTGGCACTAGGCCCTGGAGCTCCCAGGGCTCCATACAGTGGAAGGTTGCCATCATGGTGGTTGCAAGTAGGCTCACCACATGGGGGGCTGGAGCCTCTGCCTCCTTCTGGTAGTGTTTGCTCCTGTCATTTTCTGTGCTTTCAGTCCTGTGTCTTCAGTCAGAGGTGTGGCAGGGATGTGAAGGGGGAGGGCTCCCCACGTCCTGCAAGACCATAGTCTTAGCACACTCTAAAGACCCAGAGGAGACACATCAAGAGTTTGAGAATCAGAAAAGACTTCCTGGTGCCTCTTCTGCCCACCCCTACCACTTCCTGACAGTTATTAACACTTGCCTATTATCTTGCCAATTTTCTGTAGCTAACTGAGGAGTCACTATCTCTCAACTTCTTTTATCTTTCCTGTATCCTGCTACTCCTTCCGTCTCTGCCACACAGTACAAGTCTTTCACAAGTCTTTCACAAGCCACAGGTGAACTGGAGCTACAAGAAACAAGTAGGCTCCTCGTCCCCCACAACGGTTTCAAGGCTTTTGCACCTTGCAAAACCCCAAAGTTCCACAAGGGGGCGGGCTTCCCCCTTCTATGCCAAGCTCGGGGCCCTGTGGCTTTTCCACCAGTGTTCATGAAATCCAAAGGGGACACATTCTGGTTCATGGCTGCTTGGAACCCTAGATAATGAGATGCTGAAGAGCACTCAGTAACTTAGCAAGTTCTCCCTCCCTTCTGGGAGGGATCACATACTCCAGGTTCCCTTAGACCATCATGAAGTTCCAGAGGTGCCCAGCAGCAACCTGTGGACTCTGGATTCCAGGGTTCCCCATACTGCCTACATTTTGAGCTATGCTTTGATACCCCAGTTTCCCAAGAACATGAGCAGCCTGATCAGTGTTTTAGATGGCCTGAACTCGATTCTGGAATCACCCCTTGAGAAAAAGCACTGTGGAGGCTGGAGAGATGGCTGAGTCATTAAGAGCATTTTCTGCTCTTGCAGAGGACCTGAGTGTGGTTTCCAGCACCCACACTGGGAAGCTCACAACTGTCTGTAGCTCCAGCTCCAGGGGACCTAATGCCCTCTTCTGGCCTCCATGGGTACCTGCGGGCAAGCAGGCACACACACAAGCAAATAGATAGATAGATAGATAGATAGATAGATAGATAGATAGATAGATAGATTTGAAACAAGGTCTCACATGTAGCCCCAGCTGGTCTAGAGCTCACTCTGCAGACCAGTCTGGCTCCAACTCAGAGATCTGCCTGCCTCTGCTCTGGAGTGCGGGCACCACCACACCTGGGCAAAATAAAATAAAATCTTAAGAAGAAAGAGCGAGCACTGTGGCTGTTAGAGAAGTTGTGGTAGCTCCTGCAAATGACAAGTCCAAATTATAAATACAGGCTCAGACCTGTTCTGAACAGAGAGCATTTGCTTAGGGGCTTAGCCGGAGGGGGAGGGAGCACTGTGTGAAGGAACAGCTGGTCCTCTGGTGATAAAACCTGTGATCTGGCGAGGGAGCAAGCTCTCCGTCAGCAGGGGCATTCAAACACGAGCCGAGTGGTGATGTTGGGTTAAATTGCTTCTCCCATTCTCGTCCAAAGCGAAACAGTTGCGAAGCTCTGAAATGTCATCCTGTTAGTTCAGTTCCTCGGACACCTCCTTACCTCTGAAATACGCATTTACCATCCAGGCAGACAGGTTCCCTTTCCCTACTCTTCCAGCTTATTCTCCAGTCCTTGCCTTACGAGCAGATGAGGCGGGGGTGGGGGGGGGGGGGGGGGGGGGTGCAGAGGGCTGGGTACCCTGTGATCTGTTGCTTCCACTTGTCATTTCTGTGTCTGTTCCAATAGCCAACCTCTCCCAGCTGTCCCACGCTGACCATTTGGTTCACTATACCTCAGAGGTGTGGCGTCCTTCTCTTTCTCCGGTATTCCTACAGGGCCAGGCACTGACACAGGACTCTGTCCACCCCACCATTCCCTTCTCACTACCTCCTGAAAAGCTACTCAAGCTTAGGAAGTGTCGTTCATCATTCCAATCGTCTACATTTAGTCCATCCGCATCATTTCTTGTCCTCCTCCAGAATCTTTTCACACATAGTAGGTGTTCTTTGGGAGAGAACGCTTCAGGACACCATATATGTTGTGTTTCTTCGACTTACATGGTGCCGTGTTTTTCTTTGAAAAGCAAACCTTTCATCCTTGGAAAATCTCCGTGGCCGCAAGCTTACACGGCGTGGTTTAGCAGCATGTCATATTCCTGAAACCAATGCTCCACGGGTATTTGGCCAAACAAGCTTTCTTTTCTTTGAAGTAGAGTCAACTCCAGTTAGAACCCTGGGCCAGGGGTGGAGGCTTAGCTCTGGAGTGCTCGGTGGGTTTTCTGGGTGAGACTTATCATGTTGCAGTATTTGTAACCGCATCACTTCGGTACAAAAACTGCCCCACTCTGTACGATTTCTCCCTGCTGCCAAACTCTTAGTCCATTGAGGGGTTAGAAGTCTCTGTTTGCTTAGTAACAGTAGATACTTCCAGACTGTTACCTTGAAGTTACTAGCAGACTCATCTGAATTGGGGAAGGAGGATAAGGTGTGCTGACAAAATAAAATCAGCACAGACAGCCAATGAGCTCATTAAGTACAGCCATGCCACCCGCTGCAACAGGGACCTATTTCATAGTAAATGAGGGAGCCTGGTATTCTGAAATGGAAAATTCATTTAATATCACTGACTTTTAAGGCTGGGAGAAGGACCATGGATGCATTGTCAGAGCACCTTAGGCTACAGCTGGGCAATTCAGGGTTCTAAGAACCCTTAGGTTACAACAGAATCTTGTAAGACTTGCGCTCAATATTAACAACTACAATAACAACAACGAACAAAACCCAGCATATAGATTATTTGTGTCCTTATCATTCAGAAGGTAGGGGAGGAGACTCTTTGAGACCGAACTGTGCACAAGTTCTTGCTCCTTACAGACCTCAGGGAGAGTCTCATGACGATGCTGTGAGAACCTGGGGTTTTGCAGCCACAGTGAATTTTACACAAAGCCTTGCAAAAGATATAGTTTTTCTGGCATTTCGGGTGAGGCTAATGGCTGAATCGGCTCATTGGTAGAGCTGTACCCTCACACAGTTTGGAGCTGGGTGTGGCGGTCTGAATGAGAGCTGCTCCCATAGGCTTATGTATTCGAATGGTTGGTCCCCATTTGGTGGAACTGTTTGGGAAGGATTAGAAGGGTGGCATTGTGAACAGGAGGTGTGTCACTGGGGAGGAGCTTTCATGTTCCAAAACCCCACACCATTCCAGTTGGCTTTTGCTCTGTCTTGTGGCTGTTGTCTCAACAGGCAACCTCTCAGCTACTGCTACACCTCCATGCCTGCTGCCATGCACCCTGCTATGGGGATCATGAACGCACCCTCTGAAACAGTAAGCACGCCCCCCAGTAAACCCTTTCTTCTATAAGTTGCCTTGGTCAAGGTGCCTCTTTGTGACGATAGAGAAGTAACCAAGACACTGAAGCAGGAAGCCTAGCTTGTGGGATGTGAGTGGATAGCAGGATGCATGCCCAGAGGGCTTGTTGAAATACAAATTGATTGCACCCTAGGTTTTCAGCATCAACTCAAGAATTTTCATGTGTAGCTAGTCCCTAGGTGATGCTGATGTTGGTGGTCTAGGGATCACACCGAGCATCACCACTGAAAACATTTCTGATCTGTGACTGCAAACTTAGCAGGGCCAGCAAGTGATATGATGTACCCAGAACCTAGTGGTTGGTGTGCAGACATGGAAAGCACAGGTGGTACCTTCTAGAGCAGCCAATTGTGGCTCGGCCCTTATCCATTTTTTTATCTGAAGGCATGAAGACCTCGGTGTCTAAAGCTCTTACAATTATTTTAGGTGTTGGGCATCCTGATTTGCTTGGGGAAAGCCTTTTAGATATTAGAGACTTTTAATTTTTTTTTTTTAATGTGTGAGCAAAATGAAACTTGTCTGTGGCCTTATTACCTGCTAAAATTTCTTAGGCCTTTGGTCTTGGGGGAGTTTCTAGAGGGCTCTCTCAAGAGTTCATCTGAGATTCTGGAGAGATGGCTCAGTGGTTAAAAGCACAAGGCTGCTCTTCCAGAGGACCCCGGTTCAATTCGTAACACCAAAATGGCAGCTCTCAACTCTTTCTGATTTTAGTCCCAAGAGTCCTAATACCCTCTTCTCACCACTGAGGGCACCAGACACTCAGGTGTGTGATATATGCAAACAGAACACTCATACATATAAAGTAAATAAAGTGAAATTTTAAATTATATTTAAAAAAAAAAAAAGTTAATTTGAGTGGTTCTGTTGGTTCCTGTTGTCCAGAATGAAGTTACCCAAAGCCTTGAGTAGAGCTACAACGGTCTGCTTCCGAGATCACACACACACACACACACACACACACACACACACACACACACACACACGGTTGTTGACAGGAAGATTTTTTCGCTCAATATGAGAATCTCCACAGAGTGACTTGAGTAGCTCTGACACATGTCAGCTGGCTTTGCTCAGAACAAATGTCTTTTGTCACCTAGCTTTGAGAATCACGTTTTATTATGTCGACAGTGTTCTACTGATGACACAACCAAGCTGTCTCCTCAGGTGATTCCTGTAACTGAGATTCCTGTAACTAACTATTAGGGCCATTAGGAGATTGGCTACCACAGTGTTGGCGAATGAAGGCAATGATGCTTTTCCTGTCTTCTCTTCGAAGTGGTATTTGTTTGTTTGTTTGTTTGTTGTCTTGTGTCTGAGGAATTCTTTATTTCCAGTATCTTTATCATCCTCTATCACCCATGGATGCTGCTGACATTAAAGAAAGCCCTCATCTGGACAGAGTCTCAGGAGTCATATGGTCCAGGTTTGCAAATTGGAGAATCCTGGGTGAAGCCTGAAAGTCAGTGCTTAAACTCTTCAGCCTGTCAATGTTTCCAACAAGGCAGTTTCATTCAACTCTGTCTTCAGGCCTCTGCATCACTGGGCACTGATGTAGCTGGTCCAATTTTGGGGGAGTTGAGCTGTCCTGGTTTGTCTAGGACTTAGGGATTTCTTGGTACTTAAGACTGTCAGTGCTGACACTTGGGCAATCCTAATTGTTTGTTCAAACAGAGGTAAAATGATCAATCCCTTCTTTTTTTTTTTTTTTTTTAAAAAGGTTTTTATTTTGTTGTTGTGTGTGGTATATGCTTGCTACAGTATGTGTGTGTGTGTGTGTGTGTGTGTGTGTGTGTGTGTAAGACAGAGGACACAGCTCTCACCTTCCACTGTTACATGGGTTCTAGGGACTGAATTCATGTCTTCAGCCTTAAGCAGCAAGTGCTTTTTCCTAACGAACCATCCCAAAGGCATGGATCACAACCCTTCTTGGAGTCTACGCTGGGGCCCAGCCTCTTCTGCTTCATTTGGTCACTTGTTGGTGCTGCAGCCCAGACTTGATGAATCAGCGTGTGTTTAGCAGGAGTCCAAGGCAAGCCGATGCACCTGGAGGCTTCGGGATTTCTAGGTATAAGCAAACCAGCTTTGCTGGTTGCATGGGTAAACAATGACGCGCTCATGCTCCAGCTCCCGTGACCTTGGTTCGCCTCATAGTTTTAGTTCCTGCTTCGCTTCTAGCACCAAAGGAAACGCAGCTAAAATGTCACAGTTGGAAGGAACCTGAAAGTCCCAGCTCTCACCTGAACTTGAGTAGTGGCTTTTCACAAAGTGCCTTTTGAACCATTGAAATCCCCGGCCCCCTCACAGAACGCCTTAAGCAACAGAGATAAGGGCAGATGGCCGAGCATTTAGGTTGTTTCCAGTTTCAGACACTCTGAGCATTGTGTTGTCAAGTATCTTTGAACACACAGCCTTATGGAGAAATCAATGCTTCATTTCTGAAGGCTTGTGTCAGAGAAATGAGTCTTCCATGCCAACAAAGAGGCTTGTTTGAGACTGTAGGGGATATCCAAACACATGCCTGTCCAAAGAGCGTTTGGGAAAAAAAAAATACTATCGCATTGATTTTATGGAAAATTGTAGCACGTTAGTAGGGTGAGTGCAGACACATCTGCTCACCTTGAAGGATGGCTTTGACAGTCTGTTTTATAAGGAGAATGGGCTGCAGAAGGACCCAGCTAAGTCGTGTGAGAATGCCTAGCAAAGACATTATTCACACCTCCAGAATTCATTCCAGATGTTTCTTCTGGTTGTAAAGCATATGTACTGATTTTGTAATTAAGAATTTGAGGGTCTGGGGCTGTAGAGAAGTTGAAGTAGGCAAGTTTACGCTTGTCCAGGATGCATAAAGCCCTGGGTCTGATACTAGAGCCCAGGGTGGGGAACATGGGTCTCGGCCAGTGTTCCATTGCTGTGTGGAGGCACCATGACCATGGCAACTCTTATAAAGGAGAGCATTTCATTGGAGCTGGCTTACAGTTTCAGAGGTTTAGTCCCTTGTCATCATGGCAGGGAGCATGGCAGCATGCAGGCAGACATGGTGCCAGAGAGGGAGCTGAGAATCCTACATCTGGATCCACAGGCAGCAGGAAGAGACAGAGACACATCAGGCCTGGTTTAAGCTTCTGAGACCTCAAAACCTATCCCTAGTGACACACTTCCTCTCAAACAATGCCTCCCTGGTGACCAAGCTTTCAAATCTATGAGCCTCTCCAAGGAGCATGTGTCTCATGGTAGTGAAGACAGCTGCCGCCTTGCCGGTTGGTGTGTGGTGGGTTTTGGCCCTTAAGCCAACAACTAAAATAGAAACATCCTACAGCTCTACTCTTTGAAAATCTGATTTGTTTGCTGACCCAGGTTTGAGTTAGTCCATTTTAACTTTGTGGCATTCTAGGAAAAACAGCTAAAATGTTCTGAGTGGCTGTTCCAAGTGACATTTCAGGCTGCCTCACTTCTGATGCCTCATAGTACCCGTGACGAAGGTACCATTACCTAATTTCTGAGTCAGAGTCTTCCTGTGTTGCCCAGGCCGGTCTTGAAATAATGCATTCCAAGGACTCTCCTGCCTAATTCTGATCCATAGTGCTTGGCTCTGGGTTTATTTCTAAAGATTTATTTTTAAAAATTATGTATTTCTGTATGTCTGTGTGGAAGTATGTGCATATGAGTATAGGTGTCCTAAAAGAGGCCAGAAGCATTCAAATGGAGCTTCAGGTACTTATGAGCTGCCAGATGTGTATTCTGGGAATTATATTCAGGTCCTTTGTTGTTTTTTTTTTCTAACTTAATATTATTTTTGTTTTATTATGTGTATTACACATGTATTGAGAGACAGTCTCATTGGCGCAGCTCAGACTAACCTAGGACTCTTTTTGGCATATACATTTATATTATTACACATAAATAAAATAAACTATATTAGCAAGAAGAACCACGAAACAATCAGGAATTATATAAATGTTACATTCATAGTGTTTTGGCTAATTGTATTTGGTAACCTTGAAGAAAACATCTTTCCTATCTTGGTGAGTCTTAAATTCTGAAGCTTGAAGCTGATGTTCCAATGTTATAGAGAATTTCAGATGGCTGTTCAGGTAGCAAAGTGTCTCTTGTCATTTTTTCATTCTGGAAGCTTCTAACCTGCACTTCCAGTTTACTCAGGTAATTAAGTTTTATTCCTTCTCAAGTCTCTGATGGGGTTGAAGACCAGATAGTTTAGTTTTACAACCAAGCTTAGTTGTTTAAGGGATAAGGATGTTTTTAGATCTAGATAGATGTTTTAAGTTGATAGAGATGAGATATGATAGATACTGACTTACATTCAAGTCCTCTGTTCTTAGCCACTGAGCCATCTCTCTAGATCCATCAGGGATTGTTTTTGTTTTTAATTTCATTATATTAAAAACATGGCATCAGTCTTTCTTTTAAAGTTAAGAAAATCATTATATGTGTATGCATGTTTTGTCTACATGTATGTTTGCCCATCACATACATGCCTGGTGCCCTTAAAGGCCAAAAGAGGGTGTCAGATCCCCTCGGTCTGCAATTATAGACAACTATGAGCTACCATATGAATGCTAGGAATCAAACCTGGGTCCTCTGGAATAGTAGCCTGTGCTTCTGACTGCTGAGCCATCTCTCCAGCACCACCCAGGCACAGCTTTTAATTCTGGTTTTACAAATGAAGATTTAAAGCACACAACAGTTAAGCCATCTTACTAGTCACATGCTAAATAAACGCTGGAGCCAAGATTTGAGCCAAGGCTATCCAAATATAAGATTTGAAGTTGGCTGTGGTAGTACAAGCCTTTAATCCCAGCACTTGGGAGGCAGAGGCATGCAGAGCTCTATGAGTTCGAGGCCAGCCTGGTCTACAGAGTGAGTTCCAGGACAGCCAGAGCTACATCGAGGAACCCTGTCTTGAAAAACCAGAGAGAGAGAGAGAGAGAGAGAGAGAGAGAGAGAGAGAGAGAGAAAAGATTTGAATAATTTGTTATGTGGTATTTCCTAGGGATATATGAATGGACATCTATAAACATCAGAAAGGGCATCAACAACAGACCCAAGAAACAAATCCACTCAGCCCAGGATGCTGGATAGTTTTATGTCAGCTTGATTCAAGCCAGAGTCATCAGAGAGGAGGGAACCTCAATTGAGAAAATACCTCCATAACATCTGGCTATAAGGCATTTTCTTAATTAGTGAATGGTGGGGAAAGGCCCCTCCCATTACATGTGATGCTATCCCTGGGCTGGTTCAGGATGAGAAAGGCATGAAAAGCAAGCCAGTAAACAGCACCCTACTGTGGCCTTTGCATCTGCCTCAGATTCCAGGTTGTGGTCCTCTTTAAGTTCCTGTCCTGACTTCCTTCAATGATGGACCATGATGTGGAAGTGTAAACCCAATAAACCATTTCCTTCCCCATCTTGTTTTTTGTCCTGGTGTTTCATCACAGCAATGGAAACCCTAACTAAGGCACCCAGCTAGATAAAGCAGACCTTAATTACTTACAAAGTGAGAGGATACTTCCTAGGAACTTACAGGCTGCTCTACCATGAGACAAACGTCACCTCTGCAACTGTTAAGTGCTTATGTGTCTCCAGGGAGGAGTATGGCCTCCTACACTGTCTCTTGGGTATTTTGTAGGCCAGGGGCATCTCCAGAGTGACAAGGTGTGCTTCCTGTCTCAGCAACTGTTAACTGACTGCTTATCTTCAGGAGCGCTGTCTCCTATAAGATACATTAATAATGAGTCTTTTCTACCAAATACCATAACACTTGTGTTTATGATAAGGAATTTAAGTCTGTTTGATTTCTCTTATTTTGTAAGACTTTCATGCAAATGTTTTAATGCCCCCTTGACCAATCTGCTACCTTCTTGGATTAAAATGATTGACCCTTCCCCTTTCATTTTCTTTCCAACAGGTCTTTTTGTTGTTGTTGGTTTTGTTGCTGTTGTTGTTCGAAGCAGGGGTTCTCTGTGTAACATTGGCTGTCCTGGACTCGGTTTGTAGACCAGGCTGGCCTCGAACTCACAGAAATCCGCTTGTCTTTGCCTCCCTGAGGGCTGGGATTACAGGCGCCCAGCTCCAACAAGTCTTTTAAAACTAGCCAATCAAATAAAAGCATGAGGTGAATCCGCAGTCGATGAGGAAAAGAACAGTCACCACTTGCACTAGAGTAAAGCACGCGCACTTCTGTCTGTATGTTTGTTCTGCTCAGTGCACCCTCCTGATCAGGGGTGAAGTTTTGCCCTGTCCAGACCAGACACAGACACTTCAACTGGAGTGTCTCTCTCTCTCTCTCTCTCTCTCTCTCTCTCTCTCTCTCTCTCTCTCTCTCTCTCTCTCTCATGTGTGTGTGTGTGTGTGTGTGTGTGTGTGTGTGTGTGTGTGTGTGTTTTGAGACAAGGTCTATCTATATAGCCCTGGCTGTCTTGGAACCCACTATGTAGACCAGGCTGGCTTCAAAGTCACAGTGATCCACCTGCCTCTGCCTCCCAGTGTCTCCATTAAGGACATGCGCCACCAGGCCCTGCTGCAGTGGTGGTGGTATCTTTCTTTGAGAAGGGGAGCTTATTTCTACCCCAATCTGTCTCGTGAACCTTGTGAGAGCTCTGTCCTGTTCATGAGGGAATGTTAGCAGGCCCAGTCTTCCATCTTGTGCAGTTAATCATAGCAGCTCCAATTTCAAAATGGCAGTGGCTGCATTACACCCAAAGCATAGAGTTCCCCAGGCTCATTGTATTTGGATGGGATGCTAGTTCTCCTTTTTAGGACTTAGGGATCACCAATGAGTGTCCTCATCCATTTCCATGAATTGATTCACTGAGTCTACACAACAACATCAAATCAGAAAATGGAGCTTAGAGACAAAACTGCCCAGCCACGTGCCCCTCCCCTGGTGAGGGACAGAACAGGCATGGTTCATACCCAGGTTTACACCCAGACAGACCTGTTCACCCAGCTGAGTCCCCTGGTAAGGGACGGAACAGCCACAGAGTCCATACACCGAACATGGACTTTGCAGAAGCATCTGCCACTTGCAAACCCAGAGGAGTTCTCTGTTGATCCCAGCTGTTCCTGTGGGAGATCTGGAAATCCAGACATTCTGATAAGGCAGCTGCAGTTACAGTCCAGATTTCAGCTTTCTGGTTTACTTTGATGCTGGTGCTCTGGACCAGAGCTGGTGTCAGATAAAATAATTTAAATTTAACCTGATCTCTGTCATTGGTGGAATTTGGTTAGGGAAAATTTAAAGAGACAGAGGAAGTGTGTATATGAGAGGGTGTTTGAGGATGTGTGTGTGTGAGAGAGAATGTGAGTGTGTCTGTGAGAGAGAGAGTGAGTCTATGGGAGTGTGAGTATGTGAATACATGTGAGTATATGTGTAAGAGAGTGTGAGTGTGTAAGAGTGTATAAAAGAGCGTAAGTGTGTTTGAGTGTCAGTATGTGAATAGATGTGAGTGTGTGTGTGTAAGAGAGTGTGAGTGTGAAAGAGAGTGCAAATATGTGAATGTGTGTGAGTGTATGAATGCGTGTGAAAGAGAGAAAAGTGAGTATGTGAGAGAGTGAGTATGTGTGAGGATGCATGTATGTAGGGGGCTTTATTGCTCTAAACTTACTCTACTAGAGATTCTGGGAGGAATAAGTGGGAAAAGACATCAATAGCATTTTCTTGTTCACATCCAAAGTAAGAAATTGAGACTCTTTAGCAAGGAAAGTATTTGTAAAAGGTGTTCCATTGCTGGAGAAAATGTGCTTTTCTAAGTGAAAAACTCAAGTTGAGCTGGGTGGTAGTGGTGCACACCTTTAATCCCAGCACTTGGGAGGCAGAGGGAGGCAGATCTCTGTGTGGGCAAGGCCAGCCTGGTCTACAAAGTAAGTCCAGGACAGCCAAGGCTACACAGAGAGAAACCCTGTCTGAAAAACCAAGCCAAACCCAAACGGAACCAACCAAACAAAAAGCCCCCCCAAAACCTCAATTTGAATTGCAAAATCCTCTCAAACGCAGAGTGGAAAGAGAGAGATGGGCAGGAATGAGTTCTTTCTGCTATGTTTCCTAAAGATTTCCTGAGACAAGCTTCAAAACCATCATCTTCATTCTTTATGTTACAATTGTAGGCCCTCCCCCATTACCTCCTGATCCCCGCCCCTCCTTCATCCTCTTCCCCTCTTTCCTCTAGGCATTAGAAAGGGGAAACCTCCTCCCCTCTAGATAGATGATTTAAGTTAATAGAGAGGAGATATGATAGATATTGATTTTCATTCAGAATTTTAGACTCACCAAGATAGGAAAGATGTTTACTTCAAGTTTGCCAAGTACAAATAGTCAAATCACTATGAATGCAATATTTATATAATTCCTGATTGTTTTGTAGTTCTCCTGCTGCATGTAGTTTATTTTACTTATCTGTAATAATATCAATCTGTATGTTAAAAACATAATAAAAATGGAAAAAAACTTTAAAAAAACATCATCATCATCAACAACAACAGAACCCTATTTAAAAAAATGTGGTATCTTACCAATATGAGTACTTTAGGTAAATTAAAACAACTAGATAATTTTATACAATATCAACTTGGTTTAAGATGAAACAACCCAAAATGCCCATTACCTTTGTTGCTGTGGATTTTTGGAAGCAGAAAATTGCACGGTGTGTTTGGCAAGCTCTGACTCTAAGAGCTCAGCGTTGTCCCTGGAAGGTAAAGCACCTGGCGAGGAAGAGAGATGAGAAGTGGGACAGGTACGTCTGTGTGGCATGGCCCGAGCCCTGTGCCCAGGAGCTGCAAGGTTTGAAGTCTTCACACCTGGTGCAGCAAGTAGCATTCTACCTAGTTTTCAGTTGAGAGTAACCAATGCTCAAGAAAGTAAAGTTGCATGGCACATGTTCCCAGCCGGTACCATGAGAGCAAGCCTGGAAAAGTGAGGGCATGATTGGGTGTGTTAAGGAGGAGGCATGGCGGCAGATGTCTGAGACTCCATTGTATTAGATCCTTTAAAACTTAGAGAACTCCTCTGATGGAAGAGCGATGAATTGGGGGGGCGGGGGATACCCAGTTTTGAAGCTGGGATGATCAGGCACTGGGCAAGCCCTGGAAGGACTGGGGAGTGGTGCGGGGCAGAGGCAAGGAAGGATACTGAGGTCTATGCAGACCTGGGTGGAGGGGGGACCCAGGGCAGGAAGTGGGAGGGTGCAGGTAGGTCTGCCTGGCTTCTGGAGATGAGTTGGATAGAATAAATGATGTTCAGATGTCACTGGCCAAAGAGTGTGAAAGGGAGGAGTGTAGAGGCTCCAGGAGATGGGGACAAGGCCAGAATGGAAGTGGCTGAGTGCAGAGGTTGGGATCACAGAGGACAAGGGAGAAGAGGGACTTTTGTAGCTCTGTCTTTTTTAGGGTTCTCCAGGAAGTACCTTCAGAGAGCATGAAGTTGTTGTATGTTAGAGAGAACAAGGGGAGAAGAGGGAGAAGAAAGGGGAGGTGGTGGGGGATGGGGAGGGAGATTATGAACTATTTATGTGTGCCCGAGAGAGATAGAACAATAAAATGAAGCTGGGAAACACACACATACATACAGAAACACATACCACATACACACACATCACATATACACACACCATACCACACAGGCCACACACACACCACTCATGCACATACATACCACAGACATCAACCACATACACCACACACATACACCCACCCACCCACCACATATACTCATGTATATGCATAAACCACATACACTCACATACACACACCACACACTCACGTATACACATATACCACACACACAACACGTAGACTACAAACACAACGTAAATAATGCACACCATCACACATGGCATAACACACACACTTTTACACATGGGACATAGCACAGCTTCTCTCTCCCCAATTGCCCCCCAACACACAACATAAGGATTTTGAGAAAGCTGGCTGTCATAATTAAAGTACTAAACTAAGATCTGCTTTCTAATCTGTGTTTCCTTTTGGCAAACACGGGCCTTCTCATGTGAGTGAAAAAAACATGTGGTGAATGGGTGCTTCAAGAACAGGAAGGAGGCAGTGGGTCAGGTAGATTAAAAAAAAAAAAAAAAGAAGGGAATGAAGAGCTCTGTGTAAATTGGTGTGATAGGAACTGATTGTCAGGAGGCCTGGCCCAGCACTTCCCAGGATCCTGTCTGGCACTTACCTCACATCACAGCAGGAGTGCTTTGGAGGAAGGGCTGGGAGCTGGTTACCCTTGGCCAGGCTGGGCCTCTGTCATCAAAGGTGCCCATTTGCCCCCAGTAGGTGGTAGGGGTGGGGGATGTGGGGGGTAGGGGGGCTTCCTCTACAGCTGGAAGGCCACAGACACATGGAAGTTGAGTTCTGGTATGGATTTGGTCAGCTCTCTGATCCTGGTAGCTGGGAGTCAGGGCTGGGAGCTGTGTGGGTTTTGAGGCTTCTCAAAGAAACTCCACACTCACACTGTTGCTATGGAGGGCCGAGATGGACTTCAGTATCTTCTTCAGTTGCTGTCCTGGAGCTTATTACTTGACTAAACTGGGTGGCCAGTGGGATCCACCTGTTACCCCCAAACCCTTGCCAGTGATGGGACTAGAGGTATACTTCACTGATGTACCCAGCTTTTATGTGGGTGCACTCCACTTCTGGATGAATGGGTGACCCTGGGCTCTGTCGAATGCAGCTCCTTGGCATATCCCAATGGGACTGTACTTTCATCCCTCTATTCCTTTCTACCCACACAGGTGAGTACTTTGTTTCTGTACTCAACCCCTTACCCTCACATTTGTACACGCACAGTTCCTGGTGCAGGCAGAGTCCTACAGCAACCCTGATGGTTCACATGGCCAACTCATTCATCTCTTACAGTCCTGTACTTGACTGCCAGACTGATTTGGCCTATGGCAGGCTCTCCCTCTCATGACAGATTGCATTACATGAACGGAGGACTCTCATAGCTAAATCAAAGTTATTCAAAGGGGAGAGTATCCTGAGTGGGCTCAGCTCAGTGAAGGTTGCAGAGCCAGGACTGGAGGGTAACCTGTAGGTCCTGAGAGGAGCCCTGGAGACCATAGACGTCCTAAAAGGGCTGAGTCATGACAGCAACCTGAGTGACCAGGAAAAATATTTAAATTCCACTTGAGGACCTAGCCCAGCAGACACCTTGAAGTCAGTCTTCTGAGGTCATCAACAAAGACCCCAGGGATGATGGGCCCTGGCTATCTCACACCTAGCTATAGACACGGCTTCAGGCCACTGCTTCCAAACTGGCTGTCATCTAGCCCACTGTATTGTTTGGGTTAGGTGCCAGGGACAGAGCTGGAAACAGAACAGGAATGGCCTTTACCCTCAGAGCAGGCCTTTGGGTCACCAGGGCCCTCCAGACCTGAGCTAGTTTGTTCTGGGTTCAAATTCCAGGTCTGCCTTTTGTTGTTTTTGGCCTTTCTGGTACTCGGGATGCAAGGGTATCCTGGAGACTCAGAAGCCCAGAAAGTACTCAGCTCTAGGGGAGAAGGTATCCCCAGTGAAAGTGTTATAGCTTTGAAGAAAGGTATCTTGGACTCGGGAGCTCAGGAGCCGCACAGCTCTGAGAGGAGGCCTCCTCGGCAGAGGCCTTGCAGCTCCCAGGGAAGCTTCCTCAGGCAGGGGTCTAGCCAGTTTTCCGCCTTGAGGGCTTACAAAGTTTACAAAGGGAGTCAGTCCACTGCAGGCTGGGAAGCCTCTCCTTGCAGCATCAATAGCCTGCAGAGACCAGAGAGGAGGTGCTGCCCTCATCCTGTGATGGCGGCAGTAGGCTGAGGCAGGAAAGGTCACCATGGACAGCTCCTGCTGAGGCAGTGCTGCAGCTCTGACAGAATTCCCCCATTTTGCCTGCTCCGGTTTCCACAGCCTGGGGAGAGAAGGAGAGCTCTGACAGACCTGAGGTAGGAAGGAGAGACTGGCCGTGTACCCCTTGAAGCTTTTGTGGCTTGCTGTTCAGAGGCTAGACAGAAGCTCTTAGGGTCAGGGTGGGGGTCGGGGCAGTCCCCGACGGCAGCTTTGACCTCCGCTGCCTCCACAGAGGGACTAGAAGGTTCCCCTCCAGTTCCCTTAGGCTGTCAACCAAGGACTAAAGAGATTCCGAGCGTTAAGTGGAGTCAGCAGCCGAGGGACCCGGGGACACTCCTCCCACACACTGTGTCCCCTTTCTTCAGAGATAGCGACTGTTCAAAGGCATTTCTGAGAACCGTGTTTGTTTTGTGAGACATTCTTGCTGCCTAGCTCTGGCAGACCTGAGAATTTCAAGGAGCGACCCAAGTGCTGGGACTATGGGCATGTGCCAACCTTGGAGCCATTCCTGAGAGCGTTGGAGAGTGGAACGTGGGTCTAGCACTTTGCTCCAGACGCTCTTCTACTCAATCTGGCTCCCAAGTACCTGCCATTGGGTGTGCCATTTTCACTGAAAAAGGTTGGGCTGCCTGAAACCCCTAATTAGTGTCAATTTTATTATTCATGTGGCAGAATTCAAGCTGCCTGTAATCACTTGGATAAAAAAAAAATTCTTTGGCTTGCTTGTAATCCCGGCACTTAGAGGCAGAGACAACAGGTTCAGGAATTCAAGGTCGTTTTCAGTTACAAAGTGAATTTGAGGCCAGCCCAAGCCACATGAGACCCTGTCTCAAAATCTAAAAATACAAACACACAAAACCCTTTTTATTCTAGCATAGACGAGGATATAAGGAGTATAATTTCGCCTACTCCTGGCACTGTGTGTCAAAAACCTTAAAATCATGGCTATGTTATGAACCAAAGTTCCAACTCACCCTTGTAGCCCACATTAGCCCGGGAACTCACTATGCCTCAAAATGTTGAGCCTCCTGCCTCTTAACAGACCCTCCATGCTTGGGTGGAGTTTGCTCTTATTGGTACATATGCTTTGACCTCAGAGTTCCAAGCTTAGAGGTATCCTTTTCCCTCAGAGCATAACCTTTAAAATTATTTTACCAAAACACATTTATTTTTTGATTGACAGTTTTACACATAAACACTCCAACCACTCTCATCACCACCAACCCCAATCTCCCAAGAACCCTGTCTACCCATCCTGCTTCCTACAGATCTTTCTCATTTGCTAACGTCTACTCATTTTATTTTGTGATCCAGTAAGCTTAAGCAGAGCCAACTGTGTGATCATGAGTTTAGAGTTGTTGAAGTCTGGCACACGGAGCAGTGAGTGAGTACACAACAGAAAGCGAGGTTCCTCCTTGCCCAGATCTATGGAATAGCTCAGCAGGAGGAAGTAGGCCCCTGGAGGCTGTCCGTCTTCCATGGCTGATGGTGGATAGCATCTGTCTTGTTATAATCCAGTGCGTTTAATCTCATTCGTTGTCAGTTCATGGCTGCAGGGGTTGTGTTGACTCTAAAGGATGACATTTTTTTCAGTTTTCATCCAATTTTCTGACTCTTTTTCTGTGCAGTTCTGGCTGTCCCAGAACTCTCTCTCTGTAAACAGGCTAGCTTTGAACTTACAGACTGACTCTGTCTCCCCATTAGCTTTGAACTCACAGAGATCCTCCTGACTCTGTCTCCCCAGTGCTGGAATTAAAAATGTAAGCCACCACTGCCTGGCTTGTTTCTTGACTGTTAGATACCTCCTATGCCCTTTTCCACCATGTTTCTTAAGCCTCACAGGGTGAGGTGGTGTAGGTTATGATCAGCACCTAAACCAGACATTTATGTCCTATTTTAAGATATTTTAAGCAAGCACCTACTCTTAGAAAGCTGTATATTAGACAGAGCATTGTAGAAAGCATTGTAGACAGCCTACTGTTGTCTGATGGGGTTGAGGAAACCTGGATATCTCTGGATACCAGTAAGATCTCTGCAGTCATAAAAATAGGTGAAGGCCAGCTGAGGAGATCACTCAGTGGTTAAGGGCACTGGATGCTCTTGTAGAGGACTTGAATTCAATCCCCAGCACCCACAGGTTTACAGAAGGCAATTTCCACAAGTGTTTGCTTAGTGTATTTAGTTTTCTTTAGAAAGACAGTCACTGTTTTAACAAAGATGTGTTACAGTGCTTTGCTTTCACAATCAAATGCATTTGTAGGAATACTGTGTAATTCACGATGCTTTCAGAAATGTAGGCTTCTAGAAGATTTCTAAGTAAAGAAAAGTAAAAAGACAACTTACTAAAGTGAGTTTTCAGTGTATTTACTGTTTTTGGAAGTATGTTCATATCATTACTAAAGACATCTTAGAGTAATCTGCTTTTGTGAACATAGACAATTTTTAAAGTTTTTTTTTTTTTACAAGTGACTGTGTTTAGAGGAACCACTTTTCTCCTAATTTTACAACAACAGTTGGCATTTACAGAGAGCAGCTTCCACAAGTGTTTGTTTAGTGTATTCAGTATTCCTTAAAAATGGGGTCATTGCTAGCCGGGCGTGGTGGCACACGCCTTTAATCCCAGCACTCAGGAGGCAGAGGCAGGCAGATGGTTGTGAGTTAGAGGCCAGCCTGGTCTACAAAGTGAATCCAGGGTAGCCAAAGGCTGCACAGAGAGACCCTGTCTCAAAAACCAACCAAACAACCAAACAACCAAACAAAAATGGGGTCATTGCTTTACCAAAGATGAGTTACATTGCATTGCTTTTAAAATCAAAAGCATTATTAGTAGTACTGTGTAATTCACAGTGTTTTCAGATATAAATGTGTCTACAAGTTTTCTAAGTAATGTAAGTTAAGAAAGAAACTTACTAAAGTGGGTGTTCAGTATATTTAGGCAACTCACACCTATAACTCCAGTTCAAAGGAATCTGACATTCTCACATGGACATGCATGCATGCAAAACATCAATGTACGGCGGGTGTGGGGGGTGTGGGGGTGTGGGGTGGGGTGGAGAATAAGTGAAGGCTAAGAATTGAGAAAGGGGGTCAGCAAAATGGCTTTGTGGGTAAAGGTTCTTCCCATGAAAACCTGAGGTGTTGAATTCCTGGAAGATGAGATCTAACTCCACAGAGTTTTCTCTAACCTCCACGTGTATGTACTGTGGCTTGTGCGCCGCCCTCCCATCACACACACACACACACACACACACACACACACACACACACCCCACAATAATATAAAAATTAAAGAAAGGTATAAGTTATTTGGTTTCAAACATTAATAGTGAGAGTCATTCTGGCATGTCAACCCCTATCACAAAATGTGTGAGTGACTTAGACAATGACACGAGCTCCTTTAAGTCTTAATTTCTGCATCTGTCACATGGGGCTAATAATCATATGGCCTCCCAGGGTTACTGAGAGCATTAGAGGAGATAATTCAGGTGGATCCTTCGAATAAGTCAGTGTAGTGTAAGCACTTAGGTAATTTGCACTCTGCACAATGGAAAAGGTGATGGACTGAGTGCAGGGCTTTTGTTGTTGTTTGTTTGTTATCAGAATGCTGGTTGAAGACTCTGAGAACCTCAAGAATTGCCTACTCTCTTAGTCCTTCATCTTGTTAGAGCCATCTGAAGTTGGGCCTGTGAGGAAAACTAATGGTCTGCCACATGCCTTTCCTTCCTTGGCTTAATCCTGCCCAGGGAATCTCAGTAGGGGCGGGGGAAGAACGTGTGTGTGTGTGTGTGTGTGTGTGTGTGTGTGTGTGTGTGTGTGTGTGTGTGAATGGGGAGTGAACACCTGAGTCTGGAAGAAGCCTGCAGAGTGGGCATCCTCAAGATGCCTGGGGTGTGAAAACCCACCCTCACCCCCCCAGGAGATGCCTGGGGAGAGAGCAGTCAGCTGAGCCCAGGAGACGGAACTCCACTCAGTGATTAGTTAGGCTTTATCAGTGGAGTGCCAGGGAGAGTTCTTTTGTGTCTACCTCTTCCCCTTCCTTCCTTGGTCACAGGACAGTTCATTAGCACTTCCTTTTTGCTTGGTCACAGGACAGTTCATTAGCACTTGTGACAAATGTCTCCGAGGCAAACAGAAGAGCCAAGTGAAGACCAAACCGGTTCAATCTCCTGGGAGGGACAGCAGAGACAGTAGGTATGTCTTTCCCAGAATGGAATGACAGGAGGGAGAGGGGGTTGGGCCAGGAAGATGCACATAGAGCCTGGAGCAGAAGGGAGGTTTCCGGTTCCCAGTCTCCAGTGTTGCTTGGGGATGGCTCAGAAGTCTTGGGAAAGGCAGATAGAGACCCACACTTAGAGGGCCCGTGAGCAACAGTGCAAAGGGAGGAGTCAGAGGTTTCTCTTTTCAGAGGCTGTAGGGCATGGAACTGGAGCCACCAGGCTGGCCTCAAACTCACAGAGATCCACCTGCCCCTACCTCCCCAGTACTGGAGTTAAAGATGTGCACCACCACTGCCAAGCTCAGCTTTAATTTTTTTTAGGTGTTTTTATTACATTGTATATGCATGTGTTGTATGGTATACATCATGAGTGTTTTCACCTGTATGTAAAATCGTGTACCGCCTGTGTGCCTGGAGCCCACAGAGGTCAGAAAAGGACGGTGGATCTCCTGGAACTGGAGTTGTGATGTTTCTGAGCCACCATGTGGGTACTGAAAGCCAAACCTAGGCCCTCTGCCAGAGCAACCAGTTCTCTTAACCACTGAGCCAAACCTCCATCCCTGGGTGTTTTTTGTTTTGTTTTGTTTTTGGTGAGGGACTGAGCTTAGAACTTCACCTGTCCTTGGCACATACTCTGCCCTATGACTATACCCCAGGTTCTAGAAACCTTTGCCCAGTGCAAAGTCACCAAGGTTTTCTTCTAGAGGATTTACTTTCTTTTAATAAATTAAATACTTTTTGAGACAAAGACTCATACAGCTTAGATTGGCCTTGAACTGATGAAGAGGTAAACAGAATTCACCAGTGAAAAGCTAATCTTTTCAGTTGGGATGCTGAATGAACCAGCACCCCAAGGCAGAAAAATTAAACTTTTATTTTGATTAATTTGTATCATTTGATTTCTATTTGTTTAGTTTGTTGGTTAATTGGCTGGTTGGCTGGTTGGTTAGTTGGTTGGCTATTTTTGAGAGATGCCCTGATATGAAGCTTGGACTGGCCTCAAACTCAGGATCCTCCTGCCTCAGCCTCCCACGAACAAGGATTTCAAGTATGGACCACCCAGCCAGAGGAGACCCTTGTCCAGTCATATTTCTCAGAGTTGTCCATTTCACTGAATTCAAGCATAAAGACAGAGTTCTCCCCCAGTTTAGATCTTCATTTCTGAAGCCTCCCATGAATGTAAAACTCACTTTGTAGACTCACTTTGTAGACCAGGCTGGCCCTGAACTCACAGCGATCTACCTGCCTCTGCCTCCCAAGTGCTGGGATTAAAGGTGTGCGCCACCATGCCCAGCCTGAACCATCTCTTTAATTTTAATTTTTTGGTTTTTTGAGACAGGTTCTCTCTAAAAAGCTCTGGTTGTCCTGGAACTCATTACAGAAACCAGGCTAGCTCCAAACTCATAGAATCTGACTCTCAGTGCTGGGATTAAAGGAGTGTACCATCATGCCCTGCTCCATCTTCCTTTTAATTTTTTTTTCTTGGACTAGATCTCATGATGCTCTGGCTGGTCTCTACGTCCTGGGCTCAGGTAATCCTCCTGCCTCAACTTCTCTAGAAATTGTGTCACTACACCCAACTCCTTTGTTTTTTGTTTTTTTGTTTTTTGTTTTCTTTGTTTTTTTCTGATTCTGGAGTTCAAACCCAGGGCCTTACACATGATGGGCAAGCATCCTATCACTGAACTACACTTTGGGTTCCCCTAGAAAGAAAATTTCTTTTTCTTAAGCTTATGTTTTAATTTGTTAATATTAAAGTGAGCATTATGTGCTCATACACAGGTTTGCACGTAACAGAGTACCTCTGAAGGTCAAAGGACACCTTTGTGAAGTAGGGTCCATCCCTCCATATTTATATAAATTCCAGTTATCTAACTTAAAAAATTGGGTTTTCAACCACCTTTACTCACAGAGTTATATTCCTAGCCCTCTATTTTTTTAAAAAAAAAAAAAGTTTATTGTTTTTATTGCATGTGTATATGCCTTTGCCTGCATGTATGTATGGGCACCTGTAGTGGACAGTTTTGGTTTCTTTAAAACTCAGTTACACTAGGTTTTTGTTTTAATCCTAAGCGTGGGATATGGGGCTACTTTTAGTTTGTCCACAGCTGATAATTGCCTCATGTGTGGGACTTGGAGAGGGCGCAGTCTTTGCCAGCTGGAGATAGTGTAATTCTCAGGACTCAGAGAGGGTGTAAAGATCAGAGCCCAGAAGTCTGGAGAGATGGCTCAGAGGTTAAGAGCACTGGATGTTCTTCCAGAAGTTTTGAGTTCAGTTTCCAGCACCCACATGGTATCTCACAACCATCTATAATGTGATCTGATGCCCTCTCCTGGCCTGCAGGTGTGCATGCAGGTAGAGCATTGTATACATAATAATAAATAAATAAAGCTTAAAAAAAATTGATCAGAGACCAGAAAGAATGCTCCAAGGAAAGGAGGATGTTTGGAGGGATGCTCTGGGAGTTGGAGGAGGGGGTAGGGGGAGGGGGAGGGGAATTTCGAGGAGGAAGAAGGCTGCTGATTCGCTGGACTGCTGAATATCCTGACAACAGAGATTGGTAATGCCC
>OU015757.1:56584571-56601897 GCA_907169655.1 Acomys percivali
CAAACAAACAAAAGCACAAGGCTGTCGTTACTTGCTGTTTTTTCTTTCTGTGTTCTCCTAGTGTCTAAACTCTAGAGGTCACTTGTGTCTGTTGTCTGTGAATACCGGAAACGCTGGGAGGCCGTGAATCTCCTCATGCCTCTTACTAGCGCTGTTCTCAGAGCAACGGCGATGCAGGTGTTATGGCAGAATGAACTGGTTTCTGTCTAGAAACTAGCCGGGGTATGGGGGGTGGGGTGGGGGGTAAGGGGGTGGAGGGGGGTGTATTTACATCATTGAAGTCAGCAGATTCCAAACAGAGATTGTGTTGTGTCTGATGTAAAATGGCTGAACTGAGCGTGGAATGCATTTTTTTTTCCTGACACTCTCAGACTGTGCTTGGAAAGTTTGTTTTTAAGGCCCTGACCTTATGCCCATATTCTAACCCCTATCAACTATCTCTCACCAGCCTTCATGCAAAAGGATCAAAGTGTTTCTAGGCTACCAAGAGTCATAGAACTTCTTTCAACAAACATTTTTTTTTTTTTTTTTTTTTGAGGCCTGCTATGTGCTAAATACCAGAAGACACAGATAAGGAAGACATAGAAGTGGATTTGAACAGGGGTGCCCTGCATTGTGGGTCACAGTGCTGCTCCACAAATAATTGTTTGTACTAGATTAAATAATAATATATAAATTGTATGTGTGTGTATCTGTGTGTGTGTGTGTGTGTGTGTGTGTGTGTGAGTGCCCACGTGGCTGTGCATGCCTATGGAGGTCAGAGACCAACCTCAGATGCCATTCCTTAGGAATTCTCCATGTTATTTTAAAAATATTTTATTTATTATTTATAAGTGTATGAATGTGCCTGTGTAAGTTTATACATACCATGTGCATGAAGGAGCCCAAGGGTGACAGAAGAAGGTGTCAGATGCCCTGGAACTGGAGTTACAGGTGATTGTAAGTCTCCATGTAGGTGCTGGGAATCGAACCCAGGTCCTCTGAAAGAGCCATAGCCTCAACCTCACCACTTTGTGTTTTTTTTTGAGACATGATTTCTCACTGGCTTGGGACTCACTAAAGAGCCTGGGCTGGCAGTCCACTGAGCCCCAGGGAGTTACCTGCATCTGCTTCCCAGCCCTGGGATTACAAGCACTTGTCACCATGTTTATCTTTAATACTGGTTCTGGGGACTGACCTCAGGCCTTCATGTTTTATGACAAGCATTTTACTGCCTGAGCTATCTTCCCGGCCCTTAAATTTGTATTTTTAGCAAATTATTTAAAATATAAATTGGTAATATAAATTATGTATGTGATCTATGTACACACACACACACACACACACACAGATTTTCCTATCTGTAATCCCAGCATTCAGGAGGCTGAGGTAAGAGGGTCCCTGTGAGTGCAAGGCCAGCTTGAGCCAGAGGTAGAGGCTGCTTTAAAGAATAAACAAACAAGGCTGGCAAGATGACTCGGTAGATAAGACCCTGGCCTCCCCTGAATTGAATAATGCCTGGAGCCCACGTGGTGGAAAGAGAACCAGGAAGTTTGAAACTGGGTCCTATAGTAAGAAAAGCTTGAGAGAGGCAGAGCAGCAGTGCTGTGACAACCGGAGTTTTAAGTCCTGACTTGACCTTCTGCCAGCTCTGTGGCCCTGGGCAAATGACTATACTTAACTTCTTTAAATGTGGGGTTTTTTTCTTGAGACAATAATAATCATAAGTCCCTCCTAGGCTTTCTGCGAGGATTAAGTGTAATAATCTATGCGGAGAGTCGACACTCAGCAAATAAAACATTGTAAAAATCTGTCCTTAGAATTACCGTGGCGCGTTTCTAAGCTTGGCATCCCCTTCCGTGGGCCCAGAGCTGCTTTGGGGTGGATGTCCCACTTCTGAGCCTGAGTGGGGCCTATACTGACCCTTAGCAAATGCCAGCACGTCTCTCCTTGGTATATTTTTAGTTTTAACTGGTAGAAGGAAGCCCTTGAAACTGTCCTTTGAGAACCACAAAGACGGCTCTTCTCTGCTTTTCTGCCCCTTGCCCTCCTGCGCCAGCCCCGCCTCGCCTCTGACTCACACCTTTTCTATAAATCTCCTTTCCAGGCCCCAGCCTTGGGAGGTTCTTACTCAGGTCATCAGAGATCTTCCCGACTGACCCTTACAGCTATGGACTATGTGATTCTGGCCATCTTTAGACCAGGGTTAGCTACCTTTCTTATTTACATGCCCCAGGATGTCGGCAGCTCTGATCTTATAAGGAATGCCCAGGCTGGAAAGGTCAAGAAAGACGTTTGGTAGGGAAAATGGGGACAGGGAAAACTTGTATTTTGCCTTTTCTTTTTATTTGCTTGAGTTTGAATATAAGAAAGTTTAGAGTGGACTATTGTCGTTTTTATTTTTTAAAAGCAAAGTGCCTGTTTATGGAACCCTTAGTGTTAACCTACACAGTGAGAGGTTACATAAAGTTGCTCATTCATTGGTCTTCTGTGCTTTCTTTTTTCTTTTCTTTTTTCCTCCTCCTCCTCCTTCTGACCCCCCCTTCTTCTTCTCTTCTCCCTCCCCCCCCCACCTCAAGTGTTCCTCTGGGAATAGTTCTCCTCGTTAAGGCCTATCCTCTTAGGGGTAGCTGGAGAGATAGCTCACTGGGTAGGGAACCTGCCTAGCATGCACAAAGCTCTGGGTTCACGCCCCAGCACTACATAAACTAGGCGTGGTGTTCCCTGCTTGTAATTTCAGCACTCTGGAGGCTGAGGCGGAAAAAAAAAAAAATCAGAAGTTCAAGGTCATCCCTAGTTACAAAGAACATTTGGGGCCAGCCTGGGCCCCATGAGATCCTGTCTCAAAACAAACAACAACAAGGGGGGAAAAAAAAACAAAGAGAGGAAGGAGAAACCCTTTTTATCCTTCTCCCTGGAAGACCGGCTCTCCCAGTAGAGTCTTGTAGGAAGAACCTCCTTCCTCTGGGCACCTGCTGACTGGCGTCTCCTCTTCTGCAGGGCCGTCTTGGGCTAACCTACTGCCCACACCTCTGAGGAGCGCTATCATGGCCTGCACTGGGTCATTTTTAGCTCCTCTTTGTCTAAGTTTACCTCGCTTTGAGTTTACTGGAATTCCTGAGTAAAGGGTTGGAATTTTCTGCCAAATTTGGAAAGTCTCCATATTTTCTTGTCTGGAAAATGCCTCTGGAATGACATCCAGAGACTTTGGTCACTTCTCATTGTCTCTTGCTTCTATACTCTTTCATTTTTTTTTCTCAAAAATTCTTTTTATGTTGCCTTCTGTATACTTTTTCCAAATATATTTAGTTTCTTTAGCTGTGATTTGCCCTCCTCTTCCTGTGGTTTCATCACCCCACTAACTTTTTAAATGTTAATTCTATTTCCAGATCTACTTTTAAAATGTCAATTTTGAAAATTTTATCTTAAATTCAATATTTGGAACTCTTAAAAAGGTATTTTTAAAAAGCTACATTCAGAGAGATGGCTAGTAAGCGCTTACTACTCCTGCAGAGGACGCAGATCTGTCTTCTGGCACCCACATCGGGGTGCGTGATCATCTGCATCACCAGTTCTGAGAATGCCGATGCACTCTATGTAAAATGTTAAATTGTTATTTATTTGAAGTAAAATCTGCTTTGCATTTTCTTTGGAGGGGGCAATATATGTATTCTAATTTTTAACCCAAATTTCAGGGAAGTTGTACTGGTTCTGTTGATTTCATTGCTCTGTTTTCTCTGTTGTCTGCAGCAGTGTAGTGAGCTTTTCTGTAGCTCATTCACCTTTGTCTTGGGGTCTGCTTGAGTCTTGGGTTTATATAGGGTGATGGGTCTCCCTCCACCCTGTAGACACGACTCCAAGCTTCCCTGGGGGCTGTATGGTACACGGCAATGGCAGCATCCACTGTCTCGGCCTCTTGCTGCGACCTCTGCCTTGGCACTAGCAGAGGCCTCTGTTCCATTCCTACATCCTCAGTTACTATAGACCTGGTCAATGATGCTCCAACAATATTAAGCAGCAGATTTTAGAAATGAGCATTTTCTATTTGTAATTCTTAATCATGTGCCATTCTGAGCAGTGTGATAAAAGCTCACACTTTCCTGTCCCACCCTGCCTGGGATGTGGGCCACTGGAGCATCCATTCTGAGTCTGCTTGTTGGTCACCGGGTAGCCACTGGAAGGCAGTGCTGGTGTTCAGGTAACACTTATTTTAATTAATACTGGCCCAAAGTGTCAGAGCATTGGTGCCTACAATGCAGGTTTGCCACAGAGAAGCCACAAAGTACTTCCTTAGAAGAAAAAGAAAAAGAACCATGCAGGGACATTGCATGCATCTGACTGGGTCTGGGTCTGGGGTATTACTGGGTGTGCAGCACTTGCCTAGCATGTATATGGCCCTTTGAGGTGTATCTCCTGTACCACATGCACATTTGACTACACACACACACACACACACACACACACATGCTCATGTGTGCTCATGTACCTATACATGCATGCATACATACATGAACACATACACATGCACACATACATGCATGTATGTAAGATTCTGACATTATGAAAGGAAAGCATTCACGCTTGTTAATTTTTGTCATTCCTTAAACTTCAAAACATGTGGCTATGATGTGTGATAAGTGCTTAGTTAAAAATGGGGGAAAAACCATTAATTTACAGAGTTCGATGTTATTTCAAGTTTTGGAGCATCACCTGGGTTTTGAAGCATATTTGGTATGCCCTTATTTTCTTGGAAGCATGTTGACTTTTTAGATTTTGTTTTTAAGCATTTTAGCCCCTGAGCTGTAGTGTTTCCAGATACGAAACTAACTCACTTAATGAAAACTCACTTTCTAGGGAATGCGACCCTGTTACCTGACAGCAATCTAGACATCTTGGGCTGAAGTCATTCAACGCGTATTTACAGAGTGCTTCACGTTGTGCTAAGAAACAGCGGAAGAGCTGGTTCACAGACCCCAACAACCCCTCTTGTTAATTACAAATTTACAGGACAGGTAGGTAAAAGCCACCTGCCACCAAACTGGAAGACCTGAGTTTTATTCCCAGATCCTACACAGTCCAAGGAGAGAACCGGCTTCTACAAACTGACCTCTGACCTCTGCACATTCCTGCGCTGTGGTGCACACATGCCGCGTTCCCCATAGGAATGTACAAACTGCCATTTCAGACTCTTGGGTTTTTTTGTTGTTGTTGGCTTGTTTGTTTTTACAAAACCAAACCAAACCAACCCCCCCAAACAAACAAACAAACAAACAAACCCCAGGAAATTATACAGCCCAGAATGGCCTGGCTTGGATTGCTGTGCTTCTATCTCTCAAGTACTAGGAAGGGCCAGAGCCTTAGGTTGGCTCCTTGGTGACAGATGAGTTGACTGATAGCCAGAAATGACAGGTCACTCAGGGTCACAAAGTTTGTGAAAAGAGTCTGGGGTATCTCTCAAGGGCATAAATACAAAACATTCACTTAAAAATTACTTACGAATTCATTACATTTTTTGTTTATGAGCATTTGTTAACCATGTTCTCTATGTGAGCTTTTAAGAGATGCTTCCAGTTCTAGGGACTCAGTACTGGGGTAACGAACCCCTATCCTCTTACTGCAATACTTCATGTCACTGTGCTATGCCCTTCATGATACCAGTGATGTTTGTAGCCGTGGGTAGGAAGGAGATGGAACAGAGATCCAGCTAGACGCCATGGGACGTGGGCTGGAGAGGCTGAGTTCAGAGTCTTTACATACGGGACATTTTCCAGGGAGGAACACGAACCTGCGGGAGCTGGCTACCCGTATGGCTTGGAGTCCCACCACTGTTGCATACCAGCTGTCAGACTCAATCTGAGACTCAGTTTCCTCTTCTGGAGAGAGGAGTTACAACTACTGAGTGCTAAGTACTTGATAAACACTGTCCTTGCCTTTAAGAACAAATGTGAGAATGAGTCAGAAAAAGACTTTCCAACATGTCATAAATAATAAAGAAAAGTCATTCTTAATTCAGAATACTGACAGGTCCTTCTGGGTCCATGTTTTCCTGGAGTGAATATTTTTATGGTCTAACTTACACTAGGAAAGATAGACTATTCTTGCATAGTTATTTTTTTTTTCCCCTGAGACAGGGTTTCTCTGTATAACTTTGGCTGTCCTGGGCTCGCTTTGTAGACCAGGCTGGCCTCAAACTCACAGCGATCCACCTGCCTCTGCCTCCCAAGTGCTGGGATTAAAGGCATGCGCCACCATACCCGGCTGTATAGTTATTCTTGTGCAGTTATTCTTGCAAGCTCCAGTGAGCTTTAATAAAGGAAGTTTGTTGGGGAGTGTGGTGGCACATGCCTGTGATCTCAATGCTGGGGAGGTGGAGGCAGGAGGAACACAAGCTCAAGAGCTACACAATGAAACCCTATCTCCAGAAGACAAGGAGCAGGGGAGGAAGAGCAATGGTTTTTATTGTATAGTGAGCACTGGGGTCTCAGTGAAGTGAAAGCAATGCAGTCCTTTCAAAGACAGCATCATCATACTGGACAATTGGCAAGATTGGCTGGCACACTGACTGAATGCAGAGAACAGTTTGTAAGCCCTAATTTATGCCCTCCCTACTTTTGCATAATGGAGGATTTACAACTGTGTACATCATCTAGGCCAGTGGTTCTCAACCTCCCTAATGTTGTGATCCTTTAATATGGTTCCTCATGTTGTGGTGACCCCAACCATAACACTATTTAGTTGCTACTTCATAACTGTAATTTTCCTACTGCTATAAGTTGTATTGTAAATGTCTTATATACAGGATATCTGATATGTGACCCCCCCCCCAAGGGGTCATGACCCACAGGTTGAGAATCAGTGATCTAGATCATCTGGGGTTTATAATAAATTCCCTTCTATCACTTAGGTTTGTCTTTTCTCGACAAAAACTGTGTGCAGGTTCACCTCTGTGTTTTACATCCTGTTTCTTTTAAGGCTTATCAGACACATGACCTTGAAGGCAAGCTTGGCCACTGGTAATTTTCTATTCTAAACTTCTAGTTTGTGGGGCGGTCATGGCTTAGCAGAGTTTGATCTGTGAGAGTGGTTAGCAGGTATTAGCAGGGATGGAGCACTTTCTGTTCATTTGTAGCTGGACCGAAGCTAGCTTGAGTTACCTTTGAAAATTAACAATCAAATTGTATTCCTAACAAAGGAAAGGGATGCCTGAAGGTTTCCCTCTTGGGGCTCATTCCCCAGAGAGCTGCTGGCTAGTAGATCACGCAGCTACTTAGAGGCCAGAGCCATGCACAAAAGACTTAGGTATCCAATCATAATCCTTGGTGTTGGCAACAGGATGGTTTTGGAACCCAAGCCACTTTGAAATCAATGGAGAAGGGGCTGGGCAGATGGTCAGGGAGGTAAAGCTCTTGCTGTACAGACATGAGAGCCCAAGTTCAGATCCCCAGAACGCACGGGAAGCTGGATACTTCAGTGCATGTCTGTAACCCACCGCTGCTGTGCTGGTTTGAATGAGAATGGCTCTCATAGGCCCATTTGAAAGCTTGGTCTCTAGTTGGTGGAACTGTTTAAGAAGGACTAGGAAGCATGGCCTTATTGGAGGAGATGTGTCACTGGGGGGTGTGCTTTGAGATTTTATACTTATTCATGTGGTTTATGTGTACGAGTGCTCTGTCTTCATGCATATCAGAAGGGTGAATCAGATACCATTACAGATGGTTGTGAGCCACAATGTGGATGCTGGGAATTGAACTCAGGACCCCTGGAAGAGCAACCAGTGCTCTTAAGCACTGAGCCATCTCTCCAGTCCTACTTTGAGGTTTTTAAAAGCTCACACCAGGCCTAGCTTTTCTCTCTCTGTGTCCAACCTGAGGATTTAAATGTAAGCTCTCAGTTACTGCTCCAGTTGCATGCCTGCTTGCCTGCTTGCCTGCTGCCTTGCTCCCTGCCATGTGGAGCATTGACTCACTCTTGGAAACCCCAAGCAAGCACTCAATTAAATGCTTTCCTTTACAAGTTGCCTTGCTTATAGTGTCTCCTCATAGCAGTAGAACCTTTACTAAGACAAGTTCCCTGGTTAAATGGGAGGGAGAGACAGAGACTTCTTAGAAGCTCATAGGTCAGCTAGTCTGGTGCACTCATTAGTGAAAACAAGGCGGAAGGTAAGGACTGACCCCAAGGTTATCTCCTGCCCTTGACTTGGGCTGTTGCATATATACATTTGTATTCATGCACACACTCTCACATGCCATACACACAGCTATGCACAACACATATGCACACTCATACACAGATACATAAAAGTAAACAACACATAAAAATAACTATCACAACGCCCAGGGAGCAGCCAAGGCTCACTGTTGATTTTGAATAAGTATGTTTAATTCTGCTCTCAAAGAAAAGCTGTATAAAGCTCTCAAGTTGCCAGGCCTGGAAGTACAGCCCTGTCATCCCAGCCCTGGGGAGGCGGAAATGGCAATAGTGGAGTTGCTAGGGTCAGATCCTGAGTCCTGGCAGCCCTAACAAGCTCCACCACTGCCCTCAATAAACTAATTAAAGACACAAAGTAACAGCAGAAAGCCGAGGAAGGAGATTTACCCAATGCAGCCACACTGAGAAGAGGAATAAATAGAAAGGTCCAGTGATCACCGCTCCTGCCAAGTCCAGCCTTTGAGCTAAAACAGAGGGCAGAGACATATGCGATCAAGCAGTCCCATCAAGGTGTGAGCCCCGCATCACACACCCATCATTGTTTCACTTCCAGCTTCACCTGCAAGAAGTCTTAACAAATTTTCAGAACCGTGTGCGGTCTCTGGCTGGCATCACGCTTCAGCCTTGCCCAGCGTGAGACTCCTGGGCAATTTCTTAGAGACCATAGTTTCAATAGTCTGACAGTCAAAGGGAAAAGCACAAGTGTCTCTTTAGAACTTCAGCATCTTCGTTCTTGTCAGGATAATTACAATGAGAGGATCGGGAGTTCAAGGCTATCCTTAGGTGCATAGTGAAGTCAAAGCTAGCCCAGGCTACCTGAGGCCATATCTCAACCCAAACAAAAGAAAGAAAACAACAACCCCCAAATGTTGGAGCACAAGTTTCATGATTTCAAAGCCTGTGGTTCCAGCTGTGGAAGCAGAAATCTAGACACATCGATTCAAAATAGTCTGGATGTAGGAATGAACGGCTGATGTGGGTGGAAGTCTGGCTTCCGGGGAAGAGTGTGTATGCGTGGGTCATAGGGCCATGGGCGAGCCAGGGCTGAGTGTTTCTCTCCTAATTAGGACCCGCTGTGCCTAAACACGGAGTAGGGCATCCCAGAAGGACTCTTCCAGATCCAAGCTTAGGCCATAGCTCTGCCCCTACTCTGAGCAGTAGAAAGTTCACTCACCGAGGCGAGTGAACAGAACGCAGATGCGGCGGGCCATGAGCTTGCCCTAGCTTGCCTGTGTTCCTGGCAGGACAGGCAGTTATTAGAGACTGGTGACTACTCCTTGTGTCTGGGGACGAGCTGTCTGCATTTCTAGGCGACGGCTCCTTCCCCAGTGGGGAAGAAAGAGGTGCCAGGCCGTGGAAGGGCCCAATTATTGGCAGCTCTTAGTTTTCAGAACGACTGTTTTTGAGTGAAGTGCGTGTTATTGAATCCACGGTGGCATTTTAAATGAACATAAAATGCTTTCAGTTCTTACCTCTGAGTCCACATATACAGGAGGGGAGTTTCTATTCTCTTGCCAGAGGGAGGCTTCAGAGTTCCTTTGCCACCTTCAAAATTGTCTCAGGCAGTGTCCCAAGGGAGAAAGCAAATACATGGTTTCATAAAAGTTTTTCTAATTCAGTGGTATTTTGAATGAAACTATTATTCATCTTTCCTGGGATTAAAAGAAAAAAATCTTAGACATTACTAGCCATAGGTAGCTCTTTCACCCAAACATTGCTGTACTCAGGGCTTGAACAGGCCCAATGCATGTAACCAGTTTTTTTTTGCATTATGATTCATAACAGTAGTGCCCAGACCTTCTGGCTGAAGAGCCAGCACTTCCAGTGAGGTGCCCATTCCTGGAGGGAGCAAAACTGCAGCATCCTCAGAGCACAGAGAGACACGGAACCACAGAACTCTATTAAAAGGTTGCAACATTAGGAAGGTTGAGAACCATTGATGTAAGAAAACCCGAAAGCCCTATGTCGGAAACATGGGTGGACTTTACACCATGTCAGACTTTACTGAGGAACAGTAAATGCACGTTTCACTCCAGTTTTACTGATTGTAATTTACCAAGCAATCCTACACACACACACACACACACACACACATACACACACACATACACACACATACACACACATATACACACACACATACACACACATACACACACATACACACATACACACACATACACACACATACACACACACATACACACACACATACACACACACACATACACACACACATACACATACACACACACACACACACACATACACACACACGTGTGGTGGTTTGAATAGGTTTGGATCTCATTGACTCACGTGTTTGAGTGCTTGGCCCACAGGGAAGAGAACTGTCAGGAGGTCTGCCCTTGTTGGAGTGGGTGTGGCCTCGTTGAAGGAAGTGTGTCACTGTAGGCCTTTGAGGTCTCCTAGTTCTCAGGCTCCACCCAGTGCAGAAGAGAGCCTCCTCTGGCTGCCTTTGGACCCAGATGTGGATCTCTCAGCTCCTTCTCCAGCACCATGTCTGCCTGCTTCCTGCCATGATGATAATGGACTAAACCACGGACACTGTAAGCCAGCCCCAGCGAAATGTTTTCCTTGATAAGAGTTGTCATGCTCATTGTACCTCTTCACAGCAATAAAAACCTAACTGAGACATGTATGTATGTGTGTGTATATAGGATATATGTTCCTTCATTGCTGGCCCTGGGAACTACAGCTTCTCTTATTCCAATCTTAATTACTTATACTTCATATTAAAAAAAATTTTTTTTTTCAGATTGAAACAAGTTCTTGCAAAGTTGCCCAGACTAGCCTCAGGTTCTCTGTGTAGCCCAGGGAGGCCTTGAACTTGTGGTCCTTCTGCCTCAGCTTCTCAAGTAGTTGGAATCAATAAGGATGCGCCACCATACTTGGATTGTTTAACTTTCCGGGGATGGTTTATCAGTAATGAAAATTAACCCTGCACCAAGTCTCTTCTTCTGCGCCTTGGTAACTTTGATTAAACAATTGATTGGGAGTTAGGGAGATAGCATAGCATACAAAGGACCTGACATTTAAACTGGACTTGAGTTCAAACTCTCAGAAGCTATGAAAAGCCAGCACCGTGGGGTGTGCCTATAATCCCAATGCCCTTATAGTGAGGTGGAAGGTAGAGACAAAAGCATGCTCAGACTCCTGGGGTTCAGATAGCCCAGTATATGCAGTGGCGAACATCAAAGAAACCTCTCAAACAAGGTGGGAGGGGAGGATGAACACTCATGGTTGTCCTTTGATTGCCGTATGTAGTCATGGCCCATAGTCGCGTACCCAATGAATGCATACATATTATACACACATGCAGACAGGCATACACGAAAGAAAAAAAGGAGGGAGAGGGAGAGGGGAGAGGGAGAGAGAGAGAGAGAAATGAAGAAAGGGAGAAAGAATTGCACACTCTTTGTGAATATAAGATGTTTCAAGCTAGGATTAATATGCGTTTCATCTCTATATGTGGATATGCTAGTCTAGAAATGTGGGAAGCACTAAAAATATGAGTCTAAGTCAACCTCAGGTTGACTTACAGAAACTTCAGTGCAGGAATCACTAGTCAGTTATAGTTTCTATTTGTATTCTTCTTCAAATAACCAAGGTGAACTAACAGAATGCTGGATAAATGAACTCCTGGCCATTAAAAACCCCAGCACAGTGTATATGTACATGTGTGCATATGTATCCTGAGTGCTGTGAACATACATGCCCATTACGGTTAGCCTGTTTGGCTCTGGCCTCAAAAGAATTTGTGTGTCCCTTTCTACACCCTAGACATTTGGGCTTGAGTGTTTATATAGATGTGACTGTAGGTTGGTCCCCAGTTTATAGGCATGGCAAAAGGCTTTCCAGGACAGATAGCTGCATCTGACCTACAGGTAGTTTGGCTTTAGGGTCAGGCCCTCAGGATCTCAGTGTTCTGAGTTTGCTGGAAGAGGCCATGAAGGAGAAGGGCATTGAATTTTCAGATTACAAATGAACTTTGTCATTAAAAAGCAAAACAAAACAAAAAAAACCTTCTTTTATTTCTTTTTAAAATGTGATTAGGCCTTTATTATTCTTATTGACTTGTATATTTATCCATGTAATCTATGTTTAATTGGTTTTACCTGCACATGAATATGCAATAAATGAATCCTTTATGCTACTTGGTTAACCTGAAGTGATTTTGATAAACAACCCTCACCCGTTAGCATTTCCTTCCAGCTCTCGATATGGCTGCCATAGCACGCACAGACTCGAGAATTTCCATGCAGCCTTTTTAAACTTAAAAGTTGCCAAAAGTCAAAGGTCAAGCCATTGCCTCACTTTCTAGGGGTCAGATTGTGTATGTGGGATTCTCCACACAATGTCACACTGTGTAAGCTCAGCTGGGTCTTCATGTGGGACTCATAACAGTGGGAGCAGGGGCCTGTCTCTGACTCTGCTGCCTGCCTTTGGATGCCATTCCCCTAACTGGGCTGCCTCACTCGGCCTCAATAGGGGAAGATGTGCCTAGACTTACTGCTTTTGTTCCTGGGAAACCATATTGGATTAGATGCTTTAAATGATCCAGGTGTCCATATGTAGGGGAGATTTGAAGCACTTGCTCTCTTGGCGCTCACTCCTAGGCTTCCAGAGCTTTTGAAATAGAAATTGGATGCATAATTTTAGTTCAGTTAAACACTATCAGGTGTTATGCATCAGCTACCATCTTGGGTCCCTTTTCTGGAAGGAGTGAGGTACTTACCATCTAGGTAGTTAGCAGGATGGTAAACAGACAGTAAAATGAGTAGCCGAGTTTTTCACTTGCCTTACCCCCAGCCCCCATCTACTGAAGAAATAGTCTAAGGCAATGCCTCAGAGTATGGCTACTGTCCGAAGGACAAGGATTTGCCTGTTTGAAGATGTTGAGTATGGATGACATTAAAGATGCAGTGCCTCCTGGAGTGTGACTGACACGTAGGAGCAGTGCCACTCCTCCAAATGGACCAGGTCTGTGGATAGGAGGTTGGGTGTGGGGTAGACCAGAAGGATAGAAAAGACTCAGGGATAAGGAGATTGGGTGGAAAGAGTCAAGGAACACAGAAAGATTTTCACTCTGTTGGATGGCTGTCTTTCTCAAGGGTTTAGGGATGGTGGGTTGAGGCCTCAGGGCTGGGCTACAGTTCTCCTGTTTGACTCAGGACAACACTTATGTGAGCATGGCATTACTCCATTCCTCCTCAGCCTTTGATTCCCTAAGACATCCTTTCACCCCAGCTATGCGTCACATCGTTTTGTTTCGCTCAACATGTATAGGGAGTGTTGGATGTCCATATCTGGATTCTAGATCAGCAGATAGACTAGTGATCTGGGTCGAGTGTTCCAGAAATGAAACTCCATTCTTGCCTGGCACTGCCAACTGCTTCCTTCTTGAAGAGGACTCACAGGTCTGCTGGCCCCATCAAAACAGCAGACATCTTTCCTGGGATATTTCCCTTCTTTGGTAGCGAGCTTTGCAGTTAGCCTATTCCTCGGCCCTTATTGATTTTCTGCCAGCTGTTGGCTACATGGCTTAAACTTTTGGTGTAGGTGAGGACAGATATCCACAGAATGAACATCGCTACGGAACATGCAATAGACAGCCATGCAGCTAGGCATGGAGGAGGAAAAGAAAGCAGTAAATACTACTGAAATGAAACCCAGAATTTGGACTTACTGAACAATAAGAGTAGAACAGAGAAGTAGGGGTTCTTTATTGTTCTCCAAGCCGAGGACAAGGGACCTAGAGGAATTTGAATCTTCTAAGTTTCCCTTTGTGCTAAGTGTTCAGGAAGAAAAGATCCATAAGGGGATTGCTGTGTGGGGTGCCAAAGATGTTGGAAGCTGAAGGAATAAGGATAATGTAGCTTCCTGTGCTCAGTTACATATGTTTGTGCTCTGGCTCCACTTGGTGGGTGAGATGCTTATGTGATGTGTAGCAGGTAGTTTTATTCTTTTAACACCTGATTTTCTCACTAGAGAATGGATAGAATGCTAATTTCAGATCATTGTTGTTGCCAAAGAATTATAAAATGTTCGGTACTGGAAGTGCCTTGTAAATGGTAGATATTGGTATGTCGAGAAAACTCAAAAAAAAAAGAGAGAGAGAGAGAAAACTTTAATCATGTATTTCTCAGCAAATATGAGTTTATTGTTAATTCCTGGTATGACTATGCCATTTTGGCCATGGCCTTGGAGAACAAGCTAGATCCTGAATTTGTGGAGGTAGTTGGGTGAAGGGGGTATGTACCTCCGAGCTTTGGTTCAGGTGGGGTTTTCTGAGAATTCTCACATGGGAGCTGGGAGTTGGGTCCCGATAACTCTACCGTGGGAACCCCAGAGAATACATGCCCAGAGATAAGAGGCTTGGCGTTTGTGGCTCAGAACAATAATGGCACAACAAGAGCAGCCCTGAGGGAGAGGCTGCTGAGGTACATCTTAAAGGGCTTGATGCATGTCATATGATGTTCTACAGAAATGGCTGTCTCCTAGGCTGCCAAGGGCATAGAGCAATGGCTAGTGAACAGCGGCTACTCCATAAATGTTAGCCACCACCACTTCAGTGCAGTCCAGACTATGGAATTGTTGCTAGAAACAGAAGTGAAATTTTAGGGGAAGATGGGGCAGCCTGCAGGATGGCTGTCAGTGTGACCACTGTGCCAATGTGCCCACTGTGCCCACTGTGCACATCTGTTCAACATGCCTGCAGGATCTGTTTCCCAGCCAGCTCTCAGATTGATTCTTGGTCTCCATGGCCTCCGGTCCTGTGGCTGCACTCCTAGACACACTGAGTTTTGTAAAGCGCGCAGAGGATTCCTCCACCAAAAGTTGATGGTTTTGTGCCTGGCTAGCTCTGGGGCAGAGTGTAAAAGGGTGTCTTTTTAAAAAGTCCCAGCTGCGCCCTGCATTCTGCCTTGGAGGTGTTTCTGCACCTCTGTCAAGGCAATCTTTTCCTTCCTGCTGAGATCTGTATGGGTTTTCAAAGCTTGGGTCCTGATGAGTCATGATTCACCTATCCCATGATTTTTGGTTTACATGTTACATGTGGTCAGTATTCCATTCATAGCTGGCAACGGCTCCTGTGTTTCTGGTTGTTTCTACAGTGCTGTTTGTTCTCTCCACATGCATCTGACTCACGGGTTTGTCCCCATGATGTTATGCTTACTAAAACAAAAATGAAGTCCCTAGAATAGGTGGTCTTAACATCCTCATCCTGCAGCTACAAAACTAAAGCCTAAAAAGTTAAGTGTCATGGTTAGGTGGCATTAGCACACGCTTTTAATCCCAACATTTGGGAGGCAGAGGCAGGTGGATCTCTGAGTTCAAGGCCACCCTGGTCTATAGAGCAAGTTCTAGGACAGAGAACCACATCTCCAAAAAAACAAAAAAGAAAGGAAGGAAGGAAGGAAGGAAGGAAGGAAGGAAAAGAAAAGGAAGAAAGAAGAAAGGAAGGAAGGAGAGAGAGAGAAAAAAGAAAAGAAAGGAAAGGAAAAGAAATAAAGCAAGCAATCAAGCTGATGAGGGAAGTGTGCTGCTCAAGGCCACAGCTGCCAGTGGAGGTACTCAGACATGCAAGAAATCCAGGGTCATGACCTTCTCTGTGGGCTGCCGCCTTTCATGGTTGAAACTTAAATATTTGATAAATTGGACGTGGCCTACTTTCCAACTTGTCCTGAACACTGTCTATGATGCTTATTCCTGCCACTTAGAGGGGACTGGATGTTTCCCATTTTTAAAAACATATGTCCAAATATCTCCCAAAACAGCACCTTCTGGAGTTGCTTGTCATTCAGTAGAGGGACGAGGAGATTGAAAGGAAAGCATTGTATAGTGTTGTTCTTAGCCCAGACAGAGCTCTGTGGGACTGCAGCATGCATAAGTCAATCTCAAGGTTGGAGTCCTTCTGTTTGAAAGAGTGAGGCAGGCTGCTTAACACAGGAAACATTTTGTCTACTTTCCACAGCCAACACCGATGTCCCTCCAGCTAAGTGACTTATCCCAGGGTGTGATGCAGAGGGTGTATTTGCATCTTACAAAAAGGCCCTAGCAATCCACTTTCCCTTTTCTGTTAAAGTCATTGAATTGAATCATGCTTCCAACAAAACACTTTTAAAATTCATTTAAGAGTATGTCACTGGCTTTGCACAGCACCATGACATCCATATAGATTTGAGCAGAAGAAATGACTCTATCGCCTTATGAAAATTAGTCAGAATCACCCTGAAGCCTTGTCTTGTCAATAAGGTCACATACCAGCCACACTCACCTGCTTTTGGAGTACTAAAATCAGTCAGCCGAGACCAAGCTACCGTGTAAGAAATAGATTAAACTAGCATCCATCAAGGTGAAAGATAATTATTACTTGTGTCAGACAACACCTGTTTTTGCAGCATGCCTCAAGTTAGTTAAACTGGAGACAGGCTAAACTTTCCTGTGAATTTTCCACCTGACGGTCGCTTCAGGCAGTTTGTCTGCAGAACACCCTCACTATGTTTACATTTTTGAGGTGGATTAAAAATGCCATCTGTGAAATATAACCTGAACATCTCCCACTACAGCATATTAACATATACAAATACAGGGCTTGAAATGGAAAGCCAACTGGAGGGCCCTGCAAGCACTCAGCTGTTTCTCCAGCAGAAATCTTTCGTCATCATCTTTTATGATGTTACACTAACGGGTCCTCAGCAGAGCCTCCTTGGCCTCCAGATCACTCTGAACTTCACAGTTTGGAGCTATTCATCATTTCTCAACAGGCTGTGATGTTTGCTTCCCAGGAGTCAAGGAGTCAGGTGCACTTCGCAATATGTTGAGCTCTGGGCCTTCTTATCCATAGCATTGACTGCAGCTTGTGGTGACACTCATACCTGAGAGAGGAAAGTGACCCAAGTGTGGCTACCACAGACAGGCTAATGTCATTGCCAAGTTTGAGCCCTGGGTTGCCTATCAGTGAGCTGTAGAAAACTAGAAGTAAAGGAGAGACTCTGGTATACTGTCAGAGACAAAAAAAAAGAAGGAGGAGGAGAAAGAGAAGGAGGAGCAGGAGGAGGAGGAGGAAGAGGAGAAGAAGAAGAAGAAGAAGAAGAAGAAGAAGAAGAAGAAGAAGAAG
>OU015757.1:56601907-56631162 GCA_907169655.1 Acomys percivali
AAGAAGAAGAAGAAGAAGAAGAAGAAGAAGAAGAAGAAGAAGAAGAACATTGGCTTCCTTTTTGGGAAATGTGTAGACCCCGTGGTTGTTCAGGGTGTTAATCTTACCAATGGCATCTGTGTTGCCTTCAATCATGATTTCTTCTGACGTGCTTTAAATACACACTCCAGTGCAGGCGAAGGCAGAGAAGGAGCAGGTGTGAGCTCCCGCCCCCCCACCCCCTTAACACAGGGTTAGGCATCCAAAGGCCTTTAAGGCACTGTACTCTTAGGGTTAGAATCATGAGTATGTATTTTACAAACCCTCCACCATCTCTCAGAGCACTCTAGCTCTATTTCTCCCAATCTTGAGCCACCTCCCTCTCTGGTCAGCTTTTGGTAAGCCCTTGCCAAGACTGCTGTGAAAACCTCTATCCTTTTTCTTGAGCCAGTCTGTCCTCAGGCTTCTGTGTACCCATAGACATTTGCCTAAATGCAGGTTAGGGCTTTCATCTCTTGTCATAGCTGTCATGGCCACGAGAAAAGCCTTTGCCCTCCTGTCTCTTTGTTTAAAAGACCTTTGTGATTACACTGGGCTCACCTCATAATCCAGGATAGTTCTCATTTCAAGACTGCTAGCTTAATCACATTTATACGCAAGTTACACACCTCCCACAAGAGGTGACTAACTGGTTACCTTCATAGGTTCCAGAGATAAAGACTAGCCTCTGTTTTTAACTGGCATGGGCCTCATACTAGGTAAGCCCAGAATTTGAGAAGTAGAGGCAAAAAGATAAGGAATTCAAGGCCAAACTTGGCTCTATAGTGAGTCTGAGGCCAGTCTGGAATACAGGAAACTCTGTCTCAAGAATAGAACAAACAAGACACCAGGACATCTTCTGGGCACCTTATTTGACCTTTTGTAATGATTCAGCACAGTGCTGGCCTCTCTGTGATATCTTCCTTGACCACGTTTCATAAAATTCCCTTTGACCAAAATACCGAGAAAAGATTGAGCAGAGAGGTCATTTGACAACCTCAAGGTTCCAGTGTCAGGTCTCTGTTCTCAGCCGTGCAGGGAGGGCTGGCCCATGATGCTATGCAGCCGCCACCTCCCTGTGATCCGCTCTCTAGGCATGTACTCTCACCTTCTTTTCTCTAGTTCTTGACCTGACATTGAACTTCCTCCAGATCTGAGTCAAAGAGACTTTATACCCAACCTATTGTGGCTTATGAAGGCGTTCACTAAAGGAAATAAAGAGAAAATTCTACCCACAGGACAGTGTTGGCTTTATCTGCCTCTAGGTTACAATGATTTTTTTTTTTTCTGGGTGAGCCAACCTCTTCTGCCCATACATTGCCCTGGATAAGCCTGGCTTCTTATCTGTGGGCAAAGGTGGCCAAGTCATGTCAGAATGCCCTCTGACTCTGTCTTGCTGTCTCAAATACTTACTGTGTATCTGGGAGAGACATAGTGATGGACATCTTTGCTGGGAGGCAGTTTCCCAGTTAGAAACCCTGGGACTTGGTAGAACCTTGCAAAATGATTCATTTGTATGTACTCTTAAGAAACACCTGAAGGGGCCAGGAATGGGGTGGGAAGGAAAGATCTATCAAGTGCAACTCCAGTGGGTAACATTGACTCAGTCCTCCAGGGGACTCTGAGAGTGTGAGTCATCCCTTACATTATCTTGATCAAGGACAACAGTTACTGCTTAAGGACTGCAGTAAGAAAACATACATTCCTAGTGACATCTGGCGCTCCTGGAGCACAGAGAAGGAGATGCTGACAACCCAAGGAAAGCCCTCCACCCTGCTGCAGGTGCTTCTGGGAATGAGGATCCAATATGCCAGGAGATGATGTGGATCTGAGTAGGTCTGGACAGTGCTCTGATGTTCTCCACAGCACCCATGTTCCAGTATTTCCTCTCCTTGTGTGACATAACCATCTGCACCCAAGCCTGTTACTATTAGTTTTCTTTCTGAGTCAGGGCCCTCTCCCATACATTTCTGGCCCGTGAAGGAAGCTGACCTTCAAGGGAAGACATCTTTGTGGAGGCTGATGGCTGTGGTGTGCTTCTCAGGCTATCGGCTTTGGAATTCTGAGGGGAGAAACCCATTTCCTCTTAGAGGCACTTCATTGCCCAAGGATGGTGGGTATACCTGTCTCCAGGGGATGCCAGGGCTCCACCCTCTGTCCATGGCTAAGAGATGGCAGCTTAGCCCATTCCCTGAGCACAGCTGTCCTTGCCTAACCACCATGAGTGTCTCCTCTCCTCTCAACCCTCTCTTTAGAGTTTGCCTTTTACTCATGATATCCCTCACATGGCATATAGCCTCCCTGATGTTCAGTAGAGCCTGGTCTGCATCTGAGGTTCACACAAAGTTGGATTCCCCCTGCTCCCCGATACTCTATACATGGCATCACCTACAAAGTACGTGGTGGAGATCTGTGCTATTGAGTTACAAAATATAAGAAAAAAATCTTAATGATGTTTAAAATATTTGACCACTTTCACAGCTAGTCTCAGCTCCACGAAGCCTACAGGTTGTGGATTGTCACACTTATGTAGGAGCCACAATCACTTCCTTGGACTTTAACAAAGAATGGTGCCAACTCAAGTAATTCCAAAGAAGACTTTCCAAATGACTTCATTTTTAAAAAATATGCACTAGTGACTCCATTCTACTTAAACTGACATGTTAACAGTAGTAATAATATCAGCTGATATCTGAACAGTGTGTCATTCATTTTATATGAGGTGGTTCACTTCACTTCTTCCTCCCTCAATGACCTTAAGAGGCAGAGACTATCATAATCTCCACTTCTTTGCTGAGGAACTTGAGGCTCAAGGTTCAGTAATGCACAAAGTTTACGGAGGCTGAGACTCCAACCTGACTCTCCTCTAGTCAAATAGAACCCATGTTGTGTATCATCGCCCTATTTTATCTCCTCCAACACAGCAGGAGAAAGAAGGGGTCTCCTACTCAAAGAGTTGAGGGCACAGGATAGGGATGGGTCTGGCAAGTAAGAGTGTTTATTCAGCACTCTGGATTCCGATGGGGTTTAGTCACACCATTTATTAGGTTCCTTACCCAAGAGTCAAGTAGAAAATGGACTCTTTCTCCCAAATCCCTTTCAGATGTGTTGGCCAGCAAGACAGTCTTCATCGCCCCAAAGTGAGTCACTGTGAAAGCCAGTTGTACTTCACTATGCTTTTCTGGGAGAGGGGCTTAGACCCTCCCACGTAGTGTTTTTTAAAAGAGCTTTCCTGGAAGCCCCACCCGGTATCTGATGCTTTTGTCTCTTTAGCCAGAACCATATCAAATGACCACCCACCCTTAGCTGCAAAGAAGGCTGGGAAATAAAGTTTGTTTTGTTTTGTTTTTTTAAAGCATAGCTCTCCCAACAAAGTCACCATCTTATTAGGCAGCAGAGGATAATGGGTACTGAGGAGATAGCTAATACTGCCTGCTGCACCCCACTCCAGTTCTTACTGTCTTATGTAATTTGGTTCATGGACCATGATTTCAAGTAATCTTGCACAAACATACTACACTCATTTTTACTTATCCTTTCGGCACACTTGCGTGTCCCAAAAGATACCCAAAGTAGGTATGTCATTTCTAGAACCTGCCTTTCCCTCCAAACCCTCTCCTTACCCCATCGCAGTCCACCTAGAACTTCCAATTAGCCTTCACATCTGATCACTTAGCAAGCATGTTCTTTCATTTCTCATGTATCTGATCTCTTCTATCCTTCTCACCTCTACACAGAAGTGTATGGAAAACACAATGCACCATGACAAAGTAAAGCTTATGCCAGGAATGAAAGATGATTTTGTGATGGCAAATCTGTTATTATAATTCAGTGTCCTTAAATTCAAAGGAAAACATGTAGGCATATAGATCAAGAAAATCATTAATAAAAATTAACATGCTTTGCCTGTCTGCACTTAAAAATAAACAAGACTTTGAATGAATTTATTCAAGAGTTGCCAGGCCTGTACACTGTAAACTATAAAACATTGTTGGAAGAAATGAATAATTGGAAGAGCATCTGTGTTCATGGGTTAGAAGACTAAATATTGTCAAAATAGTAATACCATTCCAAGAGAGCTTTGGTTTCAGCATCATCATTATCAAAACACCAATTTCAACGTTTTTTTTTTCTTTCCATAAATGGGAAAGTGGATCCTAAAATTTATGTGAAATTTCAAGGGACTCTGAATAGTTGAAATGTCAATTTGGAACATGAACAACTTAAGTTGGAAACTCAGCTTCAGAACATACTGTAGGTCTACAGTGACGAAAGCAGTGTGCTCCTGAGATAAGGACAAACGTTCAGACTGGTGCAAAAGAATCGAGAATTTTTCAGCTCCCAGGACAGAATAGCATAAAGTGAGTAGCTGGAATAGCGCAAATGTATTTCTAAAAGTTCTGGGGCCTGGAAGTCCAAGATCAAAGTGTTGCCTAATGTTGCTGTTCCTAGTGGAGGCTCTTCACCTGCCTTGGGGGTTGAGGAGGCTCTGTTGCTTCTCATAAAGCGACAAATTCCATTATGAGGGTCTTCCGCTCATAACGTAATCCAACACTAATCACTGCCCCAAATCCCATTAAACATTATCACATTGATGATTCAGGCTTTAAAATATGATGGGGGAAGGGTGTTTGTAAACGTCTAGTCTGTAATAAGAGTCATGATATAAGCCCATCATCTACGGTCAATTTATTTTTGGCAAAGTGGCCAAGACCATCCTGTGGGAAAAGTCATTTTTTTTTGACAGACGATATTGGGACAACTGATAGTTACATTAAAAAATATTCAGGGTGTACACGAAATGGATCAAATACTGAAATATAAGAACTAAAGGTATAACCCAGAAAAACAAATGTTGCATGTTTTCTCTTATTTGTGGATGTTAGCTTTGAATATTCAGGTGCATGTGTCCATTTGGAATATCCCTCAGGAAAATCATAAGGGACTATAGGAAGAAGTCTTAAAGAGAGGGGAGAGAGAATATACTAGTTATAAAAAGTTAAAAGGAAGTAAGTAATGGAACAGGAAGTGTTAAATTGGGGTCAAGGATGGGAGCAGGGTTGAGAAGAAAATACAGGGAAGGGTAAATAATAAAACCGAAGACCTTTTTTAAAAGTCATATGGAAACTTACTACTGGAGAAGCTTTGTAATACGCACACAAGCACTTCAAAAGAGTTGAAGTGGAGTTACCCTGTAATAGGGTGACAATGCCCTTACTAGACACCACAGGCTAACAAAGAGACCCAATACCAAGAATGGGTTACCACTTTTGTTGGCCAGTGAGGTTCCAGAGACGCCCAAGCATTGCAAACTGTTGCTGATGCTATTTGTCATCCTCTAGAACTTGATGTTAGACCCTATTGCTGAAGAAACTATGTATTTGTGCTGGAGTTACTTTTATAAAACAGTCTTTCTCTTAGCTTATTTCTTAACCTGACTATTACACAAATAATTGACACTCTTAATTTTTTTTTAATTGACACTCTTATAATACAAGGCTTCACAACACAATTTGATCAGTTTAAGTTTGCTCTTAACCCTCTATGTTACTTTGTCTTAGTTCCAGCAAACATCCCTGCCATACTGGTACTTTGTAGCCTTCCTCAGCTCCAGCTCCTTCCTCGTGATCTTCCTTGGACCTGTCCCAATGGCTCAGTTCCCTAACTCTTCCTCCCCTGGCTGGCACGAAGTCCAGCCCTATTCTCTCCCCTGTTCATCAATTGGCTGTAGGCTGCTTTATTGACATATCAAGTGGACAACTGGGGAGCAGAGTTTACACAAAATTTAGACAGGAAATCAGAATGGGAACTACACAACAACCTTATGCCTATGTACTTGAGTCACAACACGTGAGGAAAGGAAGCTCGTTCTGACCTGAAGGTTTCTCTCATAATAGTTAGCTTTCCTGGTGCTGGAAGGTGCTACGCAGACTACCAGAGAAGAAAGCCAAGCATTGATCTTACCCAGCTGTGAACCCTATGAGCTACAATAGTGACTGGCCTGGGAAGATGTGCATACTGACACAGTGGTAACATGAACATCAGGTAACAAGCATGAGGCTTGTTACAAACCTGAGATCAAGATCTGCTTGGGCTATAGATGAGATGGATCCTGTCTGAAGAGAGGAAGGAGAAAAGAGAAAAAAAAAAAGTAACCAATGGTTTTGTGACTAGAATTAAGTACCACTCCTCAAGATGAAACCCATATCTAGCACCATCATTTTGAATAGATGGTGACTAACACAGAGGCCCACAACTAGCCAGGGAGCAGAGAACAAGAGACTACAGAATTCTTAGCCCTGAATGGGACATCTACATTACAGCCCCTTTCCCCAAGATTCAGGGATCACTTTGGAAGAGGGGTTACATGACTACGAGGAATCAGCGTCTCTGTACACAGCCAGACAGCTGCGGACATACGACCTCACAGCGGTTATGACAGCATGTACAAGACCTGTGCAAGCTCAAGCCATACCAAATCTCAGTGTGGAAAGGAGCCCCACCCCTTGCCAAGGGATTACTGGCAATGGTAGCTGCCAGGAGAGGCTGAGTCATTTTTCTCTAAGAGCATTGTCCCTGATCAATTGACCATGCTTCACTGGAAGGCCACACATCCAAGACTATACGGGTGGCACAAACTGGTCTTGATAGCTTAAAAAATATAATATAAGACAATTACACAAAGTTGGGTGGCTAAAGAAGGGGGAAGTGTCTGGAAGAAGTTGGGGAAGAGAATGAATATGATTAAAACACATTAGACAAAAGTCTTCAACAGTAGCAACAGCAAAAAGAATGAATGACATAAAATATGCAAGGTAAACAGGAATAATAGTTCATGGCCTTTTATTTGGTGGTAGTTGTTTGGCTATGACACCAGAAATATAATAAGCAGAAAATGAAAATATAGACAAATGAGGATTAATTAAAACTAAAATTAAAACTCCTGTGCATCAAAAGAGCAGAAAGACAACGCCTAGAATGAGATATAACATTTGCAAATCCTATATGTGGCAAGGGTCTAGTATGCAGTATACATAAGGAACTTTTTTTTTTAAGATTTATTTTTATTTATTTATTATGTATACAATGTTCTGCCTGCATGTGTGACTGCCCACAAGATCTCATTATAGATGGTTGTGAGCCACCATGTGGTTGCTGGGAATTGAACTCATGACTTCCGGAAGAGCAGACAGTGCTCTTAACCTCTGAGCCATCTCTCCAGGCCCCATAAGTAACTCTTAAAAATGAAAAGTCAATGCCAGGGGCCGGAAAGATAACTGAGAGGGCAGACGTTCTTGCTGTGCTTGCGCACGACCTGAACTCAATCCCTGGAAAGAAACTGGAGCCTACAATGGACGGAGAGAGCTTACTGGGGCATGAGGCTTGTTACAAATCTGAGATCAAGACTGGCTTGGACTGTAGATGAGATGGATCCTGTCTGAAGAGAGGAAGGAGAAAAGAGGAAAAAAAAGAGTGGGCAAAAACCCAACCCCACAGGATACCATTTCATACTTCTTAGGATAAAAACAATAAAAACCCAGAGTTGGCAAGTACATGAAGAGACTGGAACTCTTGTATACTGTCAGCATGAATGTGAAATGATGCAAATAGTGTATAAAATAGTTTGACAGTTCCCAATAAATCAAATGTAGAATTACTATTGGATCCAATGCATACATTCCTGGTGTACAGTTAATGTAACTGTAAAGGATGTTCAAAGAAAACCTTATACACAGGCCTTCACAGCAGACCTATTCACAGTAGCTAAAAGACTGAAACAACCCAACGGCTACTGCAAATAAATACAATGTGGTGTGCTCAGATCACAGAATTTGCCATGCATCAGGGAGTATTGCAGTGACACTTGCTACAGACTGACTGAACCCTAACCACATTATGCTAAGGAAAAGGTGGCAGGTGCCCAAGGCCACACATCATATTTCCACAGTGTGAGAACCCACAGAGACCCTAGTAGATTAAAGGTTGGTAGGGATTCAGGTTAGGGAGAAACAGGGAGAAATGGCTTAATGGGCAGAAGGCTTGCTTTTAGGGTGATGGCAGGTTCTGGAGCTAGACAGTGGTGGTGGTCATACAGGACTAAGAACGCAGGGCAAGGTACAGTTTACCATTGGTGACATCCGCTGGGGCTAGTGTTGTTGAAAGGTATTTTAATCAACTTGGTTAAGCACATGCCCCTATCATCATAGTGGGCTTCTATTACAGGGTCTTTGTAGAAGATCCAGAGCTGAGATCAGCTCAATCTTTCTCTGGGCATTGTAATTGTCAGTTGTCATAAGATCACAAAGCACGGCAGGTCCAGGCATATCTTCTTGTGACCAGAAATCAGAAAGAAAGAAAGAAAAAAAGATGTTAACAGAAGTCCAAAGTTTGAGCCTAGAAAAAACGGATGTCGGCTTTTTCAGCAGGAAGTGCTAGCCTGGACAAGATGGGGGACAGAAAGACAAGCTTAGGGCCAGAAGCCACCTGGCCCAGCGGCAACAGAGCTGGGTAAGGCTGGGGCTGTGTAAGCGTGGCTGTGAGCCTAGAAGGTTTCCCCAGCAGTTCTTTATGATCATAGAATGGGGCTGCTCTTTCATGAAGTTCTTTCTTGTTCCTGCAGGAACGTTTGAAATTTCAGAATGCTGTGGCCTTTAGAACAAATGAGCCCAGGTCTCCACCGTTTCTCCCTTGTGGCCCTCACTCTGTTTTCCCAGTGACTTTCTTAACTTCCCCAGCTTCCAACTTCCTCTTCCTCCACGAAATGAGGCTAGCCATACCTCCCAGGTAGGCTTATTACGAGAATAGGAGTGATACATGTACAAACATGCAGTGAAGTGCCAGGGAATAATTCAAAAAATTACCCTATTGTAGGAATTAATTATTCTTGGCCTTTGTTTTAACCGTTTGACTTTCCTAAGGCAAAGTGCATTGAAGTCCCGGCGAGTATGTCACTTAAGAGCGACCACCCCTTTGCTAACCTGGTCCTGCTTCTCATGAGGCGTCTTGTCTGCTGAGGACATTCCCATGCGTGACACTGCTCCCCGCATTGGCTGTGCTTGGAGGCCTCCACACGTGGTGTGGCTGTGGGAGGCCTGGCCTTTGTTTTCCTGTGTGCCCAGTGTCTGTTGGGGCTGCTCTTGTTTGTGGCTTGGCCTCTCTGCTTCCCGCTCTGCCTGTGAGGAGCCACACTGTCTGTTCTCCAAGCCAAGCCTGTCTGCCACTGCTGGTTCCTGGGAAGCAGCCGCTTCCCTCTTTGGGGGGGGAGCATATCGTCACAGCATGGATCGACACAGCTGGGAAACCCAGCCTTGCCCTGGAAGAAAGTCATAGCTTGCAAGGCGGCGATGTGAGAGAACAAACTATGAACTGATGGAGTCTGGTAATTCTATCGAATGTTATAGCCCAGCTCAGCCATAGTGGATGCCCACATGTGGGCAGAGGGAAAAAATACCACCATCTCACACAGCACTCCTTCACAGAGCTACTGTAGGCCAGGACTCTTGCCACAGGGAGACAATCTGTACCTAATAGTCACTTCAGGGGACAGTTGGGTGAAAATTAAAATAGCAGCAGAGGGTAAAACTTCTCAGAGGAAGAGACTGCTTCGGTTGACCCCTGTCCCATAGTCAGCCTCTCTGGGCAGAGGACGAGGCCTGGAGAACATGAGTGAACTCAGAGGAACAAACATGCAGTCAAATTTGATCATCATTGTCAAGGAACAGAAAGAGGAGGGAGGGGGGCGGGGTTAAGAAGGGATGGCATGGTAACCAGAGAGCAAATGCGAGAAACAGTAGGGCAGGCTGTCAGGAGACATTAAGAACAGCACTGTCCACTATGCAGTTTCATATTTGAGTCATACCATCTGGTCTGTCTTAGAGAAGCCTTATCATGTGTTTGAAAGGAATGTGTGCTCTGTAGTCATTCAGGGCTCTGGGAATATGACTTGGGCCAATGTTGATTAAATAATTCCCTTATCGGCCTTATCTTTTTTTTTTTTTTTTTTAAGATTTATTTATTCAGTCTTTGCCTTTCATTTTGAAGCAGGGTCTCTTTTTGTGCTGTGTATGCACAGGTCTGATTGGCCTGCTATCTTCTGAGGATTTTCCTGTCTCTGCCACCTACCTTGCAGAAGGCATGCTGGGATTGTGCAAATGCTGGTGTTAACAGGGACTGGAACTTGGGCCCTCACATTGCCTAGCAAGCACTTTGCTCACTGAGCTATCTCACCCTGGCCAGTTTTCTTTGATTTTAGGGTAACCTTGAGTTTATCAATTAATTAAATAAGGGGGTGAGTGTAATAGTTTAGCATCCTCCACCTCACCTCCTGTCTTCTTTCTTTTCTCACTTTTCAGTTACCTGTATGTTAGATCAGTTGGAACTTTCTTATGAGTTTTGTAGCTCTTCCCCATGCCCACCTCCCATCCATCTCTTCCCTCTCTGCATTATTCAGTATGAATAATTTACATTAATCTGTCGTAAAGGTCACAGGTCTTTTCTTCCTATCTTAGTAAGTCTGTTGGGACTGTTCAATGACTTCTTAGCTGCTGGGCCATCTTTCCAGCTCTCTTCAATGATTTCTTATTCCAAAAATTACACTTTCCAGTTCTAGTAATAACATTTGATTCTTTTTTAGGTTGCATGTCTTTTATGAAATCCCCCATTTCTTTACCCACTGTATTACCCTTTTAAAATATATATATATATATATATATATATATATATATATATATATCTTCCTTATGTTTTAAAAGCTGTATGTAAATCTCAACCTGTGTATACATTTCTGTTGGCTGCTGCCCTGCTCCCACATCATCATCACCTCTTCCTGCTTTTTACACATTCACTGTTTGCTTGATAAGGATATAACATAGAATTCTAGATTTTGTAGCTATCTTTTTTTTTTTTTACTTTTATTGAATGTCTATGATTTACACGTCATGCACCAAAATCCCTCTCCTCCCCCCAGTAAAATAAAACAAACAGGCAAACAAAAAATCTTGTCACAGAAGCTGTAGTTTATCACGCAGTATAGCCTTTTGTCCACACATGTTTACTTTTATTTTTTATTTTTAAATTTTATTTTATTAATTTATTCTTATTACATCTCAATGGTTATCCCATCCCTTGTATCCTCCCATTCCTCCTTCCCTCCCATTTTCCCCTTACTCGCCTCCCCTATGACTGTGACTGAGGGGGACCTCCTCCCCCTTTATATGCTCATAGGGAATCAAGTCTCTTCTTGGTAACCTGCTATCCTTCCTCTGACTGCCACCAGGCCTCCCCATCCAGGGAACGTGGTCAAATATGAGGCACCAGAGTACATGTAAAAGTCATACCCCACTCTCCACATATGTTTACTTTTAAATGCTCATTGATATGAGTCATGGGTCTGGTTTGAGGCCTACACTATCGTTACTGGATCCTCACTGGGACTGCTGTAGGATATCCCATTGTTGTTGTGTGTCAAGGAGATTTTTAATCTTTGAATCTGCAGGTCCAGCCCCTTCATGTGTTCCAGCAGGTCATTCATGGGGTAGATGTTAGGGTGAGGTCAATTTAGAGCCCTGAAACAGGGCCCGCTTCCTTGTCCTCAGGGCAGGGCCCCCTCTCTCGCTCCCTTGTCGTTAGGGCAGGGCCAGCTCTCCTGCTCCATGTCCTCAGAGCAGGTTTGTAGCTATCTTTAAAGAGTATTGAGCATACAGTCATGACAGCACGTGACTAATCCCAACAATAGGGCAACAGAGGCAGTAGGATCAAGAGCCTCACTTCCAGCATGCCTTTAATCCCAGCACTTGGGAGGTAGAGCTAGGCAGATCACTGTGAGTTCGAGGCCAGCCTGGTCTACAAAGTGAATCCAGCACAGCCAAGGCTACACAGAGAAACCCTATCTTGAAAAACCAAAAACCAAAAACCAAAAACCAAAAAAAAAAAAAAAAAAAAATCTCACTTCCATAGCAAGTTCAAGGCCAGGCTCGGCTACATGAGCTTCTGTCTCAAACCAATCAACCAACCAACCAGCCATCCAAACAACTAACCAACCAGCCAGCTAAGCAACCAACCAACCAACCAACCAACCAACCAAAGAATATTGAGCTTAGTTCCAGTCAGTAACCACTTTTAACACTTATGGTTTGGAGTTGTTTGAAACAGGTCTTATGTAGCCCAGGCTTGCCTGGAACTTCCTGTGTAGAAGAGGATGTCCTTGAACTCCTGATCCTCCTGCTTCTACCTCCCAACTGTTAGAATTATAGGCAAGTAGCACTACACTCTGCAAATCACATTGATCTTGTGGACGCTTTGTTTGTGTTTAGTGAGAGTGGGTTTATTTGTATCTGTATTTCTAGGGCACAATCTGTACTGGCAATAAAGACTACAGCTACTTCTAAGGTATGGCTTCGGGATCCAACAGAATGCTCAAATTGTCTACCAGCTTCTCCTACCTTTGCTGAGGCTTGAACTTCAAACAGTGGATCCTGGCACCACACGGCTGCTTGGGTTTTTCAGCTGGGCCTTGTGATCTTCCTCACAAACGTGCTGCTCCGGAACCATCACTGCTTAAGGGTTTGCACAGCTTAGAGGTCAGCAAGTGTTTGAAAAGATTCTGTTGGATATGTGGGGCTCCTTTCTATGACTCACTGTTTCTAGAGTTTCTCCAGTTTTCAGCTTCTGTGATGCCTTGAATGCCAGACTGTGCCTACTCAGTTTGATAACTCATTTCTGCTTAAGGTTCATCTGATGTGCACCCTACAGGCTGAGGGATGCCCTCAGTCAAAATCTGTATGAAAATAGAATTTTGGTCCTCATCTTTCATCTTGTTTGAAACAGTCTCTTTGTTACCCACCACTGTATAGGTCGGGATCGCTGAACTGTGAGCTTCTAGAGGTTCTTCCGTCTTCTCTTTCCACCACACTAGAGATGCACAGGGATTACAGACATGCTCTAATGCATCAAACTTGATATGTATCCTTGGGATTTGAACTCAGGTCCTCATGATTGCACAGCAGGCCCTTTACCTACCGAGTCAGCTCCCCAGCCCTGGTTTTACATTTTTAAGTCTATATCCTTGGGCATCTGTTGGGTTTGGTCACTTACTTAAGTGATTTGAACTTTCATTTTATTTTATTTTTATATAATTATAATTTGGTAGGAAGGTTAGCTTGGTATAAAAGAGCCCATCATTTTACAACCCAGAAGTTCTTAAGTGAGTCTTCAAAACCACAACTGTATTTCCCTGGCTGTCCCCATCTTCCTATACTGGTGTTCTCTTGGAAGCAGGTTTGTAGCCAGGCTTTTTAGTGAAATTTAGTTCATTTGGAAGGGGAGCCCAGAAAATCCCTTCAAGGAAGTTGAGAAGAGGCAGAATGCCAGCAGCAGGTATATTTAAGTTATGAGCTACAATGGAGCTCAGCCCTGCTGAAGTGTCTTTTAAAAAATTTTGTATTATTATTATTATTATTTGACATTGCATCCCAATTGTAATCCCCTTGCTCTTATCTTCCCATTCCCACCCTCCCTCCCTTTTCTGCTCTATTCCTCCTCCCCCACTTGCTGACCACAGCCTATCTGGGCTCACCTGGATAGCCTGTACCCCCTTCCTCTGTGTTCCCACAGGGCCTCTCCACTAAGGGGCAGTGATAAAATCATAGGCACCAGAGATCTTGTCAGAGGCAGTTCCCTGCTCTCCCCTCCCTTCCCCATGAGAATGAGCTGTCCATTGGCTACATCTGAACAGGGGGTCCAGGTCTTCTGCTTGCTATGTCCTTGGTTGGTGCATCAGTGTGTGCAGGTCGCCCTGGGTCCACATCCGCCAGCCTTGATAGTTTCCTTATGGAGCTCCTGATACCCACTCCCTCCCTGTCCAGTCCTCTATATTCCAGTTCTTCCATACAGCTTGCAGCTCTTTCCCCAGAGTCTGGCTGCAAGTCCCAGTATCTGTCCCAATGCCCCGCTGGGTGTCTCAGAGGACATCTATATTGGCCTAATATCCACTTATAAGTGAATATGTACCATGTGTGTCTTTCTGGGTCTGGGTTACCTCACTCAGGGTGATCATTTCTAGTTCCATCCATTTGCCTGCAAATTTCAAATTTTCCTTGTTTTTGATAGCTGAAAAGTATTCCATTGTGTAAATGTATCAGAGTTTCTTTATCCATTCTTTGACTGGGGGACATCTAGATTGTTTCTAGATTCTGGCTATTATGAATAAAAGTGCTATGAACATAGTTGAGCAAATGTCCTTGTTGTTTGGTGAAGCATCTTTTGGGTATATGCCCAGGAGTGGAATAGTTGGGTTTTAAGGTAGCACTATTCCCAATTTTCTGAGAGAGTGCCAGATTGATTTCCAAGGTGGTTGTACAAGTTTGCACTCCCACCAACAATGGAGGAGTGTTCTCCTTTCTACACATGCTCCCCAGCACAGCCATCTTACCAAAAGCAATCTACAGATTCAATGCAATTCCCATCAAAATTCCTACACAATTGTTTACAGACCTTGAAACATCAACTCTCAACTTCATATGAAAAAACAAAAAACCCAGAAGCTAAAACAATCCTGTACAATAAGAGATGGTCCAGAGGAATCTCCATCCCAGGTCTCAAGCTGTACTATAGAGCAACTGTAATAAAAACAGCATGGTACTGGCAAGAAATAGGCTGGTTAATCAATGAAATTGAATCAAAGACCTAGAAATAAATCTGCACACCTATGGTCACTTGAATTTTGACAAAGAAGCCAAATCGATACAGTGGAAAAAGTTAGCGTCTTCAACAAATGGTACTGGTCTACCTGGATGTCTACATGTAGAAAATGCAAATAGATCCATACTTATCACCCTGCACAAAACTAAAGTCCAAGGGGATTAAAGACCTCAACATAAAACCAGACAAATTAAATCTGCTAGAAAAGTGAGAAGATCCTTAAACTCATTGGCACAGGAGACAACATCCTGAACAGAACAACAGTTCAGGCTATAGAGTCAACAATTAATAAATGAGACCTCATAAAACTGAAAAGCTTCTGTAAGGCAAAGGACACTGTCAACAGAACAAAATGACAGACTACAGACTAGGAAAGAATCTCACCATACCTACATCCAACAAAGGGCTAATATCCAAAATATATAAAGAACTCAAGAAATTAAATGCCACCAGAGCAAATAACCCAATTAAAAAATGGAGTGCAGAGCTAAGCAGAGAATTCTTAACAGAGGAATATCAAATGGCTGAGAAACAATTAGAGAAATGCTCAACATCCTTAGTCATCAGGGAAATGCAAATCAAAATTACTGTGAGATTCAGTCTTACACCTGTCCAAATGGCTAAGATCAAAAACTCAACCGAAGACTTTTAAGAGCCAGTGAGCTGAGCCTCAGAGTTATCCCAGGCAGGTACAGAGCAGCCTATCTGCCAACTCCCTGTATTGCCCCTTCTAGAGAACAGAATTTAGGGGACTTGTTCCCCAAACTTTCACTGTCTTTTAAAGCACGTGAAACATCTTTCCCATCTTCACTCATTAGGACCTAGGTGGAGGTCTGCCAGCCTCCCTCCCTCCCTCTCTCCCTCTCTCTCTTCCCCCTTCCCCCTCCTTCGTCCCCCTCCCCTTAACCTCCCTTCCCTTGAGCACCTTCCCTTGTCCCTAACTTCTTTCCTCTTCTGAGCCTATGTACTTACTATCTCTCTGCCTTGAATGCCTTTAATGTTCACACTGTTGGCTCCAGTTCTACATTCAAAATTGTGCCTGTGTTTTCTCTTTTCAAAGACCTTTTTGCTTAGCACCGTGTCTAAAGTAACTTACAGATCTCTGCTAGTCGCAGCTTCCGGTTTAATTCCATATATATATCATTTATCATACTGTATGCTATTTTGTTTTCTTGGACAGTCTCTCATATTGTAGCCTCCAGTTGGTCTGAAACTCACTGTGTAGCCCAGGCTAGCCTTAAACTCATCGAGATCCTCAGGCTCGCCTCCTAAGTTCTGATTTTACAGACATGAGCTACCACACTTGGCTACACTGTATGACATGCTTTTTATATGTAATTTACATATTTGCTTGTCTGCCATAATATTGCCCACCAATATTAAATGTACATGAGAGCAAATAGCTTGTTTGAATGGTCACAGGTATAAATCCTCAAGTTTGTATAGGAACTCGTGAATATTTATTGAATAAATGAATAGATGAATGAATAAACACATTGAAATATATAAGTACAATTAACAGCAAGTAAAAGATGCAAGCATCCCAAGACATTATGCCAGGTGAATAAGCTAGTCTCAGGACCTATATAAAGTATTTATGAGATAAGAATGGTGTTTACATTAATTGCAGGGTGTTGAAAATTGGAAATTAGTGTTTTGTGGGTTACAGACTGTCAGTTGAGGAAGAGGGATAGCATGCAGAGAGATAGCATAATGTTGTACAATAGTGGGAATGTGCGTAATATACTAAAGTCTAAGGGTAGTTGAAAAGGTAGACTTTATATAATATATATTTAACCACAATAAAAATAATTAAACCACAGTTTCCAGAGGAAGATAAAGCTGGGCTTGGAATCTGACTTGGCACTTACTTCTGCATGAACTTGAAGAAGCTGTATTATAGACATCTATGAGCCGTCTCCTCATCTGAAAAATTACAGTAAGGATAGTTACCACTCTATAAAACTATATAATGTTATAATTGTAATTATGTAGGAATTTATAGAGCTATGTATTTTATAAGCCAGGCAACGTTTAGAAGAACTTTGGGGACAGATATTAGATTGATATTATCTTAGATTAAATGAGACATTAAAGACAGAACATACTAAACCTAAATTTTCATTCCTTCTCATCATCACTGCAGAACACAAGGTAACATTTTGATAGAAAAAGAAATATGAGGGAATGATTTTAAATAAAGAACATTAAAAAACTGTATTGCCAACCATCATAGAATAAGTAATTTGGATTCATTCCCCTTTTGAGGAGAATTTAAAAGCTAAACAACCCATACGTTGGGTCACAGCCACATATAACTTCAGGCCCAGGGGATCCAATGCCTTAACCTGCCTCTGTGGACACCATGTAGGTATGTGGTGCCCAGACAAACATGCAGGCAAAACACTCAGACACATACAAATTAAAAAACAAAAGTCAAACAATAACAATTCTTTAGAAGTCTGCCTAAAGACATTAAAAAGAAAGAGATATTGACAAACTACTGATACAAGTCCCAAAATAAAGAGGGAATCCATAGAAATTGATCCTGGTCTTCAGAGTGTTTGCAGAATCTGGATGAGGTGACCAAGAGACTGACCATGAAGTTAATTGTCTGACCCCTCCCTCCACTTTATCTTTGGGTTAAGAGATTTAAAGGCTACACCTAGAAGTAAAAGTGAACTCAGGACTTCCTGGCCAAACTTTAAATAGAGTCAGGGTGAGAAATTGGATTAAGGTGAGCCTGGATTTCTAGTGTACCCTAAGCACCTGAAATAAGTACATGTGAACCCTTTCCAATACCCTAAGCCTCAAAATAATTCTACACACAATTTTATAAAATACAACATGAGGTGCATACTCAGGCACAGTGGAAGACTCTGGAAATGAACAAGACAGAAATACAACAGTCTAGTATAGGCTCTCTAGAGCAGTGGTTCTCAACCTTCCTAATGCTGAGACACTTTAATACAGTTCCTCATGTTGTGGTGACACCCTACCATAAAAGTATTTTCGTTGTTACTTCATAACTGTAATTTTGCTACTGTTATGGATCATAATGTAAATATCTGTGTTTTCTGATTCTCCTAGGCAACCCCTGTGAAAGAGTCATTCATGCTCAAGAGGTTGTGGCTCACAGGTTGACAACCACTGCTCTAGATACTGGAATTCTGGTTTATTTTGCCAGTGGTGGAAACCAAATTCAGCGACTTATACATTCTAGGCAAGTGCTGTGCCGGTGAACCACATGTGTAGGCCCTATATATTGGAATTCTTCTTTAAAAAAAAAAACATTTATTTATTTATTATGTATTATGTATACAGTGTTCTGGCTGCATGTACACCTGCAGGCCAGAAGACGGCACCAGATCTCATTATAGATGATTATGAGCCACCATATGGTTGCCAGGAATTGAACTCAGGACCTCTGGAAGAGCAGCCAGTGCTTTCAACCTTTGAGCCATCGCTGCAGCACCATATATTGGAATTCTTAAGCATAGTTTTTTAAATACTTAGGCTTGGTGTTCAAACGAAGATATTGAGACTTTTTGAAGTGATCTAATGTGTCTGTCACTTGTCACTGCTGGGACCAAATACCCGATTGGCTACATAAGGGAAGAAAGGACTGTTTTAGCTCACAGTTTCCAGGTTTCAGTCCATGGTCACTTGACTCCACTGCTCCAGGGCCCATACATTGTGAGCCATCATGGCAGGAAGGATGTAGTAGTAGACTAAAGAGTCTCCCCTGGTGATGGGCATGAGGAGGGGAGGGAAAGGAGGGAAGAAAAGAGGTAGGATAAGGCTTCAAGGGCAAACGCTAAGTAACTGACTACCTCGAGCTAGGCCCCTTGTCCCAGGTTCAACTACCTCCCAATTATGGATCTGTCAACGGTCTGATTCCTGGATTAGTTCTGCATCCTCTTGATCCAGTCATCTCTCAATAGCGCCACCAGCTGGGGACCAGGCTTTCAGTGTGTAACCCTCTTGGAGGATATTCTAAGTCTAAACTATAATATACGAGAGCTTCAACATGGAGTATTTGAAAAAGAATAAAAAGGTAAATCTAGAACTTAAAAATAATGTATTTGATAGGATTTGTAAAAGATTAGACACTAGTAAGGGGAAAATGAATGGAAAGAAAGACGTAAATGGGAAATATCTACAATGATGCTAGAGAAACAGAAAAGATAGAAAATAACAGGCAAAAATGGTGAGTAAATCTAAAAACATGCACGTATTTGGAACTCCAGAAGTTAAAAGAAGACAATGTGGAACTAGAGTAAGTTTTAAGAGATAAAGGTTAAGTTTTTTTCTAAGCTGGTAAATCATCAAAACACAAATCCAACCTCAAACAGACAAGGTACCTGGGATATTTCACACAAAACTCCTAGAAATCGAAGATGAGAACGATCCTTAAAACAGCTACAGAAGCAGTACCGATTATCTTCAAAGGAACAAAACAGAGGAATGGTGTCTTTAATATGTCGAGAGAAAATAGCTGGCAAGAATGCTATGATAAATCCTGAACACACCATTCAAGAATGAGATCAATACGGCACGCCTTTAATCCCAGCACTCAGGAAGCAGAGGTAGGGGATCTATGAGGTTGAGGCTAACCTGGTCTGCAGAGTGAGAGCAGGACAGCCAGGGCTGCATGGAGAAACCCAACCTAAAACAACAACAACAACAACAACAACAACAACAACAACAACCAACCTCCCCAAAACAAACAAAAACAGAAAAACCCAAAATACCTAAAAAAAATAAAAATAAAAAAGAATGAGACTATAACATTAAGAAAATGTATCATCATCATTCCAAAAAGAAATTACAAAAAATTATTCAGGCAAAATGAACTCTTAAAAAAAGCTTCTCGGCAGGCAGATCACTGTGAGTTCGAGGACAGCCTGGTCTACAAAGTGAGCTCAGGACAGCCAAGGCTACACAGAGAAACCATGTCTTAAAAAATAAAATGAAATAAACATAAGCTTCTCTCTGTGTATTTGCTTATTCAGGGGAGGCACATGTGCACCAGGGCTGGCAGGGTAGGTATTAAATGTCTTTAGCTGGTGAGTCATCTCATCAGCTCCCAAGTGTAGTCTTGACATAAATTCCAAGATATAGGAAGAGACATGTAAGGACAAATATGTGGTAAATTTTAGTAGCTTCTATATAAAATGATTATGTTGAGGGAAGCTTAAAATATAGAGTTATAAATACATTATCATGGCATAGCGTTATAGAGGAAGGGCTAATAAAAAACTTGATGAAAACATAAAAATTGGGAACAGTGCTACCTCAAAACCACTCCTGGGCATATGCTTGAAACATACCGTACAACAAAGACATTTGCTCAACTATGTTCATAGCAACCTTATTCATAATAGCCAGAACTGGAAACAACCTAGATGTCCCTCAACTGAAGAACAGATTAAGAAACTGTGGTACATTAACACAATGGAATACTACTCAGCTACTGAAAACAAGGAAAGCTTGACATTTGCAGGCAAATAGATGGAACTAGAAAAGATCACCCTGAGTGAGGTAACACAGACCAAGAAAGACATGCATGGTATATCCTCACTTATAAGTGGATATTAGCCAAATAATATAGGATAACCACACTACAATATAGACTTAGAGAAGATAAACAACAAGGAGAACCCTAGGGAGGATACTTACTTCTCATTCAGAAGGGCAAATAGAATAGACACCGGAAGTGGCTGAAGAAAAGGACCAGGACAGGGGCCTATCATAGATGTCCTCCAAAAAGCTCCACCCAGTGGGTGATTGAAGCAGATGCTGAGACTCACAGACAAACTTTGGGGTAGAGCCCAGGGAATCTTATGGAACAGGGGAATAGAAGGACCTGGAGGGGACAGGAGCTCCACAAGGAGACCGATGAAACCAACAAATCTGGGCCAGGGGTTGGGGGGCGGGGTGCTGCAGAGACGGATGCACCAACCAAAGACCATGCATGGAGAGGACCTAGATCCCCTGTTCAAATGTAGTCTACAGGCAACATAGTCTCCTTGTGGGTCCCATAATATGGAGAGTAGGGGCTATTTCTGACATGGACTCTGGTGCCCATTCGTTGATCACTTCCCCCTGGTGGGGCAGCCTTGTCAGGCCACAGAGGAAGAGGACACAGGCAGTCTTAATGACACTTGACAGGCTGAGGTCAGATGATGGAGGAGGAGGGCTCCCCCTTTCTGAGGACTAGGGGATGGGAAGGGGGTATTAAGGAGGGAGGGAGGACCAAGAGGAGACAAGGGAAGAGGCTACAATTGAGATATAAAGTGAACAAATTAAAAAAGAAAAGAAAAAAAAGAAAAAAACCTGTTAGATCATTAAAGGTTGTCATCCTAAAGCAGTGTCTTCCCTTTTTCAAATTTATATACCAAATCAGTCAGGGAGCAGGGCCGCTGGTGTAAGACTGAGACCTCCAGAGAGATCTCTAAGCTAAACCCGGAGTCCCCAGAGAGAAACGGAGTCCAATGTTGATGCAATACACACAGGAACTTCATTGAGTTGATGTGCATCGAGGTCTGACAAGCTCTTTCAAGCTGCTGACCCCTGAAAGCAGGCACAAGTGCTTTTTATATCTTTTTTTGTAAAAGCAGAATTTAGCAGGCTAGCTAGGAGGGTCATTCCAGGGGTAGGGGTAGTGGAATATTTTTAGATCCAGCTGGACCCTCAGCATAGGTTGGCTGGCCTTGAGTCAAGCTGGATCCTCAGCAAAGGCTGGCTGGCTTTGAGTCAAGTTGGACCCTCATTATTTTTATATAGATGGACCCTCGGCGTAGGCTGACTGGCCTTGAGTCAAGCTGGACCCTACAAGGGGCCAAACAGCTACAGAACACACATAGTGATTTGATATTAATACCTTGGTTCAATATCAATATTGCTTCCTGGCCCCTCCGCTGGGAGCAGTCATGAAGACAGAGCTGCCCTCATGGAACTATTTTTCTTATAAAGGTGGAGAGAGAATTCCTACTCCTTCTCTTGCAGGAAGACATAAGGAGAAGATGCTCTGAACTAGGAAGCAAAGCCAAAGAAGTAACAAATCTGTTGCTTCTTTGACCTTGGCTTTAGCCTGCAGGATATGAGAAGCGAAATCTGTTTACAATACCGGTGCGTGATTGTTTTGTTACAGCATCCTGATCATACTAAGGCACTGTGGTAATCCCCCAAATCAGTATAAATGTAAATTTCTTCTAAACTGATAACGGGACAGGTGGAATAATAAGACAATGTATGATCAACCCAAAAGAAGACAAGAGGAATGCAAATTAAGTAGGACAACTCAGAAAACAAATCATAAGGTGGCAGCTATAAACTTGGCAACTGCACGAATGTAAGTGGAAGAGCTGTCCAACTAAAAGACAGAAAGATGGCTGGGGAGACGGCTAAGTCAGCAATGTGTTAGCCTTGCAAGCAAGGTGACCGGAGCTCAATCCCTATGCAGAAAGCCAGGCACCTGGTGCATGAGACGGCTCGGTAGGAAACGGAAGCAGGTAGAACTCTAGAAGCTCACTGGACAGCTAGGTGGCTTAGCCAAGCGTTTACCAAGGGGCTAGTCAAGCACCAGATTTACTTAACATCAATTACCAGTGTCATGCAGGCTTTCCCTGTCACTTACCCTGTAGCAGATCCCAAGAGGAAGGAGGATGGACACAGGAAAAATGGAAGCCAGCACCACACCCCAGGAGGGCTTTTTAGGCTACAGTCATGCCCCAAGTCCCAATGTCAATGGACTTTTCAACAGTTTTTATCTTTAGAATTAAAACTCTGAAGAAATCAAACAAAATCAATCCTCTTTCCCACTTGTTGCCTATCAACCTTCACTCTAACACGATGTGAATGTGAAGTTTGGGCAGGGGGCAAGGAGAGCCCGATAATAATAACACATTGGCTCTGGAGCTACAAGATGGAAAGACTAGGCATTCCAGCATTGGAGACTTTATGCTAACTGCTTCTCCCAGTTGTAAGACCTGGACAGCTAATCAAGCCTCCTAAGCTCAGTAGAATTGGGGTGATGCTAACTGCCTCATGGGCTGTATTAGGGTTACAGAGAATGGCTGTGTTGTTGTTTTTGTGGAATGCCCCCCCGCCCAACTGTGGCACGTTAGAGACTGGACATCCCAAGCCCGAGATTGCTCAGTGGAGTATTTTTGTTTTTCAGATAAGAAAAGCTGAGGCCAAGAGGCCAAACTCTTGCGTGCGACTTGACACAAACTGCTCACTCTCTGTGGTGTCAGTTTTGCCTCCCTTGTGCCGCTCTGAAAAGGTGCATTTGGGAGCTGTTAGGGGCACTAGAGCAGCTGCTGGACCTGAAGTGAATATTATTATATTTTACATAGGGATTGAAAAGTTCCTCTGCTCAGGGCATTGAGAACCGACAGGCTGCAGCCATTGGCTCACAAATCCCAGAGTTGTCCTGGGCAGACCTTCCTCGTGGGGTCAGGTAGAGTTCAGCGAACTGGCAAGGAAGCCAGATTTTAGACTCTCCAAGGTGCCTCTCCTCACCTCCTCTCCTGCCTGTTGTTAAACTGGTAGTTTTTACAACATCAATAAAGAACTTTCCTACCCAATTACCCCAGACAATAGGCTGAAAAGCCGTTTCGGCTATGAAAACTTTGAGTTGGGTTCCTTTAGATTGTTTTGCTGTGTCAAATCCTCGCTTGAGTTCAAAAGTTCAGCTGCACCATGAACTTTGTGATTTCACAGCAGGCAGTTCTACAAATATACTAGAAGCTTTAAAAAAAAAAACCACGCAATATTTCAGGTAGGCTTGTCACATTGTATATAATACAGTCAGAAAAGGTGTGTGTAGAATAACCCTTCATTCCCAGAGCACAGTGACTTCTCAAAAAAAAAAAGAAAGAAAGAAAAAAAGGGAAACAGAATTAGAACAGATGATTCCTTGAGTTACCTGACCTGAGGCTTCCCAGGGAATGCACACTCGGTGACTAATAGTTCGGGGACAAACTAAAGCCAGCTAATCTTCTTAATAAATTGTGAAGTCTTGTATACCTCTTGGTTTTAGCCATGGCTTTTCTGCTTGTCTGGAGCAGGCAGCCCATCAAAACAAAGGGGTCATGACTTCATGTATTTGTTAAAGCTAAAATCCACGTTCTCATACAACTCAGGCTTGATTTGACCTCGTTACACAAGTGTAGGTGGAGTGAAGTTCTTTCAGGAATGAGAATAATGCAAGCTCTTTTTTTTTTTTTTTTTTTTTTTGCCGTTAATAAATATGCACGCATGCACTCAGAGTTCAAGAAGCCTTCGTCTTGATAGCATTATATGTCTGAGGATTATTCTCTGGCGCAATTCAAGCACCAGAGCAGACTGTCAGGTCAGGGTGTCTTTCAGCGAAATCTTTAGTTGCACAGAATAAGATTTCACAGTACACGGACGTTTTCTTCTTAGGCCTCACCTGAGCTCTTGTGTTGCTTCATGTAAAAATCTCAGAGCAGGCAACTGGGCTGAGGGGGGCCATGCAGGTGAGGAGGTCTCATACAGCAGCCCTTTATTTCCTTGTGCTTTGCAGAGGCTGAGACCGCAGGATCGCAAGAGGGAAGAAATGCTTGCGCGTTCTGGAAGTGAGAGGACGGATGGGGTGAGAAGGTCAAGTCCTGTGACGAATGGCTCTGTGTGAGTCAAGAAGGACACGTTTCACTAAAGGGCTTTTCCTTTTCTTCCTGAATTTTTATCTCCAAGTTTCCAGGACTTTAGCTCTAGCCAGCCTAGGATTCCTTTTACAGAACTCCCCCAGAGGAGCGGAGCCAAAGTTATCCTATTGTCCGCCATGGTGTATTTTTCCACACAGGAAGGTCTTGTTCAATTCAGTCAAGGATGGACGAAACCCTTCACTTCTTCCTGACATAAATCATCACAGTAAATGTTGTGCCTCCAACTGAGAACCGTGATAATAAAGGGGCGAGAGCCGAGGGAAGACTGTGAAATTGGGTTGACCTAGTTAAAGGTGGTCCGTCTTTCTGGAGAGGTTATGAGGCTGGAAGGAAAAACAAGGTCTGCTGCTTTTGTGGCTCCGTCAACTGGGCTGCTCTGATTTTACAGCTCTGTTTCTGGTTGACCTGCGCTGCACAGAGGGGCTACATGTCTCCCAATGAGGCCAGGACAGGAGCCGAGTTGGTGGCATTCTTTTAAAGGGCTTGTAAGAGAGTGAATAGTGACAGTTTTTGTTCATTCCAAAGGTATTTACGAAGGACCCACCTCAGGGGAGCCATGACTAGGGACTGACCGGTCAGAAGGTCGGAGAAGAAGAGAAAGATTTCTACACGGACAGGAGACGGACATCGGGAGTGACTGCTGGAGTTGGTGTACCCCTTGGTCCCATAGAACAGTGAGAAGGGTCTGTGGAGTCTCAAGAAATTAAGGCGCACATGGTTATTATAATTCCAGCATACAAGGAAGATGTAGGCTGGGGTAGAACATGTGCTTGCTGTGCGGGAGGCTTTGAGCGGCATCCTCAGTACTGGAAAAGAATGCAGGATGTGTGTAGGAAACCAGATCAGAGACTTGACTTCCACAGGGTCAAGCTGGGAGCAGTGCAGGATTAGAGCAGGTTTGCGTCATGGTAAATGGTAGAGAAGAATAGAAGATAACATTTTAAATGCAGACAAAGCCCGGCTTTTTCCTGCTCACTGTGGAGTTACGCTGTGTCCCTGTAACTTCCTGCTTCTGTGGCGTTCTGATTAGCTATAAGAGCCCTAATAACAGTCCAGAGGTCACCACCATGAGCAGCTATCTGTCTTGTTATTTATATCTTAGCCTTCCTTTCTATTATCTATCTATCTGTCTATCATCATCATCATCATAATTCAGCTCTAGTTTTTGAGAGTTCTGCAAAATACATGATACATCTGGAGTTTATGACTGAGGAAACAAAGACCCATGCTCTAAATGACTTAACTCTCTCTCTTCCCCCCCTGCTCTCTCTCTCTCTCTCTCTCTCTCTCTCTATATTTATATATATATATATATATATATATATATATAATAATCTAGAGGTCAGAGGGCGGCTCCCCTGAGTATAGGCCAGGTTCACTATAAAGTGAAAGAAATTCCATCTGAACTCCGGAGTGGGGTGCATAGAAATGGCTACCATTGTGGATGGCCCCAAGGTCGCCAGGGGGTACCGCTCAGATTTGTATTTTCATGCCACAGATGGATGTGAGAAGTCTTGGGCTGTGCTTGGTGTCAATCTCAGCCAAGTGGTCTCAGCATCCTTTTATAGCCATCACAGGACAAAGCCTTGAGCCTGGGCTCTTGCCCCCTGGAACACCATAAAACCAGAAAAATATAAATAGCCTTTTAAATTAAGTTCAGGAGAATTTGGGGGAACCTGTCAGTGAAGAGAAAAGATAACGTATAAATCAGGTTCAAGTCACACAGACTTTGCAACTTTGATTCCATCCTCAGGCCTATGGTGTTGAAGGCCAAGGCCCTAGGAAGCTGTTTGTAGGATCTGAGCCTTCCTCCAGATCAGGCCTCATGGGATGTGCAGCTGACAGCTGATGTCTCAGAACCTGGCTGAGACACTGGGATGGTTGGATTGGGAAGCAGAGTGAGTTTTTGTCAGGAGAAATCAAAGGTTTTGAAAGGGCAGCACTGGGAGGCCTCTAGAGCTTATCACAGTCACAGAGCAACAGGACTTCTTCTTCTTCATGGTCATCCAGCCAATCATTTCACCCAGAAAGGCAGATGGATGTAGGGTGGGTGGGCACAGGAGACAGGCAGACACAAGCATAGGTCCATTGTGGAGCTGAGGGGAACCCTCAGATGCCAGGTCAAATAGTTTGGTATGTATGTAGTTATTTATTCATTTATTTAGAGACATGGTCTCAAGTAGCCCAGGATAGCCTCAAAATCACTACACTACTGAGGATGAGCTTGTGTCTAAGATCCTCTGTGTCTACCTTCCAAGTTCTGGGTCTAGAGGTATAACCACTATACTCAGTTCCCTGGGTCATAAGGATAGAACTGAGGACCCCCTGCATGAGAGGCGAGCACTCCACCAACTGAGTTACATCTCACACTGGAGTTTGGTGTGTAGGTTATGGGAGGCTAGTGAAAGCTAAGCATGTGGGAAGCAGACACAAAGTCTGTTTCTAGAATTTTAGCCCCATAGCAGTGTGCAGAGTGAGCTGAGGGACACAAATCTGGAGGGTAGTTAATGCCAGATAATTGAATGTGATGATCACAGTTTGGACTAGCTTCTAAGGTAACACAAAGATGATTACTGTCTGAGTTAACTGTATCTGTATCCTCAAACTGATTGCTGGGTTCTATGCATTCAGCACCATATTATTTTGCACCTCCTCAATTCCAGCAATGTGTCCCCCATCCCCCCCCACCCCCCGTTTAGCACTATCAACCTTCTGCTTTACATATGACTATTTATGTCTGTCTCCACTGCTCTAGCACGTCCCCAAGGAATCCAAATGTTCAGTTTAGGTCTGCTGCCTAGAGCATGCCCGGACTAAGATTACTGGAGCCAAGGAGATCTCTATCAAAGAAATAGCACCCCCGCTTCCTCGCTCTTGAACTTAGCTTACAGGGTGGAATCCGCTATTAAATAAATAAGGTATTAACCAAATCAAACAACTTTTTAATAACCCAGATTAAAAAATAAAAACATCATTGAGTTCACGGAGGGGAGAAAAGGGGGAAAGAGAAGAGCAGGCTATGAACCTGGTGGCACTCAGAGGAATGACAGCAGGTCACCGAGAAGAGACTTGATACCCTATGAGCATATACAGAGGGAGGTAATCCCTCTCAGGAACAGTCATAGGGGAGGGGAATAAGGGGAAAATGGGAGGGAGGGAAGAATGGGAGGATACAAGGGATGGGATAACCATTGAGATGTAACAAGAATAAATTAATAAAATTAAAAAAAAAAAAAGAGAAGAGCAGGCATTTTAGTGACATCTCCCAGTAAAACAGTCGGGCATGGTAGTAGCAGTGTGATTTCACGGTGGGTCTTGGAAGGCTGCTGTGCAGATCATCTGGAAGATCGGCTCCTGCCCCAGTGGCTGGCTCACACATGCTTGTAGACAAGAAGAGCCGCTAAAAGGAACCAGTCTTCCTCCATGTCTCTCTATACTGAGTCTAACATAGCGATAAACCCATGAAGAACTCCAAGAAGGTCAAAGCGAGGCCTCCCTCTCAGCCACTGGAGCTGTGTGCCAACAAATGTGAGAATGGGATTCCCTGGGGGCATGGGGATGGGGGTGGGGGGCATCCCCATTGAAGGGAGAATTTAAAGGAAGCACCACCATGCACAGGGGAGAAAGCATTTCTGAGCTATGTCTTTGAGAAAGAGAAGTCGGGTGGAACGGAATGAGTCCCATGCAGGACTCCAGGTTGGAGAGGCCTAAAGCAGCAGGTGGCTTTTGGCATTTCAGACAGGATTGTCACAGAGGACTACTCATTCTCCATTGCCCTGCACATGTGTGCGACACATCCTTTCTTTTGCTGAGACTGTGCATCGACAGTCCTCCAGGGCTTGGCAAGAATGGGGCAGGGCTACTTTTTACCTGCATAGGCTATTTTGACATTGCTTGAGGGTCAAGTGGGGGCTGGCATCATATTATATAAAGCCTTTTCCTTTGTTTTTGAAAAAATAATCCAAATCTAGACAAAGGAAACACCAGATCAGAATGACACAGAAAGATATGCCTCCAACCCACCGGAGAAGCCAGTGGTGAGAGGGGCGGTATATGTTGGAAGATGCAGTGGCTAAGATTAGAAATGAAAAATTTTATTTTGAAATTATTTATCGTTGTTGAGTGTATGTGTGCGTATGGTGGGGTGTGGTAAGAACTTTGTAGTTCTTGTTTCTTTAAAACACAGAAATATTTAGGAAATATGTTTCTGTTTTAATCCCGGGTCTGAGGGTATGGGACTGCTTCCCAGTGGCTGACTATGATTTGCCTCACGCTTTAGCAGGGGCGTGGTTTTGCCCCTTTCTGAGTGTGACATTTGGAATCCTGGGGATTTTCCGAGAGATGGGTGGGTTGTTAGTAGGTGAGTGGCGGTGGCAGCGTGTTGAATAGTCACACACAGAGAAGCGACAACGACAACAACAGGCTAGAGATCCTGACAGCGGGGATCAAATGCGCCTCAAGGAGCTCAATGCCCCTCATTAGTAGGAAGGAAGTAGTCTCACAAGAACATTGACCCCTTTTCTTCGCCTCCTATTTAGTATTAGGGAGTTGAAAGGGAAGAAGAAAAAGGCCGGATAAGGGTAGAAGAAAGAAAAACCCACAAAGTAGCAAATGCCAGTTACATGGTAGGAAGAGGCATGTGTGCCGCGGCACGTGTATAGAGGTCAGAGGACAACTCTGTGGGGTTGGTTCTCTCCTTTCACCTTTATGGGGGTTCCAGGGATTGAACTCACGACACCAAGCTTGTGCAGCAAGCACCTGTCTTAGGAGCCCTCTTGCTTGCTAGACCAGAATATCTCTCTCTCTCTCTCTCTCTCTCTCTCTCTCTCTCTCTCTCTCTCT
>OU015757.1:56631172-56653109 GCA_907169655.1 Acomys percivali
TCTCTCTCTCTCTCTCTCTCTCTCTCTCTCTCTCTCTCTCTCTCTCTCTCTCTGTGTGTGTGTGTGTGTGTGTGTATCTATTTCTACCACAATTAACATTTTTTTTTTGTCTGCTTTCCCTGGGCCATTCAGTTAGGATCTTCAGAGAAGGGAGTGTCTTTACCTGGCAGTGCATTCTTTTCTAGAGAAGACTTTGTCTGACATGGATGCCAATGATCTGACTACTATGCCCTGGGTTGTGTCTAAGTCTGACTTTATAGGTCAGGGATTATTATAGACTCAGTATGGATGGAGAGACTGATCTGCTGCAGGCTGAATCAAGGTACTGAGCCTTTACCCGCCCTCCTGTATCAACTGAGAATTTTTGTTTTTGTCAACATTAAACATTAAACATTTTGTCAATCATTAAACTACATCAAACTATTCCACCTCTCTAAGGAAACATTTACAGAAGACAATGATTGGCTCTTCCTTTCAACTTTTTCCTTGTTTTTTTTTTTAATCAGCTTTTCAGTGAAAGTCATCCCTAGTGGTCCCTAATCCTCAGCCGCCATACTGGGAGTGCTGTCTTTTAAGTTCTGATGCAAGGATGTAAGAGGCCACAGGACTTTTGGTCTCCTTGGAGAAAGCTTTTTTTTTTTTTTTTAATTGAAAATCCCTCACTGGTTTGACATCTTTAGCCAAGGTATTCTCATTTTGTCAGAGCCAGAATAAGCTGGGAGGGTGCAGGCATCGACGCCGGCTGGGCCCCACGTGTACTTCCCGCTGGCCCAGAGTGAGCCACCGGGCAGCAGCATCCTTCAACCCAGACTTCTCCTGGCCTGATTTATCACGCCCCGTCTCTTGCTCTGGCTTTTAACTATGATTTCCTTCCAAAACCTTCACCGCTGATCCAGGATTGTCCATGTGCGTTTTCACTTTGCCACTGTTGACGCGAGCTTTGGGTGAATGCCCAGACAGCACCGCTCCTGCCTTATCTGCTGGAGCCATCTTTAATCTGTCAAAACTCGGGACTGTTCACGAGCTGCACAGGGTGGCACCTGTCCAAAGCCACTTCCGCCCTTTCCCCTGCTCCAGCCACATGGCGGGTTCACAGGCCTCAGGAGTGGGTGCAGCCTCTTCGTATCCCAGACCAGGCCTCCTCTTTCCCACTCTCTCTGGTCAATTGTATCAGAGATCTTTTTTGTAAAAAGAAAAAAAAAATTGTCATAATGTTTTCTCAGGAGAACAAGAGTAGCCATTTATTTTGGCTTCCCCGTATGGGTTCAAGGAACTCCCCTCTCTCCTCTTCCAATGGTTTCTGCACTTGGCTCAGTCACTGCCCAACCCCTCTGCATCCCACTTGCCAAAGTGGGAAAACACTCAAGCAAAACACCTTCCCTTAACTTAATGAAAGGCTCCTTTTGAGGATGCTTAATGAAAATCAGGCGTTTGTTTTGGGGCAATGTTTCATTCATTTCAGAAGCCAAAGTACAGGCTGGCCTTTAAGACAAACAGACAGCAGGCCTTCCTGGGTGCTAATGACATAGCTCGTAGATGCCGGGAGCTCTGGGTTCCAACTTGGAGAGAAGCGTGTGTGTGTGTGTGTGTGTGTGTGTGTGTGTGTGTGTGTGCAGGTGTGCCTCACCCTCCCTTGCATACCTCACATTTTCCTGTCATTTCAGTGTCATTCCAGTTGCATGGGGTGAAATTAGAATTTTTATTTTGACCTTTGGATTTTTTTTTTCTTTCTAGTGCCTAGAGACAGTAGAGCTGAACTATTAGTCTATTAAAAGAAAAAAAAAAAGTCTCGTGTTTCCCCACCCTGCATAGCTTCTGCGACTGGTCTTGGGATCTGCCTGTAATAGCAGCTGCCACTCAGCCTGCTTTTCTCTGGGGCAATGGCTGGGACAGATATGTGTGTAGTAAAGGGATTTTTAAGATGACAATGATAAATACCATCGTGTGTGTGCCCACCACACTCTGCAGTCTGAAAAGAGCACACGATTTGACCCCTTTGATTAAATTCACAGGGCTCCGGGTCCAGGTTTTGATTTTTTAAACCTCAAAATGACTGAGATTATCCTATGTGGATGTCTTGCTGCCGCTGTTGTCAGTCTCAGAATCCTCTAAGCTCCTACTCGGTCCTTTCAGTTTCGTCCTTGTGAAAAGTTAGGCCACATGCTAACCATTTGGGATGTCAGGTAGTGCATTCCTGGCAGAGCTGCGTTCTAAGGACTGGAGGGTAGGGTACACAGGGCCACAGATCCCTACAGCGAGGCCTGTTATAACCATGACAGCGGTATCAGCAACTTGTAGCAAAATGACTCGGTTCCTTTACTAAGGGAGAACAGGACAGGGATGGCCTCTAAAGAAATTCTTCAAATAGAAATGCACACTACAGAACTTCACACCAGCACAGCTAGTCCTACATCCTTAGGCTACTGCCACCACTGCCACTGCTGTTTGAAGACTCGAGTGTTGCCACCATATCACTTCAGAAAGGAATTTCTCCTTATCTTGCTTTGTAAGTTACCAACTCATAGTTCTTGATCTGAGTGGGACATCTTCTTGCTTAAGTGTGGGTCATACGCCTCAATTTTACTCTAAGAGATGCTGGTAAATTGGGGAGGAATGGAATACCCTCTGTTTCAAGGTTCACATGGGGGAGAAGAGATTCCCCAAAAGTAAAGAGTAACACCACAGAGTATCCAAAAGCCACCAAATGTCTACTGTGGGACCCTGCTGTTAAGACTGAAGTCCGGTGTATACTGAGCTCAGTATAAGATGATGGACTCCCTATCTCAGCTGAGTTCCCTCTCCACCTGATCTGGGGAACCCCAGATCTTCTAAGGAGTGTCACATACCCCTCAGGGAGATACCCGACCCTTTCCTAACAAGAAGCCTGTTCAGCGAGCACCTGGGGATTCCTGGAAACACTCACCATATACTAATAAGATGTCTTGGTGTCTTAGCTTTCAACCAATGACCTTTAACCATACCTGGAGTTCTTCCCCCATAATAGGATAATTAAGTACTGCTCCCCCCCCCTTATGATAGGGCTGTGTTGTTACATGTGGACCAAGTATCCCTGGTACCCCTAGCCCCAGCAAATCAAACACATTCACCCTCAAAACCCCTTCCACTGCTCAAGATTTATACATCCCTGTTTCATACAAAATAAATGGGCCAGCATCATCTGCTTTTTATCAAAGATCGTCTGATACTCATTATTTATTCTGGGGAAGGAAGGGCTTCCCTTCTTCCCAAAGAATTGCAACACTGGACCCCTCCCCCCCAGGGCTTGGCTGCCAGTCAGTCCGCCATGTGCTGCTGGCCACTGCAAGCTTCCAACATTCAGACATTCACTGGCATGTCAGTGCCATCTTTCTAGTGAGGCTGGCTGTTCTCGAAGCAGCCATTTTTGTCCACCCAGACAAAACAGGGCTCCCGCCTCTGCCTTTCTTGGTTTCCGAGCTCTGAGTGAGCCTCCGTTACTGGCTGCACAGAAAACAGCTACCAACTCCGACTTGCCCAAGTCTGGCCTTCGTTTTACCCTGGCTCAGGTTTAAAGCCCATAGCTCTTTTGACTCTCACACTTTTCCATCCTGGAACATGCACTTACAGTTTCATGCTCAACAGGCTGAGCTTCCTGGGTGAGTACAGACAAAGTTCAAGATCCTAGAACGACAGTCTACCACAGTAAGAAATCCAGACTGGTCATCTACCTCGGACATGCCTGAGCCATTCTATAAGGTATACAAAGTCCATCTGCCTTCTCCCAGTAGGTTGTTTCACTATCACCAGACCAACAAAAAGTCCTTCTCTCAGCAAGTATTTACTTGGTTTTATTTCTATACCTGAAATCATAATTTAAAAAATACATGTTAGTATTATCCAATGCCAGCCTCCTTAGTGTTCTAATAAAGGAGAAGGCTGGAGGCTGGGGATCCTTGAGAGGGCAGTCTATGACTCTGATAGAATCATAGAATATGTGTGTGGAAAGAACGCTTGAGCTCATCCCACCTAGCTGTTTTCCTCTAGAGACAAGAGCTTGTGTGAGACTCCACCAACGGTCCCAGGTAGATGTTACTACCCAGCTTACTATTCAGCTGCCAGGCTAGTTTCCTAGCTGATAAGACACCAGGAAGGAAGGAAGAAAGAAAGAAAACTCCTTTCAAAAATAAAATCAATCCAGCAGAGCAAGTAAAAGACAATGTGGCTAATGTGACTTTTCTAAAAAGCAATTTGACAATACATATTATGATTCTCCACAATACTTACCTCTTTGACTCAATAATACCTTTTCTTTTCTTCAATTTGAAAAATAAAAAAAATTTGAAGCAAAGTCTCACTATGTGACCCAGACTGTCCTCCAACTCTGTGTAGCGTAGGTTGGCCTTGAACTCATGATCTCGCCTCTACCTATGTGACCAAGCCTTGCTAACTAATCCCTATTGAAAACCAAGCATATTATAAGTAACTGAGGAAAACTGGAAATGAGGGAGGTGGCCTTCCTCAAGGAAGAACATCCCAATTGGTTGTCCAGTATCAAACAGTCAGCCCTGAAAACATACATACAAGTAGTACTGTACGTACCCAACAGGTTGTATTTAGGAATATATATGTATATGCATAAATGCATGCAATAAAAATTAGTAAAAAAATAATAATAAGAGGCAATGAATTTGAAGGAGAGTACAGGAGGGTATATAGGAAGGCTGGAGGGAGGAAAGGAAAGGGAGAAATGTTGTGATCAAATTATACTTTCCAAAAAGAGAAAGAAAGAAAAGTAACTAAGACAGGTATTAATTTTAAGAAAAAAAAAAAAGAAGCTTAAGGAAAAGTAGTGAGAGATGCAGAAAGAATTGATGTTCCAGGATGTTATTATATAACAGAAAAATATTAGTCCTTATTTTTAAAATATACATTCACACCTACTTATATTCTCATAAATCATAGTAAGAAATATAACAAAATATCAATGGTGGTATTATTTTTGGATAGATGGATTGTAGTTATTTTTTTTAATGTTTTAATACTTTCTTGAGATTTCTAGCACTTTCTACAGTAAATATGATACTTCTTTTACAATTAAAAAGAGTGGTATGTATTGCTTTAAAAAATTCCTTCACATAATGCTATCTTCAAAGAAACCAATGTGTAAAATAGTTAGACCAATTTTAGGAGGAAGGGCTGTTTCCAGGTTTCCCTAGGGACCTTCTGGGTAGAAGGCAAATTAAAACCTGAAAGTTTAAAGTCAATCAGCTCGCCCTAATGGGCTTTAGATGGGGAAAAACTTCAGTCATTCCCCTTGCCTGGCACTCTTGTGGTCAGAGGATGAAATCCAATCACGGGGTCAGTTGGGTGTCTGCATTCCATGGCAAACCAATTTGGCCATCTCTCTGCATTTCCCAAAAGTTCTCTGACTTCCTAGACAGGACTTGGGAGCACAGGGGCCCTTTATGCTGGTGGCTGCTGCACATCTGGTTTCCAGCCTGTACCAGCTGGGCTCCCTTTCATCTCTCGAGGGAGGCAGGAGGGGATACCTGAGCCTCTGTCAGTCCCAGGAACTTACTTCCTCAGTGGGCGACTCTAACTTTAGGTGAAGTGTTTCAAGTTAAGATTGGAGTGATGATGCCTCTTAACTCTAGGGGAAACTGCTTTCCATTAGCCTTCTCACCTGGCCTTCAGGCTCACAACTCATCCTGAAGACTTAAAAAAAAAAAAGCTATTGATCAATGTCTGATACCAAAATGTACTGCATAAATACTTACTGAGCATCTATTATGTTCCTTGCACTGAGGAACAGTAGCGAGGAAGGAAGATCTGACCCTGCACCTAGTGGGCTTTTAGGGGACAGACTGACTTCTTGCCTTCACTAACTGCCTATGGTTTGGTTCATACCTGGCCTCTGACTGTGCCAGCCACTTAGACCTGACGGCTTAGAAAGGAAACATCGAGATCTGTCCAGTGATACCAAAAGAACAGATGTTCTGGGGTAGGGTGACTGAGTTCATCAGGAGGCTGAGTTTGATGACACTGATGCCAACACCAACATGGGGAAAGAAATTGAAGAGAAAGGGACCAATGCCCCATCAGACTTTGGTGAAGGCTGAACACAGACCATGTTTTGTCTCTTTCCAGGAGCTTTCCTGAGCTGTGTCTCTGTCCACTGCTCTGTTCTTGGAGAGTACCCTCCCATTCTCCATTTCTTACTGAAACTCTGGGAGAAAGGAAGCCAGGAGCCATCTGCCCCTTTTTTCAGTGACCACCAAATTCCTTTGTTAAGCCATTCGCTTGTCCTGAAAGACTTGCATACTCCTTCTGTGGTACTTTTCTAGACACCCAAATGGACCTTACCAACTATCCCATTCCATCTCACCCCCTCTTCATGCCATCTCATGCCCCCCACCCCTCTCCATCCCATCCCATTACATCCCATCCCACCCCATCTCACTCTGTCTCATCCCATTTACTCCATCTTATCCCATCCCATTCCACCCCGCCATCCCATCCTATTCCCGCCATCTGTGCTGGCTTGATTTATGTCATGCGAAAAGAGGAAACTTAGATTAAGAAAATGCATTCAACCCGAGCGCAGTGGTGCACAACTATAATCCCAGCACTCAGGGAGGCAGAGGCAGGTGGATCTCTATGAGTTCGAGGCCAGCCTGGTCTACAAAAAATAAATAAATAAATAAATAAATAAATAAATAAATGGAAGGAAGGAAGGAAGAAAGAAAGAAAGAAAGAAAGAAAGAAAAGAAAAGGAAAGAAAGAAAATGCATCCATAAGATTAGGCTGTGAGACAGCCTGTAGAACGTTTTCTTGATTAGTGATTGACTGGGGAGGTCCCAGCCCATTGTGGGTTGTGCCATCTTTGGGCTGGTGGTTCTGAGTTCTATAAGAAAGCAGGTTGAGCAAGCCATGTGGGGAAAACCAGTAAGCAGCCCCCTTTTTGTGGTCTGTGCACCAGCTCTTGCATCTAAGTTCCTGCCCTGTTTCAGTTCTTGGGCTTTCTTCAGTAATGGACTACAGTGTGAAAGTGTAAGCCAACTAAACCTTTGCTCCCCAGCTTGCTTTTTTTTGGTCATGGTGTTTCATTGCAGCAATAGTAAGCCTAAGACACCATTCCATCCCATCTTACCTCACCTCATGTCATCCCATTCCATCTCATCTCTTCCTATGCCTAGACATCTTTCTTTCTCCTCCTTCCTTCCTTCCTTCCTTCCTTCCTTCCTTCCTTCCTTCCTTCCTCTCTTCCTTTCTTTTCTTCTCTGTAGACCAGGCTGGCCTCAAACTCATAGGGATCTGTCTGCCTCTCTGTCCCAAGTGCTGGGATTGAAGGTGTGCGCCACCACGCCTGGCATCATTTCTTTATCCAGAAACCAAGCAACCTTAACCTAACCGTTGTGATGCTCATAATAGTAAATAATATTTAAAATGACCCCAGGATGTCTCAAGAACTTAAAATACCTTTTAAATATATTGAACACAGAAACGGTGCTTTGAAAAGCTCTTGGCTTATATGTTTACTGTCAGTTTTGATTTAAAAAGAAAAACTAACTCAGGTATGAGAGCCCACAAAGGAAACAGTGTCTCAGTTAATTCAAACTGAGAGATTTATGTGTGTGTGTCAAATGGCCACTTATGATCAGGGCTGAGGGGCCCTGCAAAGGAAGTGGAGACACTTAGTGTACCTGGGCCTGAAAGGACAAGGGGAGGAGCCTATTTCACTTCAGTGAGGGCTGAGGTGTGGAAGGAGCTGGTAGGAGTCATTATAGCAAAAACCTGCAATCTTTACCAGAATCGAGGTGCCAGGGGAGATCTAGAGCAGGAAAGAAACAGTGCCACCTCTTTCTCCTCCAAACTGCTAATCTCCACTGACCAAAAATACATAGAAGCCAGAGTGTGAGGGGACAGGTGATAGGATCTATTGTGGGTGGCCTCCCAGAACACGGACCAGGACAGAAGACAGTAGAGAACAGGCTGTGTGGGGCAGAAGGAGTGTACCTTCTACAGGTGCCAACTGTCACACCCACGAGGAACAACTCCGCTCGTTCTATCACACTCTCACTAAACGCCAATTGACCAGTCAGAACAGACCAAGAACTGGGGGTGTTCCTCCCTTAAAACTCTGATAAGTTCTGCAAATCATGCCTGGTTATCCTTGCAACAACATCATTTTTATTTCTTCAGGAATACTCACTTGGGACTTACTAAGCACTGGAAGATTCTACTTCCTCTCCAACAGCTGTAGGTGATAGCTCCCTTCTTAATTCTCAGTGAAATTCTAAGTAGCCCTCTCCACTTGGACCAGTAGTTATATAACCACATCTGCTTGGTGTTTTTTTTTTTGTTTTTTTGTTTTTTTTTCTCACTTGTTGGTTGGCTTTATTTTATTATTTGTTAAATCTCAGTTTCGTCTGACAACAGGATCCCAAAGCCCTCCAACCACACTGAACAGATTTTATTTTGCATTGTTTGTTTGTTTTTGTTTCTGGCTTAAAAATCTGCCATATCAGAGGCCTCTTTCCCCCCCCCCCCCAGGGGTTGTACTCTTGGTTTCCTGAAGAACTTTTAAAAAAATAAAAATTGCCCTTGCTGAATGGAGGTAACGCTTAAGGAGGAACAAAAGCCTTTCTAAGTCTGTCTCGGTGGCTTTTAACTTCTTTTCATCTCAGCATACACTTAGGAAAATTTTTTTCTTTCTCAATTCTGTTTCATAAAGCAAAACTCAGCATTACCTTATGTTGCTTGGTTCTGTCTTATTTTCTATTATCCTATCCTGTCGTGTTTTGTTCTGTTCCTGTCTTTTAGAGATGCCATTGTATCCTACTGGATAGATTTCAAACTATACCAGTGGCTGACACTCTGCAGGTTGGAAAACACTGTCATTTTCATTTGGTTTTGTTTTGAGACAGGATTTGCTGTGTGTCTCAGGCTGGTGTTAAACCTCAACCTCCTAAGTGCTCAGGTTATAGCTCGGGCCACCCTATCCAGCCCTATATGATACCTCCAAGTTTGTTTTAAAGCAGTCATAACACTGGACTCTTCATGGGGAGGTTCATATTGGCCTAAATACTTATTAGCCATCATCCAAAGTGTCATCTCAAAATTTTGCTTTCGTTTTAAGAAACCCAAACTTGCCTGACCAAGAGCACTTCTCTGGTGTCCTCACTCCCCATGCAAGCTGAGGGTCGAGTGTTGGCTGCAAGTCAGAGGCAGCAGAGATAAAACTGTGGCTTACCAAACCCTCTCCCAAAACACAAGCAGTGTTTCTGTTTGTTTGTTTTCACCCAGCGAAACCTGCCTGTGTTTGTCCGGTAGCTATTCAGTAAAGGGTTCCACTGCAGGCAGTACAGGTGTCCTGAGAGGACACTTAACTGTGGAAAGCTCACTGTAGAAGGAACGGGAGACACTGGGATTGTATTTAGAAGTTCTCTCTCCAGCAAGGACCACAGGAGACAGGTCAAGGGATGAAAAGCACAGCTCTGTTCATCATCTATGGACATGTAAGAAGACACATGATCTCATTTCATTCTTTCTTCTTCCTTCGCCTTCTGCTCCACCTCCCCACCACCTTCCCACCTCCTTTTTGCCTTTTTTCTCATCCCCAAATGATAATGCATTAGAATGTATCTAGAGGGTAAGAATTGAAAACTGCAGAAATGAAGACACATTGTCAGCATCTGCTGCAAAGGGCGGAGAGGAAACAGAAAAGGGAAGAGAGGAGCACGGGAGGAGTGAATTGCTTCGGGACATTCAGGACAAACTAATAGTGATATCATTTCAGAAAAAGAAAGCAGAGGAGCTCTCTTAGGACCTAAAAAGAATCAGAGTGAGTATGTACAGCCAGGTGGACTTCAGCCATCTTATGCCAGTTAGTTTTAACACGTTTGTTAAATAATTAATAATAATTACTATTATAATAAAATAACTTCCTGAAATTTTTCATAAAAGAGACCAAGCAAGCTGAGTGTGGTGGCTCACACTTATCATTTTTAATCCTAGCCCTTGGGATACTGAAGCAGGAGGATTACTGTAAGTTTCAGACCATCTTGGGCTCCATAGGTCAGCCTTAGCTGCAGTGTGGGGCCTTGTCTCACATAAACAAACAAGAAAACAAATAAACAAGAGGCTGGCAAGATGGCTCCATAGGTAACTTGCTGCCACACCTGCTGGCCTGAGTTCGATCCCTGGAACCCATAGGATGGAAGGAGAAAACTGAGTCCCCAGGCTGCCATCTAACTTTCACAATGTTGCCACGGCATGAGAATGCCCTGCCCCAAATAACTGACTAAATGTATAAAATTAAACATAAACACAGACATAGAAATATATTACCAGACAGGATCAGAGACCAAATATACCTTCTTGGTACTTAGACTTTCTCATTTCCTTTATGTGATGCGGTTCAAGTTATGCTGGTTAAGTGAATTAAGTAGAGGTTTTAAAAATCTATTGGATGTTTATCTGTCTTATGTAAATATTGGTAAAATCTCTCTCTGTGTTTCAGCTTTCCAGGACTTAAATTGCCCGTAAAATAACCATTTTGGTCATTTATGTTAGCCAAAAGGAAAGTAAGGCAGATCCCTTGATGGTTTCAACTTCAGAGTAGGATCCTTCTGAGATATGTCCCCAAACATTAGACATGGAGACTAAAAACTTCAGAAAGAAAACAAGTTGAGGGAAACCCACATACAATTCTAAAATAGCTACACCTCCCAAATAGTACTGGTTCCAAAGTTGTGGATCCATAAAATGAGAAGCTGTGGTGCCTGGAGAGTACGATGCATTCTCCAAAATTCAGTGGTTCTGGAAGCTTCATGTTGCTTCTTCAAAAGTGCCCAAAAGATTTGTGATCAAGAGTCATGGCTCTACATAGATAGATATCATCTCTGGGGGGGGGAAAGTCACAGGTGACTTTCAAATGATCTTCTGCTTTGGTTTTCCTTCTGAAAACAGAGATGTTTCCATTCACCTCGACCACACCCCACTCCCCACCCCCATCCCCACCTCCACCCTCCCACCCCCACCTCCACCCTCCCACCCCACCCCCAGAAGCCTCCTCCCACTCTCTGGCCCAGGCATTCTGCCTTGCATCATTAGACATCATGGTGAATTCTTTGTTCCAAACCAGGGACCAATGAGGCAACAGAATGTTCTCATGGTGGTCAAGATGGAAGATGAGACAGTGCCTCCTCTGGGCACGCTACCTGAAGGAGCGGGGGCTCTGGGTTGTCCAAACAGATTCCAATCGTCTTTGTCAGTCTTGGTGTAAATAGAAAGGAGAGGTCAACATAGAAAAAATGGGGAACAGTGATTAGAAGGGCTAACTCGTTAGGCAGAATTTTCTCTGGACATACACAGGAGTTGACTTTTTTCTTTCCCCCCTTTTTTTTTTCTTTGTTTTAGTATTAGCTTTTCCTCCTTCAAGCTTAGCCAGAGACCTCACGGAGGTCTAAACCCAAGCCAAGCTTGGTCTGTTCTAGTTCAACCACTGTTGATTTATGGCTTTAGCAAAAAATGTCTGAGACATTTTCTTCAGCTATAATTTTTTTTTTTTTTAATTTTACCTCAATTTAACTCTCATGTTCAAATGCAGGTGAAGGGCGCAGGCTGTCAGAAGACAAAGCCACAAAGGAGTGGAGACAAGCTGTGAAGGCTCTAACACTCAATGGGAGAAGCCATGAAAGTTCATAGCCAAGTGAAAGCAGACATTTGGAAATACCGTAGGCATCGCACAGCATCAGATATATTCTAGAACAGAGTTTAGGATAGAATCAATGCAAAGCTAGAGTGAAGGTCTGGGCCTGGAGGTGAGGCTTTGGGCCTGGCAGGACACCAAAGTTCTCCCTTTTTAAACTTTTTCTCTTTCCCCTTTTTACTATTTCCTTTCTTTAAAAAGCAAAATTAAAGAACACACACACACACACACACACACACACACACACACACACACACACACACACACACACACCCCTTTTATTGTCCAGACCCCCCCCACCTCCCCCAAAAAATCTGTGGTGAATTTTCTTCTCTACGTAGCTCTGGAATGTACATTGTTACACAACACACACAAGAATTGAGGCTCATAAGCCATTACCAACCACAAATAGAAAACCAAGTCCAGGCCATGGGTGTCTTCTAGCTCTGCCTTCTAGTGGGGCAAACGGGGCTGACGAGAGAACACCCTTTACTTCGGGGCTGTACAATTTGAACCTGCCCTTAGCTGTGGGCTCAGCGTTTTAAATTTGATTTTGTTGTCCTTTTCCTGTGTAAGCACCTATCTCTGACTTGAGAATATGAGTTCAACTCCTTGAACTCATCATATATTTTGCCGCATTTTCCACAGCTGTGATTTCAGTCAACCTCTGTTCTCCAACGCGCATGCACAGGAGTAGAGTAAAGCATTGTCTGCCTTCCTGATGCTGTGAAAACACACACGGCCTCCCCGATAGTGGCAATGTATCTTCCTTACCAAGATGCCTTTGAGGAACTGGAGGAGCCCTTCTCTGCCCCAAAATACTTATGTACTATGATTCTCTTCTCTTCATGGCCAATGGCTCTTGAGTGCTTATACACATCTGACACTTAAATTGTCTTGGCTCAGACTATAATTACTGATTTTGCCTCTAATGGTTCCACAGTTTTTAGTTTTTCAATGTGAAGAGCATGCTTCCACCCTTCTGTGACTACAGTTAACTCTTCGGAGACCAAGGCTTTGTGTGGCATACATTAGTTCCCATGGCATCATCCCTGTTGCATGTTACAAAATGGATCAATGGCCAAGAAATTGACCTAAGCATGGAAACCAGTAAAATGAGAGGACAGCACTGTGCCCATGCTGTGCTGTTTTGAATGACAATGGCCTCACAGGCTCAGATGTTTGGAACACTTGGAACTTTGGGGAAAGATTAGGAAGTGTAGCCTTGTTAGAGGAGGCGTGTCACTAGGAATGAGCTTTGAGGTTTCAAACGCCCATGCCAGCTCAGTGTGTTCTCTCTGTCTTGTGCTTTCAGATCAAAATGTAAACTCATTAATCAGTGGTGGTGCTCATCTTTAATCACAGCACTCGGTAGGCAGAGGCAGGTGGATCTCTGAGTTCAAGTCCAGTCTGGTCTATAGAGCCTGTCAGTTCCAGGACAGCCAAGGATACACAGATATACCCTGTCCCAAAAAAAAACTAAAACCAAAGTAAACTTTCAACCGTTCCCATTGCCATGCCTTTGCTTTGCCATGGCATGGACTCCATGGACTCCAACCCTCTGAAACTCTAAGTTCAATTTAACCCTTCTCTTATAAGTTGCCTTGGTCATGGTGTTGGGTCATAAGAAAAACAAAAAACAAAAACACATGCTTTTTCCAGAACAGGACAACATCACTTCTAAATGAATCATGAGAACAATCTTGACATTCATTGAACATTTATGCCATCCTGTGTACTCTATAAAAAGCATTTCATAACTACATCTCATTTAACCCTTATGGTAAATATAGGGGCACTTACTATGTACATTTAGACACTATTGCTATTGAATGTGTAATGCCTGCACAGTCTGATGCCCTTGGTCCCTATCTGGGGTTAAGAGAGCTTCAGCATTGTTTCGTATTATGTGAAGACTACACGGTGTGTTTCTGTATGTTGTATCTGTGTTTCCTGTATTAGTTACTAAGAGAAAGAGAGCCTCAGGACCTCTGCTTCAGGAACAGAAACATCTTCCTTTCCTCTGTAAAAATCCTGAAGTAGGTGACAGTTTGGTCACTGTCTATCCTCTACATGGTCACACTCCATTTTTTCTCTTCACCACATCCTAGTAGGATTAGTGCTATCAGGCCACCAGTGGCATATATTATTTCTTACTTTGGAGAAATGTTGACACCCAGGTATATCTTATCTTCAAAGGAGGCAAGAAAATGTCTGTGGTGGGCAGTTAGAGTCCTTAGTGACAAGAAAGATACCCTGATTGGACTTCAGTGGGATGCCCATTGTGCCCATCGCGGTCTCCAATAAGTACACTGCAAACTCTAAGAGAGCAATGTGAGTCCTATTTGTTCCCATCACAGGACTGAACACCTGCTACAGAAACAACAAACTCTTGCCTTCTCTGCCAGTGCTGCCTCCTTTGGTATTTATGGCAGGTACCACTCGTCACCCATAGCACTGTTCCCTGCTGAACTTGAGTATGACTCAGAAGGCTTTGCAATACTATGCCCCTGGAAGCCATGAGCAATGAGTGGGAATTGACATGGGATCGGAATCCAATTAGCCCTTCCTGGTTGTAGATATGTAAACACTGATTACAGAAGAAAGAACCACGGTCATTTCCCTCCTGTTGCCAAGGAAACAGATACACTATTTGCTGCGGTGATTGTAAAATGTGTTTTCAAATACTTTGACATGCTTTCCTTGAAAAGGTGGAGTTCATTTCCCCTCCTTGAATGTGGGCCACAGATGACTCACTCCCAACAAGTAGAATGTGGCAGAAGTCATGCTATGTGGCTTCTTAGACGAGTGGTTCTCAGCCTTCCTAATACTGGGATCCTTTAATATAGTTCCTTATATTGTAGTGACCCACAACTATAAAACTATCTCACCGCTACCTCGTAACTAATTTTGCTACTGCTGTGAACCGTAATGTAAATATGTGGGATATCTGACACACAAGCCACAAAGCAGTCGCAATCCCAGGTTGAGAACTGCCGTTTTAGACTATCATGAAAATAACACAGCTTCTACTTGGCTTTCTCATTTCAGAAAGTCTTACTCTGGGAAAGGCCAGCTGCTTTGTCCTGAGGACACTACAGTGGCCTTGTGACATCCATAAGGAAAGGAACTGAGGTTTCCTGTCAACAACCAACCATGTGACTGAGCTATTGTGGAATAAGAGCTGCCATTTTGTCAAGCCTTCCGAGATATTCATAGCCCCTTGTGGTGGTCTCTCTCCTTTCTCCCCGTGGCAGTCTTTCTTCTTCCCAGAATTCCTCTCTTTCCTAGCCCCACCTGACTGTGACTTCATGAAAGACCCTCAATGAGGATGGCTTATTGAGCTGCTTCCCAATCCCTGAACATTTCCATCTATATGAGCGTAAGAAAACAAATGGTTATTATTCTTTAACATACAAAGTTGGGGCAGGGAAATGTTATGTAACAAATAATATAGACAATTAAATACGATATGTGCTTTCTTAGAATTGAAGCTTGGAAAATTTGAAAGACCTTGGGAGGGAGGAGTGGGACGAAGGTGTTACCCTTCTGCTTGGCTATTGAGCTGTTTTTTAAATTACATGTATTATTTATATTACCAGTATTATCTGTATTACCTGTAGGCCTGGCTAGCAATCAACCAAGACACAGACACTTGTTATATTTTAAAATAGCCTTGGTTAACCTGGGGCAGGGCAGATATCAACCCTCTGAACTACCTCCCATAGTGCGGTAGGCATGGGATCCCTGCCTTGATCCCATACCATCTGCTTCTAATAACTTCTATCAAGCTACCTCCCATCCAAAATCCCAAATACTTGCTTATGTTCTTCATCTGGGCCAGATTCTCCATCCACGCCGCCGGCCATGTGTTTCTTCTCCAGCTAACCCATGGCGGCCTTCCTCTCTTCACTTTAGGTCTCGCTCCTTCTCTGGTGGCAATCTTTCTTCTTCCCGGAGTTCCTCTCTCTCCTAGCCCCACCTATCTCCTCTGCCCTGCCCAGGTGAGATGGCTTTTCATTAAACAAAAAGTTGGGTCACACAAACAGCCAGCAGTAATTAGCATCAAAATATATCAGACCATCCACCAACACTGTTACATCGAGAGCTGTGCCCAACCTAGTCCAGGCTGGGACTGAGTACATCTTCAGCAAGTTCCAATTTCATATTTAAGAAAGAAACCCAAGCAGGAGAACCACTCATTGCATGGTTTCCCCCCACTAGCTGCCCAGACTCAAAATTTCTCATATACCGCACTGCACTCTTCACTCATATTCCCACACGGTGGGCCTTACAGAAGACTCCCTTGACTGCTCCTGAAATAGCTGTTCCTACCAAATATTGCCTGGAGACTCTAGTTACCCACCTCTTAATGTACTTGTTTCTGTTTTCCATTCTAATGGTTCAGTAGACTTCACCTGAGTGAACGGGAATAAACGCACGTTCCCACCAGCCTCTCTGCTACAGGAGTTCCTGATCTGGAGCTGTATCATATATAAACATGCATTCATTAGTGCTTCTTAGGACACAAATGACTGATACATCTGTGCTCTCTGGGTGTGCATAGGTGTTGTGGAGGTGCTGTGGAGGCCAGAGAGCCACTCCCTGTACCTTCTTTTATCGCTTCCCACTTTAATTAATTAATAATTAATTTTTCAGACAAGGTCTCAGTATGTAGACCCTGGCTGGCCTGGAATTCACTCCTTAGACCAGGCTAGCCTTGAAATCTCAGAAATCCTCCCACCTCTGCCTCCTGGGAGCTGGGATTAAAGTCGTGCACCACGATGCTTACACCCATCTTATTATATTTTAGCAATTTATTATTTTTAATTTTGAGTATGTGTGTCTGTGTTCGGGCATGAGCACATGAGTGCAGATGTCCATTGAGGCCAGAGGTATCTGGAACTGGAGTTAGCAGGTAGCTGTGAGCTCCCTGGTATTGGTGCTGGGAATTTAACTCAGGTCTTTTGGAAGAGTAGCAAGGGCTCTATAGCAACCCTTCCCCTCTTATCTTCTGAGACAGAGTCTCCATTTAACCTGGAGCTTGTTGATTTAGCTAGGCCTGTTGGCCAGTGAACTCTAGCAATCCTCCTGTTTCCACATACACCCCGACACTGAGACTATAGATGTATATTGCTATACCCTTTACTTGGGTGCTGAGGAGCCAAGTTCAATGTCTCTTGATTGCCCAGCGGGCACTTTACCAACTGAACCATCTCCCTACCCCGATCTGAACTTCAATTTTTTTTTAATTATTATTAAATTACATTTTAAGTCTTTGACGCTTTCTTTTGCTGTTGTTGTTGTTGTTTTGTTTTTTGGTTTTGTTTTTGGTTTTGGGTTTTTTGAGACAGGGTTTCTCTGTGTAGCCTTGGCTGTCCTAGACTTGCTTTGTAGACCAGGCTGGCCTTGAACTCCCAGCAATCCACCTGCCTCTGCCTCCCGAGTGCTGGGATTAAAGGCGTGCGCCACCACGCCTCGTTTACAATGAAATTTTAAGTCAATTTGCCCCACCTATTACTCTTCCGAATGTCCCCTCTTCCCACTGAACCCCTTCCTTCCGACAAGTCTCCTTCATTTGTCTGTGTTCCCCAGTAAGTTTAGTCAGGGCTGTTTCCATGAGCCTGGGTCAGAGGTTATTTACTGGAACACAGGCAACTTTGTTAGTAACTGCAACTTGGAAGAAATGGATGCCTCTTCCTCAAGCTACCGTTAAGGCTCAGCAGTCCCTCAGGGAGGGGCGGGCCTTCATGAGCTCTTCCCCTCCCCCTGGTGAAATGTTGATGAGTCCAAGCTTGGGCAAGTCTTGTGTGCAGCCACCACTGCTGTGAGTTCATGAGTGCAACATCCACGCAATATCCAGGCCTGAAGATGTCTCTTCATGCAAGCATCCCTTTCTCCTAGCTCTTTTGTTCTTTCTGGTTCTTCTTCTTTGACTACCTGCGAGTCTCTGCATCAACAGCTGGCTACCTGCTGCAGTATGAAGTTTCTCTGATGGTGGCTGAGAGCAGCAGCAATGTATGGATATAAATACATGAAATACATGTAAAGAGATGACGTTTGCCCCGTGCATCCAGTTTGCAAAGTGATAATACTACATTCCCTTGTAGTGCCTCTAATCTCCGCCGCCAGCTCTGGATCAGTTTACAGTACCACGCATGCGTTTCCTCCTGTGGTTGCAGTCCTTAAATCTAATCAAAAAGCAGTTGGGTTCCCCTGTGACACTTATCTATTATCCCACCAGTGGGCAAACCTTGCTGGGCTGAGGACTACTGGAGATTGTAGGGTTTACAGACGTGGAAGCCTGCCAATAACCCTTCCTCCTCGGCAGCCTACGCGTAGCACCTCTGGCACCATGAAAGTGAGCCAGCAGGAGGATGCTTCTAGCCTGATCCCAGCTAGATCTCTCCATGTCCTGTGACTAACACACGCACTCATCGTCAGCAATGGGCTCCACCGTTTATGTGGGTATGTGGGCAACCAAGAACAATGATGATAGTTTGGGTTGTTTAGAGGATTTCTGGGACACCCAGGACCAACCATTTAGTATTCCACCACCAGGCACTGGGATTTTTGTTTAACTACCCTCCTTTTAGATAGGAGCATGGTATGCCTCCTCCACACAAGTGGAACATCCCGCCATTCAAACTAAGCAAAGATAGGCAATTTGTTTTGGGGTTGTCAAGAAGTTCTTAATACATTAAGGAACAGGAATGGGCCAAGCTTCACTGAGGGCTAGAAACCTTCCTAACCTTTCTTGCCAGGCAAAGGGCTCTCCATTTCTTCATTGGCGCTGGTGCAGTCTGGGATCAGTTGCCCTTGTTCCTGTAAATACTCCCCACCCATGCTCATGCAAAGAAGTCTAATTAATCTCAGAGGGGGCTACACACAAGAATGTAGGAAGGAGATTTCTGAGAGAATCAGCCCAGTCTGGCGAGAAGGGCATTAAGGCCCCCGAATCATGTCGTAAAGGCCCTCATGTCGAATACTGACTGCCACAATGCAGCCAAGGGTCGGCATGAAAGGATGGGGATGCGGCTTCCAACAGAACACTTGCTTAGTCTATGCAAGGCCCTGGTGTCAATCTGACCCTACACAGAGAAGGGCAGGGGTGGGGGGGGGGGGGGGGGAGGAAGTAAAGGGAGGCAGGAGGGAAGAAAGCCCAGAGGGAAGAAATGAAATGCAACGTGAGTCTCAGAAGAAGCAGTTCATATTCAAGCCCTCACAGCGTGCTTGCACACATCTGATGCTGGACTGTAATGGCGCCCCAGCCAATGGCCATGCTGGTTGGTCTGGGGCCCACAGTTTGAGGACCACAGATTTATGTTACCTCATTCAGGCCTTAAAAACCTCTTGTTTTCTATTCCCAAGTGGTTAGGTAGGGAACCCAAGGCTCAAAGAGGCCACAGGGTGTCAGTGCTAACCATTTGAATGCAAAATGGTGTGAACCAAATTCCCCCACAGGGACCATATTGCCTTCCTCTGAGGGCTTTCCCCCCTGAGGCAACATCCTGCGTTCCTAGTTTACCGGGCAACAAAATCTGTGCATCTAAGACCAAATCAAAGCTCTCCAGAGACCCCCAAGAAAGTGCAGTTTCTACCTGTGGCCGGTGAGTCAGAGGCTGAATTCCAGAGCAGATGTGCCTGGCAAGGCGACAATGAGCTGAGGCTCAATTCCTTCACGCACCCAACTGCTTTGCAGGGGTCTCAGGAGTGTAGAGAGACTGCAGCTGGCATACGTCCCCCCCGCCCCCCCCCAGACACAGACTTGAACTCTCCTTTCCCTCCCAGAGTTTGTTTGGCATTCTCTCTTAATCATTAGTCTCTTTTAGGTGAGGGAAAGAGAGAGAGAGAGAGAGAGAGAGAGAGAGAGAGAGAGAGAGAGAGAGGGAGAGAGAAAGTGGAAATGAGTTTTCTTCAGTGTTGACTTTCCTTTTAAATTCAAGATGATGTGGTGTCCCCAGGAATGGTTCTTTTCCTCCCCCTTTTTCCCCTTGTGTGAATTCTCAAGTAAGTAGCAAATGATTTCGAATGCATGCCAATTGGGGTGGACAGCTGCCAGGGGAGAAGGGAAAATAAACCGGTGACAGGAAGTGTCACAGTTCATGGAAAGGGCAGCAAGGATCCAGCAGAGTGAGCCCATGACACCTCTGGGTCTGCAGGCTGAAAGATGTACCCAACAGACCGGGCAGCCACAAATCTAGTAGTTCATTAAGAAAAGAGAAACGCTCCCAGAAACAGCTCTCTCTTCTCCTAACACCCTTTGTCTCTTAATTTTCAAACTCTGGGTTCATTCCTATGTCAGGCAGGCCCGGCTGTCTCTCTCTAAGCAGCGTCTTCATTCCTGATCTTTGACTCTCTTAAGTGATTTAACAGCCCAAGGCTTCCAAGCTTTATGATACATGATTGGTGAGAACTCGAAAACAGCACCAAAAAACCAGCAGGAAGAAAGGTGGAAACCAGAGAGACCCGTGTGGAACTCTGCCCAGGGAGGGGGATTACGAGACTGCAAGGGAAGCTTCAGGGATAAAAATGATATTAAAAGTTAATCATAAGATAAAGTTAAGATGTCAGAGCCAGAGTAAAACACATCAATCAGATCAGCAAATGTAAATGGTCTTAATTTACATGCGTTTCTTAAAAGAAAAAAAAAAAGCATTCCAGAAAAAGATTTCCAGTCTGGCTGAGAGAAAAATCCAACTTTCTACCCAAGAGGCTACTCTGAAGGCCGAGCTCCTGAAAAGGCAAAAATAGAGAGCAGGCAAAGATCTTAAGATAAGTGCAAATTAAAGTTCAAAAGCACGGCTTGTAATCTTGATTTCTGGCAAGATGGGATTTTGACCATGTAAGTGTGTGTGCACATACCTGTGCACGTGCATGCAGAGGCCAGAAAGACACCTGTGCATACACATGCAGAAGCCAGGCAGCATCTTCCTTTGTGGTCTCACTGTCCTGACATAGGGCCTGTCATTGAACCCAAAGGTCACCATTTTCCAGCTATGCTGGCCTGCAAGTTAGCTTTCAGGATCCCCGTATGTCAGTGCCCCAATGCTAGGCTACAGGAGTATACAGCCTCGCCTACTTTTGTAGCTGCTGGGGATTTAAACTCAGGTTCAAAGAGCAACCTGTATTATCCATTGAATCATCTTCTCAACCAGGAAAAAATCATGTTAAGCAGCTGCTGGGTACACAAGTTAAAAATACAGAGTTTCTGGTGGGCGGGTCGGGGGGAGGGGCCAATAACACAAGCACAAATAATTAAATCTATGTGTTCAGGTAAAGTAGTTGGTAGGTACAAAGTCTAATGTTAAATACCAGTATTACTAAATATAAAATTAAATGAATCAAACATCTCATTCAAAATACAAGAACAGCAAAGCAATGCAAAATAGCCTAGAAGGAAGGGATAAATGAAGATAAAAATAGAAATGAATGAATTAAGAAATAGGATGGATGAATGAATAAATCCAAGGCTGAAATAATGAATAAAATACACAAACCATTGCTAAAATGGTCACAAGAAGGGGGAGAAAGTATAAACTCACAAAGTTAGAAATACCAGTTATTTGGTATACAGCAGTAACTATCAAAGAAGAGGAAATTTGAAGAACAAACACACAAAAACTGTTTTTCTCAGCTCTATGCAAAATATTTGAAAATTTAGATGAAATGGATAATTTTCTAGAATAATACCATCTACCTAAATTGGTCTAAAAAGACTCACTAACTGTCAACAGATCACTTAGTGGAGGAAAAATCAAGAGTTCCCCACAAGAAAGCACCCAGGCCCAATAGTTTCCTGGGGAAAGTCCTCCAAGCCTTTAAGGAATAAGTAAGACACTGCTGCTTTAACAGCCATTTGAGCACGAGTGAAGTTACCAATTGGTTGAAGTATGTTTATACCCACGGTTTAATGTACAGATACCATCACAGAACAAAGCAACAAAATGAGTTCACTAGTCACCTTTGAATTATGACTGGGGTTTATTTGCTTGTTCATCTGTTTATTTTCTGTGGTGTTGAGATCAAGCTGAGGACTCCCCTGTAAGGCATCTGGCTTATCATTGAGCTTCAGCCTTAGTTTAAAAGTTAGCCACAAATCAGGGATGGGAAGAGTTGGGGGGAAGTGGACCCTACACACTCATCTTGCTTTTCCTGTGTGAATTGTATCTTGTGATGAAGGTAAATTTTTCTTTATAGGAAATCCCAGCCAATAAATGAAAAGTACTGATAAATTTAGATCAC
>OU015757.1:56653119-56679340 GCA_907169655.1 Acomys percivali
ACACACACACACACACACACACACACACACACACTGGTGGTTTGAATGGCAGATGTCTCATATAGGCTTTGTCATGTGACTGCTTGGTCTTCAATGTGTAGCTCTATCAGGGAGGCTTAGGAGGTGTGGCCTTGTTGGAGGAAGTACAGCACTGGGGGCAGGTTGTGTTGTGAGTTTGTCTGGTCTGCCTTCCTGTTTGTGCTTGGGGATGTACGTTTTCAGCTCCCAGCCCCAGCCTCCGCATCTGCCTCCTGCTCTCCCTACCATTATGGACCCTACTCCTCTGGAGCCATAAGCCCAAAATAAATTATTTCACCTCAAGTTGCCTTGCTCATGTGTTATCACAGCAATAGAAAAGAGACTAACACACACACATATATACAATTATAAATAAATTTAAATTAGCTACCACCATAGGTGACTATTCTTATTCCCTCTGTACTTATTTGTCTTTCTTAGATCTTCTCATACCAATGACAATTTACTTTAGATCAGGAGGGAAAGACTTTCTGCAAGTCACTGTCTAAATTCTCAATAGCTCTTCGTGTAAAGCTTAGTTCTCCTAATGTTTCCCGAGTGCTCGGTTTATAGGGATAGTCTAAGTGCCTTTGTAAATCTACTTATTTCTTCTTAAAATATATTCTCACTTTTTTCCCCTTAAAGATGAGGACATAGATGCTGAGAGGAAATAAGTAACAGCTGGGATAGGAGATAGAGGCAGATGTTCTTTAAATGTGCATTTATTTGGAGGGCACAGCAGCAGGAGGGGGATATGCATGCACCACAGTTTATATATACAAGTCAAAGGATGCTTTGCCGAATCAGTTCACTTCTTCTACCATGTGGGCTCAGGGAATCAAACTCAGGTTGTCAAGCATGGTGACAAGCACCCGTGGGCGACTTTGTTGGTCTGGAGGGGCAGAATATGACCTCAGCCTGTCAGCTCTAGATGAGAACACCTGTCCTGCAAGCCTAGTGACCTGAACATGACCCCAGAACCCACATAAAGGTGGAAGAACCAACTCCACAATTGCCCTCTGATCTCCACACGTGCATGCCGTGACCCACACACACATGATAATAATAATTAATAAAGAAAGAAAGTAACCACAGTTCATGAATCCTTTCCTGAAATGTCATGCCCTTTCTTCCTGCTCAGATGGAAACTGTGTGTGTGTGTGTGTGTGTGTGTACGTGTGTGTGTGTGTGTGTGTGTACGTGTGTGTGTGTGTGTGTGTGTGTGTAGAGCATCACAGAGACACTAAGAATCTGCTTCTTATTCACCGTTCTGCTTGTTGTGTGACCTTGGGTATCAGTTGCTTCATTCTCTGAGCTCCAGTTTCATCACCTGTAAAATTAGACAGTGAAGGGATGGGTTCTTCAGTAATGATGTTGGGTTCTTTGATGCTGACTCTTACATAGCCTTGGTGAAGTCATGTAACCTCATGGAGTTTGGGACTTTGTCTCTAAAAAGGGAATTACTGTTCCGACTCTATAGGTGGTTGAAAAGAAGAAAAGGCACTTGTGACAGATGTGGGGCACAGTAACAATAATGAATGATGGCTGTCATTGTCTCCTCCCTAGAAGCGTCCTAGTCTGAGGGAGCTAGGAAAAAGAGCACACCTACCAGGCGAGACCCTGGTGGACCTTCCAAGAGCATGCTGGTGACTAGTCATCGACAGCCACTCAACAGAGTGAAGATGAATAAAGAGAATCTTAAGCCAGCACAGACTCTAGAAGTAGGAACAACCCTAGTAACGAAGCCTGCACTCTTCTTCTGTATAGTTTATAATTATCCCCACACTCAGCCTGGGCTCCATCTGGCAGGGTGGATGTTAACAGTGCCTGGCATTCAAACCATGCTTTTTCTTTTACCTTCCTCCTTCGGTTCTTACCTAGGATTTGTACCCTGTGTGCAGCAGGGTCTTATTACTAACAACAACACAACAACAAAAAGCCAAAATCAGTGGTAAAATAGATTTTTTCCAATTATAAACTAATGCATACTCAATATGGAAAAAAAAAATCCAGACTGGGTGGTGGTAGCACACGCCTTTAATCCAGCACTTGTAGGCAGAGGCAGATGAAACTCTGAATTTGAGGCTAGCCTGGTCTACAGAGTAAGTTCCAGGATGGCCAAGGCTTCACAAAGAAACCCTGCATTGAAAACCAAACAAATGGAAATAATAAATAAATAAATAAATAAATAAATAAATAAATAAATAAATAAAAGAAGAAAGAAAGAAAGAAAGAAAGAATGAATGAATGAAAAATAAAAAATACAGAAAAGTAGACGGGAAACACAATTCACTTAAAAATCTACTACCCCAAATTCAAGACAACCAAAACTACCACATTCTTCTAAATCTTTTTTTTTTTTTTTAATCTTTTGTGGGTTTTTCTGATATCAGCAATTAGGAGATAATTTCTTAGAGTCATTGAAGTAATAAAATGGCTTTGGATTGTAAGATCTCAGTATAAAGAATTGCATTCTCTGAGGTTGGTTTAGCTCAGTGGATCTTCACTGTGTTTGACCTTGACCCCCAGAGGACTTTTGGTGACATCTAGAGACAATTTTGGTTTTCATAACTTGGAAGAGGGGGGTTATCTACACTAACACTGGCATTTAGTGTAGAGAGAGAGGCCAGGCATTACAGCTGGGTGTCTTTTCACACATAGGACAATGCCGCGATGGAGAATTGCCTGACTCACATGCCAATAGAGCAGAGATTGGGAAGCCGGGGTCTATCTGATATCCCTAGGTGTAGTAGTTTTGTCAGGAAAGCTGCAGCCTATGCATTTCTGTGGCAATAAATAAATAAATAAATAATAGACGGCTCAGCCTGATAATGTTTGAGAGAACCTGAAGTTTTGAGAGCCTGAAGTTTTGGCCTCACCACTGATGAAGCCAGGATCCCATTTCTACATCTGGTAGGAGTTTGGTGTGGTATGGCAGGAATGCTTTCCTGGTGAGGCAGTGTCCCACCGCTCTGTCAGACATGGTGACTAAGTCCAGAGGCCTGGGAGGAAAGCCACAGTGCCACTCCCACAGACCATGAGACAAGTCTGGGGTGAAAAACCAGAGGATAGAGACACAATGGAAATTAAGACCAGGGCAGAAACACACAAGTCTATTCATGCAGCAGCTACCAAGGCATCATGGGAACTGTGGGATCCCAACCAAGAGAGGGTTTGGCACTGGGGCCTCTTGGAGGCTCCTTCCTACTGTCTTTCACCTCCTTCCTTCCTGAGGGAGCTGGGTCAGGAACAGATCCACTCCTAAGACGGGAATAGGGCAGTAAGCAGAGGCTTCACCCCATGTGTGCGTCTGCCAGGGCCTGCCATAGCAAAGCACCACCAGCTATGAGGCTTACCCAGCAGACATCTTTTCTCACTTTCTGGAGGCTGGAAGTCTGAGACCAAGGCCTCAGCAGGGCTACATTCCCTTGGAAAGCAGTGAGGAAAAAGCTTCCTTCCTGGCATGTGGTAGACCTTGGCTTGTGTCAGGGTTTCTCCAGTCTTCACACGGTGTTCTCCTTCTGCGCATGATGTCTGTCTCCAAATTTCCCCTTTTTATAAGGACACCAGTCATGTTGGGTTAGGGGCCCTCCCTACTCCACTATGACCTCATCTTTACTTAATTACTTACATCTGTAATAACCCTTTTCCCAAATAAGGTTGCATACTGAGGTACAGGGCTTAGGACCTCAGCATCTAGATTCTGAGGCCACAGAATTCAGTCTACTGTATTTTTCGGATCATAAGAAACACTTTGCCTCCCCCCATCCCCCCCCCCCGCAAAGTGGGGCGGGGGGTGAGACGTTAGGGTGTGCCTTGTGGTCCGATGGCTGTTTTTACTGTTTTTCTTGTTTTACTGCTCTAAAAACTGGGTGCATCTTATGGTCAGGGTGCGTCTCATAGTCCAAAAAATATGGTATATCAGACCCCATGCTTGGAAATTGGTTTCAAAGCTGCTAGCCAGGCAGGAGCACTTGAATCAGGTAGAATGCTAAAGGATGCTCACCAATGAGAGCCACACCCCTGTGCAGAGTCCTGGCTGCTGGAGAGGGACCCGGAATAGCCAAGGGGTATTCAGATAAGAGGACTCTCAGCTATCTACAGGGTGGAAGGTTTAACTTACTGCCCAGGGTCCAGATGACCTAAACCAAAGTGGACAAGGTGTCAAAAGGAGGAAAGGAAGATTGAAGAGTGGGAGAGACAGTGAGGAAAAAACAAAAATGAGGGTTGTGTCTTGTATGTGTGTGCCCCCTTCCCCCCAACCCCCACGGTGTGTGTGTGTGTGTGCGTACGCGCGCGTGTGCCCCATGTGTGTTCATGTTCAGGTGCCTGTGGAGCCCAGAGGGATCCCATGGAGCAGGAGTTTCAGACCATCATGAACTCCCAGACATGGATGCTGGGAACTGAACTGGGTCCTCTAGAAAAGCAGCGAGTGTTCTTTACCTCCTTTCCAGCGGCCAGGGGGGAGTACCTTTATACGCATGCTGGTCAGACAGAGTGGGGTTTCCCAAGGTGGACCCTGTACAGTAGCACTTCTGTGGGCTTTACATGAAGAAAGAGTCCCATGACAGAGTAAACTGGAAACAATGTTAAGTTTGATTGTGTTTCCAAGAGCAGTATTTTAAAAAATTTTAATGTTTTCTCAAAAAGAGCACAGAGTAACCAATATTCATTAACTTGATTGGATAGAAACTTTTGTTTTTCTTGGGAACATCTTGTGGGGTGTATTTTAAGAACTATTTGGAGCTGGAGAGATGGGTCAGTAGGTATGAGAACATGTCCTTGGAGAGGGCCCAGGTTTGATTCCCAGCACCCACATGATAGGTTGCAACCATCTCTAACTCTAGATCCGAGGGATCCGAGACTCCTGCAGGCACCAGGCACATACATAGTGTGCATATACACTTCCAGGCAAAATAAAATAAATAAATATAAAAGGACTTAAAAGAAAGAAATATTGAACTAGGTGACAGGTGAATCTGTTGTGAGCCAAACCAAGGGAGTGAGGGGTACAAGAAATGACAATGCTGGGATATTTTCCTTACAGGATCCTCCTCCTATTTCCCCCCCCCCTTTTTTTTTTTTGAGACAGGGTTTCTCTGTGTAACCTTGGCTATTGTGGACTTGTTTATAGACCAAGCTGGCCTCAAGCTCACAGAGATCTATCTGCCTGCCTCTGCCTCCCAAGTGCTGGGATTAAAGGCCTGCGCCACCACACCCAGCTCATTGGAACACTTTTTATACCCCCATTTTCCATGTCTTCCTACACACCTTCATCCTGATTTTTGAAGCAAGTCTCACTATGCGTCTCAAACTGTCCCCAAACTGCTGTGTAGCTTAGGCTGGCCTTGCTCGAGGACCTCTTACTGTAGCTTCCAGCACTCTGATATTATTACAGGCATAAGACAGGACACCTGGTTGTGAAACATTTCTCAGGCATGACTAATCAAAGTTCTCAACAAGAGATCAAATCTACTGTGAGCCTGAGAACATACTTAAGGCCTGAAATTGATTTTCTTTCCACCTGTAACCCAATAGAAGCCATGCATTTGGATTCTGACCACCAAGGAGGGGGAAAAAAACACAAAAACACAAAAAAACAAAAAACAAAACAGAGAAGGTAGTTTCTATGGGAGATGGTTCCACAGGATGAAGGAGGTAGGAAAAGTGATACAGAGAAATAAGAAAAGGCAACACTGGCTACACTTTGATTAGACTCTTGTGAGTGAAGGAGAACCTTTGTGGAATTATGTGGATGATTCCTGGGAATTCTGCTGTCTTGTGTCTGGAGCAGTGACCACACACCTCTCCAGATGGAAGAGGGTCCAAGGACTTATTTCTGTAAAGTCAGAATGTGAGGTCATCCTGGGGTGGCATAGGCCCTTAGTTCAGTAAGACTGGATTTCCTTTCAAAGGAAATGAGAGACACAGAAAGATGGTGGCCAGAGATTGGAATCATACTACCACAACACCCCCCAAAAAATGGCAAACTAAATGCAACTAGGAAGGCTGAAGCAGAGCCGAGGAAGGCACCTCTGCTGCCTCCAGGAAGAGCACGGCCCACTGAGGGCTTGAGTTTTGAACGTCTAAGTTCCATGATGATACCGGACTAAATTTCTGGACTAAAGCATCTAAAGATGCTCCAGTTTGGGGGATTTTGTTATAGCAGCTCTAGACCAACCTATGGGTGGTACCAAGTTCCCCACATATTTTCTTGTGCCTATGCAAGCCTGTAGGCCACGAATCAAGACACAAGACGTGAGGTCATATGCTGTCTGTGGGCTGGAACGCATCCTGGCTGCAATGGTGGGATGTCGGAAACGTCATTTACTGCTAGAATTCTTGCTAAAGAGGAGGCCTTAGGTAATGCTGAGTGCATGAGCTCAAAGTCAGGTTCAAATCTCTACATCATCACTCAGAAGTTTCAAGACTTTGGGCCAGGCATATAACTTCTCTGAGATTCCGTTTTCCTTATTATTTTTTTTTTTAATGGACACAAAGTTATATTTCACAGAAATTTTTTGAGTACAAATGAGTTCACTATTTATTTGATGTGTCTGAGTATTTGCCTACATGTGTGTATGTACACCATGTGTGTGCCTGGTGCTCAAAGAGGCCAGAACAGACCTTGATCCTCTTGTATTGCTGTTACTGATGGTTGTGAGCCACCATGTGGGTGCTGGCACCTGAGCTCTGGTCCTCAATAAGAACAGCAAGTGCCTTTGTTTGGTTGGTTTGGGGTTTTTTGTTTGTTTGTTTGTTTTTGTTTGTTTGTTTGTTGTTTTTGGAGACAGGATCTCTCTACATAGCCCTGGCTGTCTGGGAACTTGCTTTGCAGACGAGGCTGGCTTTGAATTCACAGAGATCTGCCTGTCTCTGTCCACTGAGCCCTGGGATTATAGGCATGTGGCACCATGCCCTGTTACATCAAGTACTCTTGACCCCTGGTCCATCTCCCCAGCTCCATATGTTTACTTGTATAAGGAACTTGGCATAATGCAAGACAGACAGCTCCCTCCCAAGACCATCACCTGCTGTTATTATACATTATGGATAGAAACAGTGCCAGTTTTGGAGTCCACTCTACTTCATTTTTAAACAAAATATTTGTACTCATCCTCCCTCTCTCTCTCTCTCTCTCTCTCTCTCTCTCTCTCTCTCTCTCTCTCTCTCTCTCTCTCTCTCTCTCATAGATAAGGCCTCGTGTACTCCAAGCTTAGCCTAATCAATTATGTAGCCAAGACAGAATCTGAATTCCTAGTCCTCATGTTTTCACCTCCTGAATTCTGGGATCACAGGCAAGCATCACCACATTGGGCAAGCCTTAAATTTTATTTTATTTTTTTGTAGCTGAATGATCTTGGGCAAGTTGTTTATTTGAATTCCATTTTTCCAGGAAGAGAATAATACCCCACAATGCCCTTCCTGTGATCCCGTCCCCAGGAAGCATAAAAAGGTCACAGGGATGTCTTTGAGAGTTTCCCGTCAGCGCCAGCTCTGAAGTTCCAGGTAGAATTTCTGCAGTCTAGAAACACCCTGTAGCTGTGAAATAGTAAGGCGCTTGAGGCAGATGTGCCCTCCACTTGACCTGCAGGTGGCGCTAGTGCTGGCCCAGTGTCCCCTGGTTCTGTGCCCCTTGCACCTTTACACCTGGCTCCCACAACCCTGCGTCTGGCTCACAATAAAGTCCAAATCCCCAAAGTGACACGTAGAGTCTGCGATGCAGCGGGCTGGCTGCCGGATTGGCATTCCTTTGAGAGGAAGCACAGACGCCCGCCCTGCATCTGCCCGTGGCCTTGCGTCTGATCTGGAAACATGGCCTCCACCTGCGGAAACGTTGGCAGTCTGTGACGGAAAGGAGCTGAAAAGTGTTTCCGTGGGCGCGGTGAGCAGGTCTCTTGTCTGGCTTCTCCTTGACGTGCCAACACTGAGGTGGTGCAGCAGGTGTTTCCGGGGGACCTTTCCAGCTTCGTATGACTGACTCTCTCTTAGTGTTGGTCCAGAGAGACGGAAAGCACGCACCGAGGGGAGGAGAGTAAGGCCCCTGGGCCCACACTCTTCCATTCTCCACTTGATGTCCAAAATGGTAGCCACACACTACAATAGAGCCCCATTGCACATAAAGTCACACATCCACTGCACAGAGATGTTTCCGGCTGGCTGGGCCAAATGAAGAACGCCTATAATCCCAGCACTAGGGAAATGGAAGCAGGAGAATTAGGAGTTCAAGGCCAATCTTAGCTGCATAGTGAGTTCCAGACAAGCCTAGACTAGAGAGAGGTTCTGTCTCAAAGAACATTTTCATCAATGATAGACTATATATATGCAAATGGTCCAGTAAAAGTCCCATGGAACTGAGAATGCCCTAGGGCCTAGTGTTGCTGTGACATTATAGCATGAAACAACAGGTCGGCCTGCCCTTTGTACTGTTAATTCCATAGTCCAGTACATACCCACAATACATAAGGCTTGGCAATAAACAGTTCTGTTCTTGCCTTACACATCTACTAGGCTATATTTATAACAATTACTAGCAAGCAAGATGGCTCAGTGGGTAATGCTGTTTGCCCTCAAGGCTGATAGCCTGAGTTTGATTCCCCCAGAACCCATATGGTAGAAAGAGAGTTGTCCTCTGACTTTCCACACTTGCCAGCCTCTCCCAAATAATAAGTAAATGTTAAAAAACTGTTTGCTGGGGCTAGGGAGAGGGATGAGCTCTTAAGCGCACTGGCTGCTCTTCCACAAGTCCTGAGTTTAATTCCCAGCAACCACGCGGTGGCTCACAACCATCTATAAGGTGATATGATGCCCTCTTCTGGCATTCGGGTGTATATGCAGCTAAAGCAATCATACATTAAATAAATAAATAAATAAATAAATAAATAAATAAATGCATCTTTTTTTAAAAGCCTGTTTGTTATTTTTTTAAATGTACTGTTACATTGGCAGCAATCCATACATATGTTTCCAAATATGCCATACAGAGCATGTAGCAAGGAATGCAGCTTTGAACATGAGGATTCATTTAGTGGTGGTCACATAACAGTGAAATCTAACAATACACTTCTCAAAAGTACCACCCTCATGAAGTCACACGTGGATGCATTTAATTTTAAGTTAAAAGCTGATTTGTGATTGGCTTCTGCTTTGACTTTCGTAATCGCAAATGTAGAAAATCTAATGGCAGGCGAGCATTTCCAGTGGCATTTTATCACAGAAGTTGGCATGAGCTGTCAGCCTAGACTACTCCCTTCAGAAAAGGACATAAACTATAATTTCCCAAAAATTGATTAACGTGCTAAAATGTGCATATCAAAAGTTAAATAAAACATATTAAAATTATTGTTACACCTATTTGTCTTTCTTTCTTTCTTCCTTTCTTCCTTCCTTTCTTTTTTTTACCCTCTGACACAAGATTTCTCTGTGTAGCCTTGACTGTCCTGGACTTGTTTTGTAGACCAGGCTGGCCTCGAACTCACAGCAATCTGTCTGTCTCTGCCTCCCTGAGTGATGGGATTAAAGGCATGGGCCACCATGCCTGGCTTCTTTTTTTTTTGTTTTTCTTAATGTGGTGACCAGACGATTTGAAATCACATACATGCCTCATATTGTATTTCTTCTGGGCAGCGCTGTCCTAGATGGTAGCAGGGTAAGATGCCACAGATTAGGTTTGGTGTCCCTGGAGTCTGATGCATCTGCCAGGAGAACAGACAGCGGGGATAGGGGCCACTGGGCACAAGTCACCTGACTGCTCAGCTGCCCGATAAAAAATGACTCACAGAAGCATGCCCCCTCCCAGCCTTTCCCCACATTCTCCTTCTCAAAGAGGAGTGGAGCCACAGTAAACAGGACTCAGGGAGGGGACACAACCCTAGCACTTCCACTCAGAGCTCAGGAAGGCCCAGTGCCTGTGTGAAGCCACCTTCATGGTGGAGCTGTGCAGTGGAGGTCAGCCACCAGGGCGCTCTGTGGGGGCTGCTTGTGAGGGAGAAGTGACAATCCCAATGCAGTACCTGGCTTGGCAGGTGTTCTGAAAGCCTGAAGGGAATATAGAAAAAGAGGAGCAAGGAACAAAGGCATAGAGAGAAGGATTAGGAGTCGGGCACGGTGGCGCACGCCTGTAATCCCAGCGCTCGGGAGGCAGAGGCAGGCGGATCTCTGTGAGTTCGAGGCCAGCCTGGTCTACAAAGTGACTCCAGGACAGCCAAGGCTACACAGAGAAACCCTGTCTTGAAAAACAAAACAAAACGAAAAACACAAAGAAACATAAAAAACAAAAAAAAGGAGGAAGAAGAGGATTGAGGAAGAAAGAAAGAGAGGGAGGGTTGGCAAGATTTGCTGTGGGGTCTTGCAATACTTTAGTGTCAGGGGTAAATATCCTGGGTTTCGAAATTGAGAGTCTTCTGCACCACAAAAGCACAGGACCTTCAGGCGCAGGGCCAGACTGATCCAGAACCATCTCTACCCAGGAAGACCCTCACCTCCCATGACAGTCTCAAGGTCCCAGAGATCTATAGGAGTGTTTCAGGTCACTTTCCCACTCCTGCTGCCTCCTGCTTTTGAGGCAAAACACAGCTCTCCCCTCAGGGGGAGAGAGGTGCAGCTTGTTTTGAGCCGATCATGCGTGACCATGCGGACTCAGGTTGCTCCAAATAACATGTGGAAGTGGTTATATGTTTGACCAATAGTCACAGAACAAATGAAGTCATAAATCAAGACGTTTCTCAAGTGAACTGTTGGAGACATCAGGCAGGTGGGTCATGTACAGCAAAGCAAGCAAACCTATGCTCTGGGTCTCAGGTTGTCTGATGACATTCCTCAGCCAATCAGCCTTGGAGAGGCTTTTCTGTAGGTGTGGTTACTTGCTGGCAACCTTAGTTCACATCACTCATCTGGACACATCACCACCTCCACCTTGATACGTCTCAGCTACTAGCACACCATTCTCAAATTATGCTTCCACGCATTCAAGCACACCCCTGGGTATGCTAAATACACAGCTTCAAGTATAAACAAGGTAAAAAAATAAAATAAAATAAAAAGACCTTCTGACAATAAACTCCAACTTCAGAGTGTCGAGTCATGGAAACCAGGGCCAGCTAGGGTCTGTGTCGTGGAGGCGCACTACTCTCCAAGCCGGTCCTTCCCTATCTTTCCTCCCTGTTCCTTTCTATGCCTTTCTTCCTTGCTCCTCTGTTTCTATGTTTCCTTTTCAGGCTTTCAGAACTCCAGCCAAGCCAGGTACTGCATTGGGATTGTCACTTCTTCCTCACAAGCAGCTCCCACAGAGCACCCTGGTGGCTGACCTCCACTGCACAGCTCCACCATGAAGGTGGCTTCACACAGGCACTGGGCTTTCCTGAGCTCTGAGTGGAAGTGCTAGGGTTGTGTCCTCTCCCTGAGTCCTGTTTACTGTGGCTCCACTCCTCTTTGAGAAGGAGAATATGGGGAAAGGGCTTGGGGGGGGGGGAAGGGGACATGCTTCTGTGGGTCATTTTTTATCGGGCAGCTGAGCAGACAGGTGACTTGTGCACTCAGGCAAACCATTCATATATACAATTAAACAAATACATGGGTAAGAGCCATATCTAGGATCTCATATTATCCTAATGGCAACTTTAGAAGTCCTATCTCAACGCACAGCAACATCTTGAGGTATTGAGTGTTAGAATTTGAGTGTTTTAGTTTAGTGGTATGTGATTCAGCCGTACACACTATTGACGCTAGTAAATGATTCTAATTAGTATGTGTGCCAATGATAAACTTACTGGGCAGCTATTGTGGATACAGACAGAGTACTAGCTCTTGGGACGGAGCACCATGGAGGAATTTGGAGGGTCTCTAGCACTCCTCTCTATAGCTATAGCTAATTCTGGGACATTCTGTGTCTCTATCGGCCTTGGGTGTTCAAGTAGACAGAACATCTTCTCAGTCAATGAGCAGAGTTGTTACCTAGGTGAAATGAATCCTAAGTGTGAAGACATCTCACAAAAGAAAAGAATGAGGCAAGTGCTTATTTGGTACTTTCTGCATGCCTATAGACAACATCTCGATATGGACTCTGCCTTTGTCTCCTCCTCTACAGTGGGGCCAAATTGATGTTTTCTATTGCTAAACTTCTCCTAGCCATCCTCAACTCCATTTGTGTTCCCGGATACCCTGCTTCCACCACCACGATCTCTCAGATGGCTCACAATGATGCGCCTAGTAGGGCCCGCTGTGACAGATACTCTACAGACAAAAGCTGTTATAATTTCTGTTCATGGGTTCCATTGCTTGTTTTCAGTACTTAACCTCATCTGTGAGTACATATAATGCGGCATGTTAGGCAGAAATATTATAACCGGTTCTAATAATAACAAGTAGATGAGTCTAGAGCACAAACCACCACGTGTCCTCATTTGTTTTTTATCACTGTGATACGTGGGGAGGAAAATGGTTGCTTGGGCAGGTCTGCAACCAGGGAACTTCTCCCAGCCCCATATTAAGCTTCAGTTTTCTGAGAAGAAAATCTGTTCTTCAAAGGGCTCCTAATTAATTCCTGTGCTTCAAAAGAAAGAGCTTCCCCCAGGCAGAGACCCTTGAACATCCCCTCGCAGGACACTGTGGCTCTGCCCAACACAGATGGGTCAGGCATAGGCTCCCTGGCGATCCCAACGCAACACTGCTTCAGAGCCTGAGTGGCTCTGCTCTAGCCTTCAAAGTACCACCAGAGGCAGCGGCACATCTGCTGCACAGAGGCACCTCACTGATGCAAGTTCAGCCTCCTCACCAGCTAAGCCAGGAGCTCTGTGGGCAGTTAGAGCAGTGGCTCTCAACCTATGGGTTGAGACCCCTCTGTGAAGTCAACTGGCCCTTTAACAGGGGTTGCCTAAAGCCATTGGAAAACACAGGTATTTGCGTTGTGACTCATAACAGTATTAAAGTTACAGTTAAGAAGTAGCAATGAAAATAACTTTATGTTTGGGGGTCACCACCATATGAGGGACAGTATTAAAGGGCTGCAGCATTCAGAAGGTTGAGAATCACTAAGTGAGAGGAAAGTGGGCCTCTCTACGCACGCGCACATACACACACACACACTCACACACTCACACACACACACACACAGTCTGTCTAGGGTGATGTTTCCTTAGGAAATGTCCTGAAGGCCCTGATCCTTCTAATTCAGGGTGACAAAAGTCATCTTGAGTCACTGGAAGTGCTTGGATCACCACCTCAGCTGAGAAGACCTGCAGACGCTCAACTTGACACTGGCAGAGCCAAGACTAAAACCCTGTCCACGATGCTCTCAGTTCCAGGCTGCCCTGAGGAAAAAAATGCAGTCTGACAGTATTCTTGATGCTCTTGAGCCCTGAGGGGTGGTGACTTGGAGTGTTTCCACTTTTCTTTGAATATGAAGCTTGTGGAGAAACGAGCTCAGAGAACAAACCACAGGACATCACGACGAAACTCCACCAACCGCCAGTCTGAATTCAGACCCCATCTACTTTCAAAGATTCGAGAGGTTCTAAAGTCACTAAAAGTTTTCAAAGTAACTTTCTCCCCAAATAATAATTGAACACAGTTAAGTTAAATGATGCTAACAAGTTTATAATATTAAAAAAAAAAAAAACCAAAACACACAGTTAACTTTGTTTAATGTTGGGCCAAATGGTGCACTGTCATGATATTTATTTTCTTGTATTAATTTTCAGTTTCCTGGAACTAATTATTGTTGGTTTTCTGCCCCCCTAACCCCCTTGCTTGGATTTCTTTGAACTTTTGGATAACTCTCCCTACATCCTTTAATGCAGTTTTTCTCAGGGCCGTTAGGAAACCTGCTTAGCCTCTCAGTTTGAGATATCCCAGAAGTTAGCACTTCCAAAGCCACACCTGTGGCTCTCCAGGACTTTGGGTCATCGTTAAGATCACTGGGACAACGTAACAGTGGTCCCCAACCTTTCTAGCACTGCGACCCTTCATTACAGTTCTACATGCTGTGGTGCCCTCCCACCATAAAATTATTTCTATTGCTATTTCATAACTGACTTTTGCTGTTATATATTGTACTGTAACTATTTGTGTTTTCCAGTGGTCTTAGATGGCTCCTGTGATAGGGTCGTTTGACCCTCAAAGGGGTCTGGTCCCACAGGTTGAGAACAGCTGGGTTAGAAGGTAAGATTGCTCCACTCTGGCCCAAGTCTTTGCCTCCTTGCCTGAACTCAGCTTCCTTCTCTCACAAGTTTCTTTTCTTTTTTATTGTTTTGTTTTGATGACAGGGTTTCTCTGTGTAACCTTGGCTGTCCTGGACTCCCTTTATAAACCAGGCTGGCCTTGAACTCATAGTGATCTGCCTGCCTCTACTTCCTGGAGTGCTGGGACTACAGGCGTGAGCCCTCGCACCCATGTTGTGGTTAATTTAGAACTATGGCCTAATAAATATTTACTATTAGCTAATTATTATTTTGGCAGTATTTTCTAACCCGCTAGCAGTCAATAAAAACACCGACACCTGATGCATTTTAGAATAAGCCTTTACCTGAGGCAAGGCACATTTTACCTCCTAAGCTATCCACCAGTAGCTCCCAGTTTCCATCGGATTCCATCTGCTTCTAACAATTTCTATTTGGTCTACCTCCCATAATCCCAAAACACTTGCTCACATTTTCCATCTCTTTCCATGAGGAACTCCAGAGTTCCTCCTCTGAGCCCAAGTGGCTCTAATTCTATCCCATGGTGATTCTTCTCTTTCTTCCTCCTTCCCATCTCTTCATTTTTCCCAAGATCCTCTCTCCAAAGCCCATGAGCCTTCACTCCGCCCCTTCCTTCTGCCTTGCCCAGGTATATTTATTCAGCCAATCAGGGAGGCAAGGTTCAGGGCAGTGACAAGATCCTGTGAGCCAGCAATTAGCATCAGAATACACCAGACCAATCTCCAACGCGCCCAGCTTCCCAGGTTTCTTTAGACCCAGGGAAAGTCAGCGGAGGAAGAGACTTGGTAAGAGACTTTTCCTGAACCCGGGCAGCGCGTTGTTGACACCTTGTTGCATGAGGTGGTTTAGGCTGGATTTTGAGAGATTTTTGGCCAGGTTGTTATTGAAATAAAGATTATGGTATGATTTTACTTAGGCTCAACAGTTCTATGATAGCTCAAAAGAGCTCATTAATTAGGAGAGAACCCTCCAGTGCGTCTCAACTCTCCACTCTCCATTCTGAGGCAGCCTTGTGTGTTTTCCCATACTGAAGGCCCTTCTGAAGACCCCTGGCCTGAGTATCAGCTCAGGGAAAGGCTGCTGCAATCTATTGCTGTGCTAATGACTAGGCCTGGAGGTTTGCTGTGGAAATTTAACATTTCTTTTGGAGGGGTCATACTTTACCATTTCCTTTTACATTTGTAAAAATTGTTTATAAGGCTGGGCGTGGTAGTACACACCTTTAATCCCAGCACTTGGGAGGCACAGGTAAGGCAGATCTCTGTGAATTCAAGGCCAGCCTGGTCTACAAAGGGAGTCCAGCAGAGAAACTCTGTCTTGAGAGGCAAAAATGTCACCCTAAAATTATTTATAAATAAATATTTTTATTAATGTCCATATAAATTTACTTTGATCACAGTAACCCCCGAATTCCCCTTAACTCCTCCATCCCACCTCCACCACCCACTCCCAGCTTTGCGTCCTTTTTGTTTGTTTGTTTTAATTTAATAACCCATCAACTCCAATGTGGAGGCATCACATTTTAAAATGCGTTCAGGATTTTGCTTTAGGGCAACATGTATTAACTGCTTTCTATAGAGCAGGATGTGAGTGTAGGGGAGCAGAGAAGAGAGCCATCCCAAAAGCCAGCAGTCTCTCAGCTCATGCAGAGGGTGACTGGCTTTCCACTAGCAGCCTTGTCAGTGGAAGGGTGGTACCAAGATGAGACATGAATCTGGATCAGCACTAATCCCTCTATACCTCTTTATCCTGGCCTGGGTTTCTCATGAACAACTCGCCTTTGGGGTTTGCTGCCTTCTATTTTATGCCATGGCAGCAAACAAAACAAAACAGGAGATCCCAGAATGAAGAGACTTGGCTCTTAGCTTTTCTTCTGCCCAAGGCGTGGTCATGACATGACGTGACTGATCCTGAAGACCCCTATTCGGGTTGATTTTGACCCAAGAGACTCTTAACCTTCCAGGCTTTTCCTGCTGACACAAGGACTCCAGCACCACCCTGTGGCACCTTGGTAACAGGGAATCCGCCCATTGCTCACAAGGGAGGAGCCTCTGAGCTCTCTCTGGCCAGAGGCAGCTGGAAGAGAGGCTTGGTCAGTGTTTGGAATGGTAGAGCATCTGAACGCTCCGACCAGCCTCCAGATGTCTAACTAGTCTGGACAGGAGGACTTCTTCTCCCATCCCAGCTTGCCTACTTTGCAAAGAGAACCGAGGGATTGGTTAAGCGAGGCTGAGGCAGTCTGGCCACACACCTGCACCCCAGATGGTATTCTTGACAGCTGCCTTACCTTTCTCTCCTTCACCTTCTTCAGCACCTCCCTTAGCCCCATTCTTTCTCTGTTGGAAGCTCAGAAACAATGAAATGAAACTTGACCTCTGAAGGTCTGAGCTGGACACTGCCTGGCGTGGGCTTTGTGGAAGTGTGATATGTTCATTTTTCTGATGTTTTCTCAGATTTTCACATCACATGGATGAGAAGGATGTGGGCTCCACTGCTCCATCAATGACCAAAAGCATGGGTTTACCTTGAATTAACCACACTTGGTTTTTAAAATTTTTTTATTAATTCATTCATATTACAGCTCAATAGTTATCCCATCCCTTGTGTCCTCCCATTCCTCCCTCCCTCCTGCTTTCCCCCTACTCCCCTCCAACCCCAATTGTTTTTATCCTCCAAGTTCTGAGAGAGACTGCCTATGACCTTGAGCTTGTCCTCAATATTAAAAATAATCAAACTCAACAGCAGATCAAAGTTATGTTATTTGAATGCAGAGAAGAAAGGACTAATCCGAGAAGGTACTGACGACAGTCCACTAACTGCCCACCCTGTGGGAGCAGTGATGTCAAACTGCAGAAACCTGTACCTTTCTTTAGGTGTTTCATGGTAGACGGTGATCGTAACAAATAATTCCTAAACTGTTTTGTGCACATCATAGCAAATGGGTACACAGACTGCGTCTGGAGAAACCAGGGTTTTGCTGGGGGAGAAGACATGAGAATAGATGGGAGAAAAGAAGAACGTGGGGTTTGGACAGGAATTAGCAGTATGGGTGGAAATACAACCTTTAAAAACAGACTAGTATCTCCCAGATCTGCTCACATCAAAGGCCTAGAAGCAATGACAGGCGAGCGATAATAAGCCCTACCCAGAACCAGAGGTCTCTGGAGAAATGACTTAAGTCTGGGCCTGAGAAGGGGGAGATGCAAGGCAAGGCTACGATGTTGCTGTATTCAAAGTAAGAAAGCACTCGAAACTGATGAGATGTCAAAAGACAGGAGAGCCACCTTGAGGCACTCACACCGGTAGATCCCGAGAGCATTAGAAGGAAATCCGAGGGCTCATGGCGAAGCTGGTCAGATGCTGCAGTGCTGGCCTAGCATGCCTGAAGCCCCACGTTCTATTGCCAGCGCTGTATAAACCGGATGCAGCGGTACATAACTGTAATCTCAGCACTCAGGCAGGGGGATTGAGAGGTTCAGGCCAGAGAGGGGTACATGAGACCTTGTTTTCAAAAAGGAAGGAAGACCAAGGAGAAAAATAAGTAATGATATGGGAGGGGCAGGATGTTCAATGAGACCCCAAATAATACTAATCAGATAGGAAGTGAATTGTGAAACCTCTTCCTAACAGAATAGTGCCATCAAATAGTTGAAAACTAACTGCTGTTAGAAAATAGTTCTTTTCCAACCATTTGGACCACATAAGGAAAGCCACTGGGTAAAGGTGGTGGCTAAAATCCCTGGGCAATAGGACAGTTAGTTACATAGTCTCAAAATAGCATCCCGTTGGAGTCCATATTAAAAGGGAAAAATAATGTGTCAAGTGATCAAACTCACATGTCACCTACAATGAGACAAACTGACCACATACGCCTCCTGATGGAAGGCGTTGTGAAAGACACAAGGTCACCTCTCTCATGTCCTTGCCAAAGTGTTCGCTTTGAACCTCATCACAAAGAAGCAGTCAGACAAGCCCAAAACTGAGGCATATTTTTACAAAATAACTTGTCTGTGTGGCTTTTAAAAAAATCACAATAATGGAAAAGAGGAGGGGAAGCCTTTTATAATAATGAAATGTGAAGTGTGTCTCCGTTGTATTTTTTAAAAAGACTGATTTATTTATGTGTATGAGTGTTCTGTCTTCCTGTGCATCTGCATAACAGAAGAGGGCATCAGATCCTAGACAGATGGCTGTGAGCCACCATGTAGTTGCTGGGAATTGAACTCAGGACCTCTGGAAAACAACCAGTGCTCTTAACCACTGAGCTGCTGTCCCTCCAAGTTGTGCTATTTATTTGTTTTTGAGACAGTGGTCTCACTACGTAGACAAGGCTAGCCATGAACTCAGAAAGATCCATTGGCCTCTGCCTCCTAAGTGCTGGCCTGATTGGGTTTTTATATTTTTATATTTACATACGTTTGTACACACACACACAGAGAGAGAGAGAGAGAGAGAGAGAGAGAGAGAGAGAGAGAGAGAGAGAGATTACAAAAATGCTATTGAGTTCACTTTGTATTGGTATTCTTTTTTTTTTTTTTTTTGGTATTGGTATTCTATCCTTGGGCATAGGGCATACTTTGAAGTGTGGTTAATATACCCGGTGAGATCCCATTGGTAAAAACCAATTTGTCCTTAGCAAGCAGATATCAATTGTGGGTAGCTTCTTGGTCAGAGGTGGGAACCCATTTCCATGTCTCCTTCTTATTGATGGGGCCCAGTCAGGCTTGATCTGTGTAAGCCCTGTGCATGCTCCCACGGTCTCTGTGAGCTCATATGCTCATCAGTCTCGTTGTATTGGAAGACACTGCTTCCTTGGAGATGCTTATCATTTCTGGGTCTTAAAATCTTTCTTCTTCTTCCTCCTCCTCCTCCTCCTCCTCCTCCTCCTCCTCTGCATAGATCCCTGATGCCTGATAGAAGGTTTGATGAAGACATCCCATTTAGGACTGGTTACCAAGGCCTCTCACTCTGTATGATGTTCGGTTGTGAGATTCTGTGTCAGTTCCCACCTACTGTAAGAAGACGACTTTCTGATGATGGCTGAGTGAGGTGGCGATTTATGAGTATAACAGAATGTTAGTAGGAGTCATTTTACTTTACTTTACTTTACTTTAGTAGAGTAACCGTATTTGATTTTCCCCTAGGTCCATGGCCTATCCAGTCTCAGATTCTTGGCCACCAGAGCAGTGTTGGAAATGGCTTCTATCTCATTGAGTGGGCCTTAAAGTGAAGCAGAGAGCAGTTGGTTACACCGACAATGCTTGTGCCACTATTGTACCACCAGCATATCTCACAGGCAGGCCAGTCATTGTTGTAGGTCACTGAGGTTGTAGCTGAGTTGATGATTACCCTTTTTCTTTGGTAGCATGCATAGTGCATTCCAATACCATGAATAGTAGTCAGTAAGGCTAAAGCCTCTACTTAGGCACCAGCTCAACTCTTTATATAGCTCTTTGTTTGATGAGATATATAAGTGTCTTCAGCAATGGGACCTTGCCATCAGTTTGTAGCAAGCAACTAATAATCTTGATAACTTTTAAAATAAAAATGGACTGGTCATATAGCTTACGGTAGAGTACTGGCCAGACATGGGCAAGGACCTACATTCAATTGCCAGCATGGTGGTGGTGACTGAGGGAGAGGCTCTGGGAAAGTGAATTTATGGGCTGTAAACAACTGTATGGTGGCTTGTTCAGCACGTGACAGTTTATCTTGGTACAAGGCTGGCCAGGCACGACAGTACCATAGACATACTTACTGTCTGAGAACAGGTGAAAGATCTGAATCTTCCTATAGATGAACTCCCAAGCTGGACCTCCTCAGGCTGACTGACTCCTTTCATGCCAGACCTGGAAGGTACAGAAATCCATCCTTAGTGGCTGTGCCTCCTTCTGCCCCCAGAACAGGGACTCCTGGCACTCTCCCAGGTGCCACTTCACAGGTGGGTTCCCAGAAGTCTTATCTCCAGTGCAGAGTACTAAAACTATCCTCCAGGAATATTCCAGCAGTTTCAAGATGGCAGCGACGGCAATGTGTCTTAAGCGCAGCTGTCCTCAGAACCACTTACAGCGCTGTTAAGGCATACATCACTGGGTATTATACACCATGTTTCTCTTCAAGTAATTTTGAAGTGGCCCACAAAAGTCACATTTTTGAAAGAAATGATGAGGTCCACTGAATTTGGAAATGCAGTATAGAAACCACAGGACATTGGCCTTGCAGGAGCTGCCTCTCCTTTAAATTTACAACTTAAAGCATGGCTAGAGGGGAGAAATGGGGAATAGGAATGACCTTATTTTATCATATGCATGAGTGGAATTCCTCAAAAATAAAGAAAAAATTTAATTTAAAAAGTAGTGCTATATAAAACAGTAACAAATGAACATTAAACCATATTTTAAATAAAAAATTGGAAATAAGATAAAGACACACAGAGCCGGGCGTAGTGGTGCACGCCTATAATCTCAGCACTCGGGAGGCAGAGGCAGGTGGATTGCTGTGAGTTCGAGGCCAGCCTGGTCTACAAAGCGGGTCCGGGACAACCAAGGCTACACAAAGAAACCCTGTCTCGGGGAAAAAAAAAAAAAAAAAAAAAGATAAAGACACACATAAGAAGCAAGAGAGCCTGAGGAAGATATCTAACATCAACTTTGTGCCTCCATGTGTGTATGCACGTGCATACAATCACACACTTGTGAACATGCACACACACACATATTTGAAGCATGTACACCACACACACATACATACAACACACACACACAAACATACACACACACACACACACACACACACATACACACAAAACCAAGAACAAATGGGACTTAACTCATTCTAGCCACACAAAGGTAAATATCTTCTGCCTACCATTAAGGCAGCTGTGTAAAGTAATACTTAGTGCTTCTGTGTGGTTAAACAGTCAAGCCTCAGCTTGGGTCTTGAGGTTGGAAAGGTACTTTCATGTCACAGACACTGGGTGTTTGGTCGGGAGTGTGGTCTGGGAGCCTTCCAGGAGTGGCTGTGCCAGGCTGGCAGGTTGTCAGCATGGCCCTGCCCTGTCTCCCTGGGCTTCTTGGAGGGAAGGAAATCATCTACATCTTAAAAAAAAAAAAAAAAAAAAAAAAAAACCACCCCAAAGCACTGGATCCATCCATGGGGCAGGAGGAGTCTGGAATCGGAGGCTGTTAGAACTCAGACCAAGCTAGTTTCCTGACTGATTAAGAAAGTAGGGGCTTTATTTTGCATTTATGGAAGCCTTAAGGTTGAGTCCAAGTCATGACCCAGAGTCCGGTGCTCCCTCACGCTTCATCTGGTCCAAACATGGCTCCTGGCAGGAATATATGAAGACAATGTTGTATCATAATGCCAAGAAGCTGGACAAAACTGACACATGAAATTTCTGATTAAGAAAGAGAAAATAGATTCCTGGTTGCCTTGGTTGGTGGGAGGCAGATTAGGACCATATGAGGTGATTGCTATTGGGCCTAGCATTTCTTGGAGTGGGGATGAAGGAGTCTAAAGTTGATTGTGGTAACAATTGTACAACTGTACAAACATTCAAAAAAAAAACCATTCAACAATACATTTTAATACTTCATTAGGTAATTTTTCAGGCTGAGCTCATGGTGGAATGATGGTCAGGGTTGTCAGTGAGACCGAGGGGATAAGTATAGTTTACAAGATTGTAGTGTCATTGACCTGGAAGGGATGGCGGGCCATGGAAAAATATTAAAAGGCCAAAAATTGAGCTTTGAGTATTCTTCTCGATGGAGAGAAAGTAGCTGAGTATTTTGTTCCAGAAACACAAGTGATACAGGAACAAGAGGAGAGATGACGAAAGGGCTGTAGTGTGGGAAAGTGACAGGCAGCAGGCTTTGAAGAGCTAGTGATCAAGACCTGTGCAGACTCTGGGGGATGCTGAGCCAAGCTGAGTGCTAACTTTGGGTCAGTCAGAGCTTACGGAACTGAGGCCAAGTAGGACTCAGGGTCCCTTTCTGGGAAGATGGAGGCAATATCCACTTGTTAGAGTGGTTTGAACAGTTAAACATGATGTCATCTGTCAAATTGAAATCTTAGCTCTTGTTCAACCAACGATAGCCATGAGAACATTCGCCCTTGGTCTTCGACAGAACGCATTACCTGGTAATATTTCACTTGGCTTTGGCCATTCAAAGCTGTAGTTCTTGACACAACAATGAACAAAAATCAAAAGAGAAGGAAAACATTTTTACTACTTCCTTTGAGGTCCCCTCTTCTTTGTAGACTACTCTTTAATCTGGGCTCCAAGTTTTATTCTGGAGTCGAGGGCTGAAGCCTTGGGATAGGCAAGACTTGAATTAACATCCACGCTGCAATTCTAAATGACTGACGTTATGAGACATGTTTCTCATAGTGAGAGCAGAGATGAGGAGGAGGAGGAAACCTGCTTAAAGGAAACAAAAGGAATGAAATTAGGAACTGGAGCCCAAGTCCCGTCTTCTTTTGAGACAGCTGTGGCCTGCGTGTTTTTCAAAAAGTGCTCTTTGAAGTTGTGACCTCTCTCGGAAGTCCATAGCGTCGGCTGCTGTAGTGATGCTTTTGAGAAATTCTGCAGCCAAGAGAGACCTCCCAATGCCTTCAGCTTAGATGGCCCGGCTCGAGGTCCACAGAAGCCCTTTTAGACATCAGTCCTCTCGGGCCCTGAAAGAAGTTCTGCTCCACATCTGATTAAGAGAAGGAAATGCACCCAAGCCCAGTTTTCTCTGCAGTTCATCTTCTCTAAGAGCATCGGGTGAGCAAGCTAACTGCCTTCAGACTCGTGTCAGAGTGCAGTATTCCTACGTGCTCCATGAAGCATCAAAAGGAAAAAAAAAATCTAGTGAAGGTCAGTGGCCAGATTGTGGAAAGTAAATGTCATTTATTGCCTTTTATTTTTATTTTTTGGATAGAAAACACATTATACAAAATATAACAGGTGTTATTGTTAAGTAAGATGTGGTTCATGATGCCCCTATAAATGGCTGGTAGAGTAACTGCATGAAAAAGCAGCTTATTCCACAACTCAGCCACCTCTAGATTTATAATCCAGAGACTCTTCTCTGTAGCTATCAGATGTGCACAAGAATGCTCTGAGAAAAACAGCAAGCACCGAATGTTTCCCAATGGGAGAATGGGTAGGTAAATGATACTATTTGTGTGGACTATAATGGTATCTAGTGATAAAAATGACAATGCTAGACACGGGCAACATGGAAACAGTATTGCTAAGAGACACATTGTAGAAGCCTACAGATAACCTGACACAGGTTTTCTCTTTGTTTGCAGTGCTAGCTGCTGAACTCAGGGCCTAAATATGTCAGGCGAGCTCTCCACCACCAAGCTGCATCATCACCCTATGATACAGCTTAAGTTTATTCTGGCTATTTTGATATAGGATTTCATGTAGCCCAGCCTGGCCTTAGCTGACCACACGGCAGAAGATGACCTTGAACTCCTAATCCTCCTGACTCCACTTGTGTGGCTTTCCCATTCGGAACTGTATTTCTTGACACAACAATGATTATTACATTGCTAAGGTTACAAATGTATATCATCAGGCCTGAATGATAGTTTTTAATTACCCAAAATCAAGCCAGATGAAGCAATATATTACATAAGTATGTTCATATAATAAAAAATATTTTTAAAAGATAGTGACAAGCAATATTATTTGTAATGTGACAGGACAAAACAGTGCAAAGCTTCCTCCATCTTGTATTCTTGCTGAGGCCATTTCAGGTTTAACTAGAATTTGATCTCCTTGATGGAGAATCCCATGGAAAATTACCAAACTCTATTCTAGGCTCTAAGGCCAGGATGCCCCAGCCAGTTTATTTTAGCTCCTATTAAAACTGCTCTATTAAAACTGCTTGTCCAGAATCTTTCCCTCTAGTTAAAAGCTTGTCTTAGCTTCTGTTAAACTGCTGGCTCGTGCAACCTTCCCTGTGCAGCTGCTAAGTGAGATAACATATGTGGCCTCTGTTCTTAAAAGCTCTTTGTTCAAAATGCTTGGGGCTTCACTTTGGTTCCTGAATTCCTCAGTGTAGTCCCAGATGATTAGAAGAAAGACTTCCAATTGGCTATAAACTGTGGTAGAGTGGTCATCTATGGTGGGTTCCCTGTAACAATAATAGCTCCGAATTTAGAACTGCCTTTCAATTTCTGGATAGATGAATAAAACATGACCTAGTCACAAATGGAGCATACCACAATGTAGATAAATGTTTAGAACATTACACTTGGCATGAAATAAGCAAACAAACTAGTGACAAAGGACCATATACAATCATTACATCTATTGTTAATATTTTGCTGTAGATAAGCTATAAGTGTGGCCCAACACAAAGTCATAAAGTTATTCAAAATATCGTGAGGTGTCTCAGCAATTGGGAATGTGTATCAGGTTGATCATTATCTATCATTCTCAAGTGTGAACTTTATAGTTGACAATGTTGTATCACTCCGGGTGTGGTGGCACACACTTTTAATCCCAGAACTTGGGAGGTAGAGGCAGGTGGATTGCTGAGAGTTCGAGGACAGCCTGGTCTACAAAGTGAGTCCAGTACAGCCAAGGATACACAGAGAAACCTTGTCTTGAAAAACCAACCAAACAAACAGACAGACAATGTTGTATCATAATGCCAAGAAACTGGACAAACCTGACATATGAAATTTCTGGTTAAGAAAGAGAAAATAGATTCCTGGTTGCCTTGGTTGGTGGGAGGCAGATTAGGACGATATGGGGGCAATTGCTGTTGGGCAGTTTCTTGGAGTGGGGATGAAGGAATTTAAAGTTGATTGTGGTAACAACTGTATAACTGTGCAAACATTCAAAAAAAACCATTCAAAAATACATTTCAAATGAGAAGATTATATGATGTAGGGCCAGCTTATATCTCAATAAAGCTCTGAAAAGTAACAAGAGACTCTTAGACAGGAAATTCAGAAGGGGGCCAGTGAGAGGGTTATTGTGAGGACAGGCCACGTGCAAAGATGGGACAGGGTGAGGAAAGGCTCCAGACACGGTGTTTGCCTGTGCACGTGTTAGGAGGAGGTGCTGACATTCTTGATTTTTTTTTTTATAATTATACCATGTAACTTGCACATATGTTACCCATATATTTTTGTAGGTGTTAAATAGTCCATAATAAAATTCTATTACATTAGAAAGAAATATAAAAGCCAGTCTCCTTCAAGTTGCCCCACCACAGATCTCAGTTTTTAGCATGTTCTCCCAGAGTGTCAGTGTGTTACACACACACACACACACACACACACACACACACACACACACAAGTGGCTGCACTCTCTTCACTCCACCATTCCCATGGTTTGCTTCACGTGCCTCATGGTCTTTGTAGAACTTTCCAAAAGCTGGGCAGAGCAGTCTCCGTCATGTCAATGGCCAGGACTCTTTAGTCCTGTTTAGGAAGAATGTCTGGTCTAGAGTCAGTCTGTCCTGGTCAACCTCCCAGCTTGCCCCTTTACTCCACTCAAATTTAGGAGAGCAAAAGTCTGCGTGAATGAGACTGGCCCCTTCCATCACTGCTTCCCCGTCCCTGCCCCCCCCCTCCAGCATTGTTTCTTCCTGGCCTAACCTGCCCCACAGGTCGATGTTTGCTCAGCAAGCTCTATGATGAGTCCCTTTGCCACGTATATAGAGACTGGTATAATGGACACAAATACCAGTTCGTTTAGACACTGAAAACACTTAGAACAGTCACGTGCACTATGTGTGGGCTCTTGCCAGCAGAAGAAGGCTCTTTAACCGGCCTTCTGCACAGGTTGTTTATACCAGGAACTGCAATTCAGGTCGTTGTGTACAGTGCCACTTTGCATATGAGCAGTTCTAGCTGTTGGATAGATTCCTTGAAATGGAGTAGCTGGGGTCAGAGGAGCACAAACATTTAGTTTTAAGAGATAAAAGACTGCAGGGTCTGGAGGCGTGTGTGTGTGTGTGTGTGTGTGTGTGTGTGTGTGTGTGTGTGTGT
>OU015757.1:56699758-56722725 GCA_907169655.1 Acomys percivali
AGGTAATCGATCAAACAGGAATAAACAGGAATTTATACCGGTGTGGTTCAGTGGTGGAATGCTCGTCTGACATATACAAGGTCCTAAGTTTGGCCTCCAGAACAGTAAGCAATAGAACTCAACTTGCACACTTGTCAATAGCCGCTCCGTTCACAGTAGTCAGTTGTTGAGTTGTTGAGTTGTTGAGATGGCTCAGTGGTAAAGGAACTTGCCATCAAGCCTTGCAAACTGAGTTCCATGCCAGAGTTCATGTGGTGGAAAGACAAACCTACACCCACAGGGTTGTTCTTTGACTTTCACTCTTACGCTACGACATAGGTGTACACACACACGCACACACACACACACACACACACACACACACACACACACACACACAAATAATAAAGAAAATGTAATAAAAACTGTGGAAATAACACAAATAACTAGAGAGGAGTGGAAAGCAAAAGTGTACTAGTGGAGTGGCGTGGACTAGCATTCATTCATAAAAAGGAATGAAAGACTGACGTGAGTTAACTTTGAATACATGCTAAATAAGCAATCCAACCATGAATGATATACAATAGATCCATAATTCTAAATATGTTTTGCCCAGAATAGACAAGTCCACAGAGACCAAAAGCAGATTAGTGTTTCCAGGCTCTAGGAGATAAAAAGAACAGCGAATTGCTGCCCAGAATTTCTTGTGGAGGTGATAAGAATGTTCTATAGCTAGACGGTAGCGGCATGGCCATTTCACAGCTCCTAGATAGACCAAATGCCATCAGATTGTATACTTTAAAATGGTGAAGATGACACAGAGTGCAACTTGTCAGTGCAAAAACCACAGCTCCCGCCTTAAGAGGAATAAGAATTAGCTTTATTCTGGGGCCATTTTGAGTGACCATGGCCCAGGAACACAGGTTCAGGTTACCCCAAATTTCATGTTCCAATATGGAAGCGGTTATATAGTTTTACGGAAGAAAGTCAGAGAGGCAGTTATACCAAGATGGGGAAGCCTTTATCTAGATCTCAGATGTCATCTAATGGCATGCTATAGCACACGTATATGGAGACCAGAGAACAACTTGTGGGAGTTGTTTCTCTCTTTAGACCAGCTGCCAATCAAACTTAGCTCATCAGGCTTGGAGACAGTGGCCTTCACCAGCTGAGCCATATTGCTGGCCTTATTTTTGGAATCTTTAAGGGACTTTAAAGAAGGTGTCCAAGTTGCTCAATGCCCTGGACTCAATTTTCAGAATAGCTGAGTGCCTGAATTAACTCGGAATAAACGTGGGCTGCTTTAGTGTGGGTGTGCTGTGATTTGTCTCTCTATGGCAGAGACCCCAGCCCATTGCCATCGGACCATGCCCACCAATACCACCAAAGGCCGCCCTGAATCTAGAACCTTGCTCTATTGTGGAGTGGTAGTGCACGCCATTAATCCCAGCACTTGGGAGGCAGAGGCAGGTGGATCGCTGTGAGTTCGAGGACAGCCTGGTCTACAAAGCGAATCCAGGACAGCCATGGCTACACACAGAAACCCTGTCTCAACAAAAACAAAAACAAAAACAAAACAAAAACAAAAACAAAAAAACAAACCAAAACAAGACAAAACAGACAAACAAAAAACAAAACAAAACAAAGCAAGTAAATTCTTAGAAGGACAAAAGGAGCCTTATAAATGGTCTGCTGCCATTCATGTGAAATCTGACTTAGGAGAACCAGGCACTGCTATCCCGGGAGTCTTCCCATGGGTGTATTATCCACGGGGACTCAACATGACTTCTATGAACTGTCCTTCATTATTTATTTATTTATTTATTTATTTATTTATTTATTTTCCCCGAGACTGAGGGGCAGTAAGCTGTAGGGATGCCCAGGAGAGTAGCCAAGAGGAAGAGAAGGTCAAGTTGGGGTCAGCAAGATAAATAACAGTGGAAAAACGTAGCAAAGTCTCTTGGGGCTGGCAGGGGGAAGACAGAGTAAAAGGAGATGGACATTAAAGCCATGGCTTTGCTGTAGTTGTTTTGTTGTGTTTCCCCTTTAAGTCCCCATAAGCAGCAAGGTTCTGAGAAGAAGCGCCATGAAACAGGAAGAGACATTTGGGTCCCATCTCTCAGAAGATGAAGATGAAGAACTAAGCAGCTGACTGTGTCACAGCGACCAGGCTTTTCCCCAGCAGTTGGGTGGCATTATGGCCTGCCTGTGGCCTGTGCGTTCTGTATCTCTCCACTTATCCCCTTATAATTACACCTCTTAAGCAATATAGATCCTTCATTCAGAATGGCAACATCGTTTTCTCATTTCATTGAGTTTAAATAGAGATGACTGGGCTTATTCTTAACATTTAACAATCAAAACCAATTATGACTCTTTCTTTGCCTCTTGCAGAAAAACACACTATCCTTTTCAGAGTGAGGCATTTCACTCAGTGACATCAACAGGCCATGAGAACAAGGATAAAGTAATAAAACCTTCAGAGAAGGGAGACACTAAGTAGAATCAGGTAAGCCCAGGTATTCAGGATTGTGAAACGGTACCATGGATACAAAATAAAGAATAAAAATAGTTCTAAAGGAGCCTGGAAAGATGGCTCAGAGGTTAAGAGCATTGGCTGCTCTTTCAAAGATTCTGAGTTCAATTCCCAGCAACCACATGGTGACTCACAACCACTTATCATATGATCCGATGCCCTCTTCTGGCATGAGGTGTACATGCAGGCAGAACACTGTATACATAATAAATAAATAAATCTTTTAAAAAATAGTTCAAAGGATGATGAATGCATGGGCATGAGTCGGGTACACGTGTGTGTCCTCAGTCCAGTGATATTATCATTTGCAACAAACACTGCTTCTGCCCCAATGGAGGGCATTGGCAAGCCACTGGAGCTCCCAAGTTCCCAGGACTGTCTAAGCCATGTTTGACTAACTAGAAAAATAATCTCACCATGTAGTAGAGGAAAACTGAGTCAAGAGCCATATTGAGGGCATGCAGTTTAATTGGTAGAATGCTAACCTAACATGAGTTCCTTATAAACTACTGAGTTCCATTCCCAGGACCAATCCCAGCATTAGGCAGGAAGAGGCAGGCCATCCTTGGTTTCATAATAAGACTGTGTCTCCAAAAAAGAAAAAAGAAAAAAAGGAAAGAGAGAACAAAAGAAAGAAGGGAAGAAAGAAGGGGGAAAGAAGGAAAGAAGGAAGGAAGGAAGGATGGAAGGAAAGAAGGAAAGGAAGAGCCATCCTGAATATTAGTTTAGCCAGCTGCCCACCCATCAGTTGAATCACACCCATTTCTTGCTTCTGTTGTCTGCTCTTAAACTCCCATCCTGAAAGCTTTGTCCTGCTCTGGTGTTTACTGTGTGCAGTTGCTCTTCTCTGTGCCAAGAAAAATTGTGCTTGTGGACTGTGAATTTTAAATCATCATAATTAGGCTACAATACAAATGCATTACTAAAAATAGATGCCATCTCAATCAGCATACTTTGCCAATAAGGAATAAGTTTGTTCCTGTAGCGTAAAAGTTCAAGTTTGAGGATTAGACTGGTTGTGACAGCGTTTCCCCTGCAAAGAGCTGAAGGTGTGGCAGTGGATGAAATGCCAAAGTGGATAACTCGACCCTCAGAACCCAACTGCTGTGAGAGCAGGGACTCTGCTGATCACAATCCCTGTGCTATTTGTGATAGTGGTCATGAGTCTTTGCTTACTTAATAATAGCTCTTGCAGCCTGCCTGTGAAATATTTATAGCACCCAAACTGCCAAGCCATAGAAAGCAAATATATCTTAAAGTAAGAATTCCCAAGTCCGACTTCTGGCTTTTCTATTTTACTAGATGTGAGCTGTGAACATCACTTTTCATGTCCTTAAAATGGGATTGATGTAACTTCTTCATTTATCACTCTGTACAAAACTCAGCTCTATAGATCAAGGGTGTTAGTTCACAAGGAGATCCACTAGCCAACCTCTAGGTTGCTTAGCAACCTCTAACTTCATCACCTGCCACCAGATGTGTGCCAGATGCACTTCAGTTGTGCAGCAGATCTAAAAGACCCTGACACCTTGTCTCACTCTTACACTCGGCCTGCCCGCCCCTCTGTCTGTCTCCCTCCCACTTTGTACACTCTCTCATGGCTCATTCAGACTATGTCTTCTCTTCCTCTCTCCCTTGCCCTTTTCACAATAATAAACTTCCTCATACCCCACCTGTTGTGCAGCGTGTAATTTTTATATAATAACAAAGAACAGATACCCTGAATCTGATAGAAGAGAAAATGAGGAATAGTCTTAAACTCATTAGTACAGGGGCAGACTTCCTTCCTTCCTTCCTTCCTTCCTTCCTTCCTTTCTTTCTTCCTTCCTTTCTTTCTTTCTTTCTTTCTTTCTTTCTTTCTTTTTCAAGACAGGGTTTCTCTGTGTAGCCTTGGCTGTCCTGTACTTACTTTGTAGACCAGGCTGGCCTCGAACTCATGAAGACTCATCTGTCTCTGCCTCCCGAGTGCTGGGATTAAAGGTGTGCACTGCCACCACACCTGTCAGGGAGGACTTTCTTTCTTTCTTTCTTTCTTTCTTTCTTTCTTTCTTTCTTTCTTTCTTTCTTTCTTTCTTTTTGGGGGGGGGTGTTTTCAAGACAGGGTTTCTCTGTGTAGCCTTGGCTGTCCTGGACTTGCTTTGTAGACCAGGCTGGCCTCCAACTCACAGCGATCCACCTGCCTCTGCCTCCTATGTGTTTGGATTAAAGGTGTGCAGTGCTACCACGCCTGTCAGGGAGGACTTTCTTAACAGGATCCTGAGGGTACAGACTCTAAGACCAACAATCAATAAATGGGACCTCATGAAGCTAAAAAGCTTCTGTATGACAAAGGACACTATGATTCATGAAAAGTGTCAGCCCACAGAATGGGAAAGGACCTTTACTAAGTATACATCTGATAAAGGACCAACTATCAGATTCAGTGATCAATCATCAGAGAAGCATCCTCATGGAGTAGACGGCAATGAACACAGAGATCCACAGCTGGACAGTGTGCAGAGTCAGAGATGGGAGCTCTCAGTTCTAAATGGGATGTCTTCACCAAACCCTGTCCCTCTAGGCGCAGGGATCTATGTGGAAGAGGAGGCCGAAAGACCGTAAGAACCAGAGGTGGTGGAGCACTCCAAGGAAACAGCATCTTCCAGACACAGCAGGACTAATGTGCCTATGAACTCACAGAGACTGTGGCTGCATGCACGGGGGCCTGCAGAGGTTCTGGGCAGATGGCATTTCAGCACTGAGAGGGAGAAATAGATGCTGGGTCCCATTCGTAACAAGAAGCTATCTGCAGTTGATACCAGCTGACAAAGAAAAAACTGCCAGTTTTCTCCAGTAGATTGTCACTTCATGTACCACCTACAACTCTTTTTTTTTTTTTTAGTCTTTTTGTTTTACGTTTGCGTTTTTTTGTCTTATTAATTTTTTGTTTGTTTTGATTTTTCTGATTGTGGATTTTTTTCAGATAGGCAGAGAGAGAAAGAAACACAGAGAGATAGAGACAGAGACAGAACAGGAAGTTGTGGGGTAGGGAGAATCTGGAAGGAATTGGGGGAGGGGAAACATGCTCAAAACATTGAAAAAGATTTTAAATAAAGAAAGAACACATTAAAAACTGGGATCATTGGCATCTAGCTCACTGACCTACTGGGGGAATTATGTGGAAGAGCATATTAAGAAGGATCTAGGGGCTGGAGAGAGGGCTCAGAGGTTAAGAGCACTGGTTGCTCTTCCAGAGGTCCTGAGTTCAATTCCCAGCAACCACATGGTGGCTCACAACTATCTATAATGAGATCTGATTCCCTCTTCTGGCCAGTAGGTATAGAGCATTTGTATACATAAAATAAAAATAAATAAATCTTAAAAAAGAAGAAGAAGAAGAAGAAGAAGAAGAAGAAGAAGAAGAAGAAGAAGAAGAAGAAGAAGAAGAAGAAGAAGAAGAAGAAGACTCCAGCACACTGCCTGGTGCAGCGGCACATGCTTAATGAATGTGGAATTGCTTGAGTAACATTGAAAGACTGCAAAGAGACTTTTAGTGCCTCTGAAAGGAAGTCACAGGCTGTGAATGCAGGTTAGTGGTGAAGCATTTAGGTGGAGCTTGAGGAAGGCCTTGGGTTCAATTCTGAGCACAGGAAACAAACAAACAAACAACATCAGCAACAACAAAATAGTAAGACTGTACCAACTGCATAGGGCATGGTGACACACACCTTTAATCCCAGCAATCTGAAAGCAGACAGAAGTGAATCTTTGTGAGTTCAAGGCCAACCTGGTGTGTAGAGTGAGTTCCAGAACAGCCAGGGCTGTACAGAGAAACCTTGTCTCAAAAAATGAAAAAGAAAGAAACAAAGAAAGAAAGAGAATATTATTGAAAGGGAAAGCCAATGGATACAGTTTTGCTGTATCTTTGGTAATTTTCAGTGCTGATTTTATGTGACTAGGACAGCTTTCCTGGGTTATGAAGTGATGACTCATTAGAGTTAGCTTTTGGGGCTGAGTGTAGCTTGGCTGTAGAACTCACACTTAGCAAAGGTGGGGCAAGAAGTTACTGTATATCATTTTTTTAATGACTCATCAGATAACTGTCTAACAAGCTTGCCTATGGACCTCTGGTGCCATAGGGAATTCTTTTCTTTAGCTTACTATTTATTCTTTGCTCATGTCTGGGTATTTGTACTTCTTTCCAAATTCATATGCTGAAGCCTGAATTCCCAGTGTAATTCCACCTGGAGGTGCCCTAGTGTGTGTGTTCCCTTTAAACACCATAGCTCTAATAAACACCATAGCCAAAAGCAACTTGGGCAATAAAGGATTTGTTTCATCTTACAGCTTATAGTCTGTCACGAAAGGAAATCAGGGCTGGAACTCAAGGCACCTTGAAGCAAGGGACCTTGAGGCAGGAACTGAAACCGAGAGCACGGAGGGACGCTGCGTACTTGGCTTTGCCTTTCATGGCAACCTTGGCTTGCTTTTTATGCAGCCCAGGACCACCTTGCCTAGGGGTGGCACTGCCCACAGTGGGCTGGGCCTTCTCACCTCAGTCACTAATCAAGAGAAGGGACCCCAAAGACTTACCTACAGGACATCTTCTCAGTTGAGTTTCCCTCTTCTGGTTTGTGTCAAGCTGACAGAAAACTAACCAGCTCAAGAGGTATGAGCAGCCGCATGCAGCAGCTCACACCTGTAACCCCAGCACTCAGGGAGGCAGAGGCAGGTGGATAGCTGAGAGTTAGAGGCCAGCCTGCTCTACAAAGTGAGTCCAGGACAGCCAAGGCTGTTAACACAGAGAAACTCTGTCTTGAAAAACCAAAGAGGAGTGGGGGGGTGGGGGGTGAGGGGGGGTGGGTGAAGGTATGTGACTCTATGGAAGCAAATTAGGTTAAGTAAGGCTGAAAGAGTGAGGCTTTGATCTAACAGGAGTCAGTTCATACAAAAGGATGTTCACGCTGAAGAAAGGCCCGGCGAGGACTCAGCGAAAAAGCAGACACCTGAAAGGAAAAAGAGAACCCTCACTGGAAACAGTCCCCAAAGCCTTGATCCTAGGATGCTGAAGCTGTGAGAGGTGGCATTCCTTTGTGAAGCCACCCAGCCATGGGACTTCATCTCTACAGCTTGTGTTGACTGTCGCTTAAGGTTTGGTTAGGGCATTTTGGATATGCACTTGTTGAAGATCGGTAAGTTGTTTGTGAGTTGTTGCTGTAAAGATATTAAGTTGTTTCACTTTGTAAAAAAAAAAAAACAAGAGCCTCCCAAGGTCACTCTTGATGTTTTGGTTGTGAGCCTAGCCTTTGATGGATGGATCATTTCTCCAGCCCTGGTGTGTAGAACATTAACCAGTGTATCTAGCTTCGTACTCTGAGTCCGTTCCTGTGCTTTGTAAGATGCCATTGAAAGTCTCACCTGACTGGACACAGTGGTGTGTAGAACTCAAGATCTCCTGGGTCCAGGATGTCTGGACCAGCCTGGTGTGCATGGTGAGCCCTTCCTTCCCCCAACTCTACAAAAGGAAACAAAAGAACGACTTCTCTTTTGCAAGGTCACTGTAAGAGTGAGTGTAGCACACAGAGCAGTGCCGGGCACTCCTGCACACAAAGTAAGCTCTTAACCAAATGACAGTCACTGTAGCATTGAGAGAGGAAGCCCACAGGTGCATTTACAGAGTTCCCCAGTGTGGAGAGATATGGATGGTCAATAGGTTAAAAAAAAAAAAAAAAAAAAAAATAGTCAGGGTATTCCCCAGTTTGAATTTCAAGCTCTCTTGAAAACGTAAAAGCCTGGGGAGTACTAGGCTCAATTATTATCATATAGCTAACAAGTCTAAATGGGTGGCATCTGGGATAGGCAGGTACTGTTCTATTTGCTGCCAGCCACACCCAGGCCCCTTTGTTCCTCTGCATTACCTGCCTGGCCCTCAGGGTTTTGGTGTCCAGGGAAGAGTACCATCCTCCTGTCTCCTAGTTGAAATAACCTTTGGCCCAGATTTCAGAAGCCTCAGAACCAGGACCACCTAATAGGATCACAAGGATTTGGGGGGGGGGGGGGGGGTGTCTCAGAGCTTCGTGGTTCAACCTGCTCACGTGGAGTGTCTTCACAGAGCGCTATCTCTTGCGTTCTCTGTGAAGGGCACGCAGGAGGGCACTGTACAGTCAGACAAGGCACAAGGTTGGGTAAAGCTTCTTCCTGGGGCATGCTAAGGTCAGCCTATCTGTGACATTCTCTCCATGACTTGACAGCTCATGATGCTGTGGGCCAGCAGTGGACTGGCTAGCCGATAGTGACAGGCTAACTTGAATGTAGAGATCTAGCCACTGAGTACTAGCCTCAGGGCTTAATGACTGAATGAGGGCTTTTGTGTGTGTGTGTGTGTGTGTGTGTGTGTGTGTCTGTGTGTGGCATGGCTCTAGATATCAAGCCCAGGCCTTTGCATACATTAGGCAAGCACTTTACCACTGAGCAACACCTCCCATCCCCTTGAATTTTGAGACAGAATCTTACCATATTGCTTGGGCTACTCTCTCACTTGTGACTCTCAGCTTTCCTAGTAACTGGAATCAAGGGCCTATACTACCACTCCCAGAAACCCCATACCATCTGGAGATTTGGGATATGGTTTTATAGATCCACAGCCTAAAATTCTGAAACTAGAAATAATTATATATATATATATATATATATATATATTTTTTTTTTTTTTTTACTTTTTTTTTTTTTTTTTTGAGACAGGGTCTCATTGTAGCCCAGCTTAGCCTCAGTTTCAACTTACTATAGAGTTGAGGATGACCTTGACTTTTTGGTCCTCCTGCCTCCATTGCCAAAGTGCGGTAAGTACAGGTGCTCACCACTGTACCCATGTCTAAAGTTGTTTCTGTCCCCTGTAGTGAAGTCTAATATGAACTACGTTTCTCCTCACCCCACCACATATTCTTATTTTTTTCCCAGTTCATGTTATTACTTTTTTATTTTCTGGAAGAAATGCTGGCTCTTGGGTCTTGCCCTGGGCCCCTCTGCAGGTGTGCTGTTCCGACAGAAGGCTTGCAACCCAGCTTTGAGGGTTTCAGAGAAAATATTGATGGTGTGTATGTCATAGACCTTCTAAAGATGAAGACGCTGAATCCCTGAGAAGTGAACAAAACGAATCCAAAGAGTGCTTCGTCATGACACTGTGCTGGGCCTCAGTCGCACTGTTTGGCAAATTCAGGGCGGCGTCACCGGCTGTGTGCCACCCATTTACAGAGCTGTGGGGCCATTTCATTCTTGTAACACCATCCTACAGCAGGGGCATCGCTCTATCGTTATTTTGTGAATCCAAAAACTGAAGGCAAAGAAATTAAACAAATTTCCTGAAGCTATCCTGCCAGTCTTTGCCCTGCATTGGCAAGCTGCCCTGGGAAGCAGGTCTGTCACCCCTGTGCTCATTCTTTCATGAGGTCCACGGTTCTCACAGTTATGAAAGTCACACTTCTTCCATGGAAAGTTCAACCCCTGAGCCACTCTGTCTCTTCATCCACCCATGCCAGCAGCCAGGAGACTGACAAAGGGGACAGGAGGGCATCTTTGAAAACAGTGTTTACTGTCTCCTATCTGGTGCCTCCTGCAGGAGGGTTCCAAAATGTCAATTTTCTGGCTATTGCCAGCATTTCCTAGGACCTCACCTCAGTGGTCTGTCTCTCTAACTTCCTGCTGTAAAGAGTTCTACACATAGGTGTGACATTTCTCTAGAGGCTTTTAGCCCCAGTAGGTCTGAGCCCAATAGACTCAGGCTCCTGTTAATGAGGTCTGTCCCTCCCCCTTCCTCCCAGCTTTCCTGGATGATTGTCTTCCCCTTATTGGGGGCCACAAGAGAATTCACAGGAGTTTCTGGCTCCTTGGGCTTGGCATGCCCCAGAGAATTGAGCTCTGACTCTCCAATCATTTTTGCTGTCTAAGGCAGGATGGCTCCTTCCACCACAGCCTGTTTTCCAGCCCAGTGGCCAGCAGTGCCGTCATGTGGGAATGCAGTTCCCTGTGATCATGCTGAGTATTGGGGATTCACTAGAATCTCAGAGGTTCCTGGGACAAAGGAGGAACTCATGGGACTGGCATGCGGGTCTCCACTCTTGACCCCTCTGACCCTGGGCAAGCCACATCCTCATACCTTGTTTGGCTACAGGTACGCAATGGGGAGAGTGGCCGCAGTAATGGTTCTGACAGCTTTATAGACATTACATACAACCATCAAGTAAGCCTGAGGGCAGCAGGTGAGTTATGGCTAGGGATGGAAGACTGGGGACCAGAAGTCAGTGGCACAGAGATGAGATTAAAAGCAGTGGGCTGACCTGCCTGAAGCAGACTTTGACAGATAACCCTGGCCTGTGACTGGGAATGCCTGAGACTTTAGAATGTACAGAGAATTTTGTTCCATGAGCCATTTGAGAGCATTCTGTGTGACTTAAGATTGTGACCAGAACAAAAAATGTAATGGAGCTAAAAATTAAGGGGACATAACACAGTAGTAAGCTGAGCTAAAAGCTCAGTGATATAGTTTTACCAAGCATAGGCCCAGATGAGAAAGAGGGACTGGGGGGGGGGGGGGACACGGTGACAAATAGCACAAACAGCCTGTATCTACTTCTGGTAGTGAAATTAACAGAGAGAGGTTATAAAATGCTTCTTCACTGTGCAAATTACTAACTTGGACATATTAGAAAGGACTAATAAGTGGGGGAAAGTGCAGCATATGTGAAGAAAACAAAAACAAATAGAATGTCCACAAATAAAACACAGAGGGAGGCCGGGCGTGGTGGCGCACACCTTTAATCCCAGCACCCAGGAGGCAGAGGCAGGCAGATCACTGTGAGTTTGAGGCCAGGACAGCCAAGGATAACACAGAGAAACCCTGTCTCAAAAACAACAACAACACAAAACAAAACACAGAGGTATGGATACATCTGAGGCCTTAGTCTCATTGGAAGATGAGAGGCAAGGCCCCATTGTGAAAAGGCCTGGAGTGTGGGAGGAGGAAGGAAGGGAACACAGCTGAGCTGAGGATAGCCCAGAGGATAGCCAGGCTGGCCTCAAACTCATGATCCTCTTGCCTCCTGAATAAGGATCACTGGTGTCAGCTACCACAGCTGTTTTCCAACTTTAAAGTCTTAAAATCAAAACCAGAAATTCTGGCTCATGAAGTTTTCTCAGGAGGCAAGATGGCTTGTGAAACTGAACAGTTCTATCAGGCCCATGGGTGAAGATTTAGTGAACAGTTACAATGAATGAATGAGCGCCCGTGTGAGCATGCGCGCGCGCGCACACACACACTTTCAGTCCCCCTTTGCCCCCCTGGCCCGGCTTTCTTTGCCTGGGGACTTCTTTGCTTTAGAGACTGTAGAGGTTGTGGCAGGAGGGAGCCACAAGCGCAGCCTCTGGCAAAACCAATTTAGAGCTAAAGGATTAGGAACCACCCTCCCTGCTACTAGGATTCCCACCTCTGGCCAGGGGGTCTTACCAGGTTTTGTTCCTCTCTCTCGGGGAGTCCTTCTCAGGAAGAAGGTGATCATAATGAACGCCTAAGTGGAAACACTTCTAGAGAGGTTAAACTCCTCCAGGAATTTGCATTTGAAAGTCTAGCTGCTAATTGCGGAATGCGATGCTTTGTTTCCCCTAAAGGCAGAGATGGAAGTCTGGTGAAGAGAGAAGGGGGGGGGAGAGAGGAGGGGTCCTCCCGACGCCCCCACCCTGGACATTCTAGTTGCAAGTCTGGTCAGAGAAAACACAGGCAGTAGGGAATTCCCCCAGAATATTGATCTTTCCAAATCTCGAGGTTTCTGAAAGTGAAGTCCATTCCAGAGATACCCGGCCTGTTTGTAAGCTGGGGCCCCCAGCTCTCCTCCCAAAGCGGGCCAGGCTAAGCGTGGTACCCAACCTATGGTGCCTATGGTGCAGATGCTAGTCTAGGGAACCCAGGGAGGAAGGATGCTGTACAAGTCCAACGACTGTATTATTATAAGTAGTAGTAGTAACAGTAGTATACAAAAACAAAACAAAACTCTCCTTTTGGCCATATATGGTGTATGTATGCTTTTTATACCAGTGCTTTGAAGGACAAGGCAGGAGGATTGCTGTGAGTTTGAAGCCAACCTAGACTACAAAGGGAAACTATCTTTCAAAAACCTAAGGGGAAAAAATTCTCCTTTTTTTTTTTTTTTTTTTTTTTTTTAATGAGAGCTGTGTATGAGAGGCCTCTCCTGCATCATCTTGATTCCTTCTTCCCTGTGTTTGCTCTTCTCCTTTCCCACTTGGGGGGACTTGGCTTTCCTCTCCAGGGTCTCCTTCCGGTCTTTGTCCAGCGTTAGCCTGGTGATGACCACCTTGCTGGGGTGGATGCCCATGTGGACAGTTGTGCCGCTACCCTTTTCTCGCTGCACTCACTCGTTCAGTGTAGATGACATGCTTTCTCCTGTACGCCTGGACCACTGTACAAATCTTCTGGCCTTTGTAGTGTCCTCGGACAACCTGAACTTCATCCGTGGACCGAACATTATCCTCTGGATGTGAGAAGGTGCATTGAAGGCGCATTGAAGTGGCGGTTGTGGTTCTTGCTTTGTTCAGAAGTCACAAAGGGATTGCAATTCATTTTGGCCACTGTGATCCAGTGATCCAGCGAAGGCCACAAAAGGAAAGAGACTTCTTTTTCTTTTCTTTTTGACCTTTCTAGACCACATTAACCTCAAACTCGTGCCAATCTTCCTGTCTCAGTTTCTCTAATGCTAGGATTATAAGTGTTGTCATGTTCTGGTTTTCTTTTTCTTTTCTTCCTTTCTTTCTTTCTTTTTGTTTTTTTGTTTTGTTTTGTTGTTTTTCTAGACAGATTCTCTGTGTAGCCTTGACTGTCCTAGACTCACTTTGTAGGCCAGGCTGGCCTCAAACTCACAACGATCCACCTGCCTCTGCCTCCCAAGTGCTGGGAATTAAAGGTGTGCGCCACCACGGCCCGCCCGGCTCTTTTTCTTTTCTTTTCTTTCTTTCTTTCTTTCTTTCTTTCTTTCTTTCTTTCTTTCTTTCTTTCTTTCACATTAATTAATTTACTTGATGTATATGAGTGCTCTGGTTTTTTTTTTTTTTTTATGCACACTAGAAGAGGGAATCAGATTGTGTTACAGATAATTATTAGACACCATGTGGTTGCTAGGAATTGAACTCAGAACCTCTGGAAGAACAGCCAGTGCTCTTAACCACTGAGCCTTCTCTCCAGCCCCATGTACAGATTTCTATTAATTAATTTCTTGAATGGGTAAGAATGCATTAAAAAACCTCAGGAAGTTCTGAAGAGAAAGTCAGTTGCCCTTTCCCAGGCAGCACAGAGGCTCCCCTCTCTTTCTTTGTGCCTACATACAGGTACACCCATGACAGTGAATGTGTGTATACCAAACACATCTTGCTGCTTTGTTCTTTCACAAAATCATACATTTCAGTCCTACCATTTTCTCAATGCAAGACCTTGTGAACGCTACTAAACTTCTTGTGCTCCGTCTCTGCTGTAAAATGAGACATAAAAGAAACACTTCCTGGTGAGGCTAGTTAATTAGACCTGTGCCTGGCATGTGCCAGACCACTCTAAGAGGGAGCTGCGTGGCACTGAACACAGCTCTCCTTTCAAAGGGGGTAAGAGAGTTTATTCTGGAGCCAAGTATAAGTGAATATGGCCCAGGAGCACGGGATCGGATTCCCCAGGTCCTGTGTTCCAATGTGAAAGTGGCTTCAGGAAGTTTTTACCGTTACAGAGCAAAAGAAATGACAAATCAAGGTGCCCTTCATACAGGCTGCTGGGGACACCAGGCAGACGGCTTACAGCAAAGTCGGGACAATCTAGACTCGGGGCTTCAGGTACTACCTAATGATATTTTTAGTTTTGGGGTCCATGGAAATTGATGGTCTCTTAAGGTTTAACTTGATAGTCGAAAGGACGTTAAGTCAGAAACCGCGGTTCCTGGGACTCAGTATTACCCCAAGATAATTTGGCTCAGGATCTGCAACATTCTAACTTTCCACAGTCAGAAAGTTTTAATCAATCAACTTTGTAATATTTCCAACACAGATACAGGTTTTTGTTTTCCCTTGAGAACTTCAGTTTACAACTGATTACTATTATCACTGTCCCTGTGGCAGACCCCACTCTGTCTACAATCTTTAACATGCTGTACTCAGAAGAACCCGCAGACACAGGCTTGATGGAACTGCGTATAAAGGCAGGACCCAGGACCATCAGAACAATTCTACTAGGTAACAAAGGACACATCTTTTGGGAGGAGGCTTCCTGTCACCACAACCCTGGGTTCTCTGGGGCTCTAGGTAGCCCAACCCGTGCAGAGCACGAAAAAAATCACCAATGTTTATGGTGCCAAGAGCCCTAGGGCACTAACAGGAGAGGGTGCAGACACAATAAAACCGTGTGGGCTCTCCTTCTTCTTCACATGTATGTGGACCAAACACTAGGGTTGTCTTCTCCAGCCTGCATGGGGCCCAGAGAGCTCTGTGTTGTGCATCTGGCCACTTCCTTTAGGCCTAGCAGTGGGTTTCTAGGCAGACTTCGCTTGCTCAGGAAATGCCTGGAAGTCATCCTACTGAAAAGCTGGTCCGGGAGAGCAAAACCAGCAATGGCCATCCTAAGCAAATGCACAATGAACAAGCCACACAAAGTTAATTACAGGACATATTGCCTAATTGGCTGGAGTAGTCCCATTGTAAAGTCTGTTCCGTGCCCGCGCCCTGGTTCTCTTGTGTGGACACTCTGTTCACAAAGTTATTTTACTATTCGTCTGTTTAGCTGTACACATAGATCTTGCTGAGGGTATGAGTTCTTTGTAAACCAGGAAGCCTCCCGTGTCCTGAGATTACAGATTGTTTCACTGCTCACAGCAGAAAACAATCTTTTCATCAGCCAGAGATTACAAACACGTTCCTCAGTGGTTTTTGTTTTGTTGTTGTTTTTTTTTTAATATCACTTTGTTGGTTGCATACATTACCATACAGATGTTATGACCTTTCTTTTTTTTTTGTTTTGTTTTGTTTTGTCAGATCCATCAATTTGCTGAGAAATGGTGGCTGGGCCAAGATAGCTTTGAGTGAGCTCCAGGCCAGCCTGAGCTATACAGTGAGACTCTTACAAAGAAAGAAAGGGAGGGGGGGCAGCATTAATTATTTTGGGTTTGTTTTCTTGTGATCAATGTAGAAAATTCTTCTCTACACTTCACTGATCATTTAGACATATTTTCATTGGGGCATTTTGTTTTATATTTTTTAAAAGATTTATTTATTTATGTATGTATTTATTATTTATACAGCCTTTGCCTGCATGTGTGCCTGTGCACCAGAAAAGGGCACCAGATTTCACTATAGATGGTTGTGAGCCACCATGTGGTTGCTGGGAATTGAACTCAGGACCTCTGGAAGAACAGCCAGTCTTCTTAACCTCTGAGCCATCTCTCCAGCCCCTGTTTTCATTTTTTGTTGGGGTTTTTTTTTGTTGTTGTTTTTGTTTGTTTGTTTGTTTTTTCAGACAGGGTTTCTCTATAGCCTTGACTGTCCTGGACTCGCTTTGTAGACCAGGCTGGCCTCAAACTCACAGCGATCCGCCTGCCTCTGCCTCCCAAGTGCTGGGAATTAAAGGTGTGTGCCACCACCACCCAGGCCCCGTTTTCCTTTGTAAGGTTTACCCTTTATCCACCTGAAGTTTATTCGATGTTGAAGACTGAAGTAAAAGTGTAATTTTATTTTGTTCCCTAGTATTATCAATGAGCCTTGAATAATTTCTCACTAAGTATCTTCACTAAATGTCCCTTCCTCACAAATTAAATTTCTAGATGTGTTTGATCTCCTTTGGTCCCCTCTATCTTATGACACTGCCCTTTTCCCTCTTCTCCTCACTCCCTCTCTCCAGGCAGGGTCTTGCTGTCTAGCTTAGCCAGGCTTGGAACTGTCAACCTCCCTGCTTCTGTCTCCACAGTGTTTCATGCTGCCCATCTGCCATAGGCTTTTACACTTCCTGCTTCCTGTCCTATTTCAATATTTAGTAGGAAGACTCTTTTCTCATTATCTTTGTACTTTTTCTAGTGGCTTTTACATATTCATTTTTGCAGGTAACTGTAACCGTATCATCTTCTCCAGGCCTCGGTGCTCTTGGTATTTAGCTGTCTTCTCTTTATAACATGGTGGGCCTTTAAGTATTCCCTCACGGGGCCCCAGCTCCTACAGACTTCTTATGAGAGGCATCCCAGGGGCCTTTTCTCTTTTCGGCTCCTTCAACTAAAGAAACGAAAACTTGTCTTTTACTTCTATGTCTGTTTTCTGGTGCTAGGGATCTGCGCCAGAGCCTCATGCACAGCAGGTAAGGGGCCTGTCAGAGCTGGGCCTGTCAGAGCTGGGCCTCCGAGCCTCTCACACCCCCCCCCCACCTTCTGCCTGGGACGACTTTAAACAACAGTTCGCCTTCTCCAGGCCCCAGTGTCCTCATCTGTAAGGAAGGGAGCTGGGCTGGAGAGACAGTTAAGCACAGGTGTTGTTCTTTTTTTTTTTTTTAACCAGCATTCAGTTCTCCAAATCCGAATCAGGTGGCCCACAACTGCTTGTCTAGCCTCCATGGACACCTGCACTCACACATGCATACACGTAGCCATACACACAATTACATACATATACATGTAGATATATATATGTGTGTGTGTGTGTGTGTGTGTGTGTGTATGTGTAGATGCATGTGTGCATATGTGTGTGTGTCTATGAGCATGCACCGCCTCTCTTATCCCTGAAGGATGCTCTTCAGCTTCCCCTGAAGCTACCTAGCTGGGGCCTCTGAGATGCTCCTCATGTTGGGATTTTTAGGGATAGCTTTGCATTTTCATGAGGAAGACCCTGGGGTCACCTCAGTGTCTCTGGTCCCAGCTGTGCAAACAAATACCTAGGTCAACCTTAATTGGAGCCCTCTGTGAGTCACTCTCAGGGACTGTGCCCAAACTCTCCCTCAGGGGGAGGGGGGACCCCAGCAGCATGGTCAACAGCTGCATCTACCTCACGCCAGGTACCAAGCCAGCCACTGGATGGGCCCATGGGCAGTTTATCAAGGTACATGGTTTAGAATCACTTGGACCTCAAAGTGCATTTTGTGTTTGAGAGTTGGTTTGAGATGTTGTTTTGGATTCTAAAGACCTTCAATAAAAGGAATTTGGAGGTGTTTTGTTCAGGAAGCAGATACAGACTGGGTTCAGGGAGATGCTGCCCTTTAGTAGGCATTAGGAGAAGATGTCTAGAGAAAGAACAGCTCTCAAGAAAATTCAGAATGTGGCCGGCCAGCTGGCCAGGTCACCAGTTCAACCTCCTACCCAGAGTGGAATCTCCTCCGTGCTTTCCCCACTGCTCACCATAGCACCCCACCGTGTTGATGGCTGGGTGACAAGCTCACACTCCCGGCTAATTCCAGCAGAGACACATTTACCATTTAGCCTAATTGTTTCTCCAACTGAAAGCTAGCAGATAAGCACCGAGTTCTTTCCCATGCAAAAGAAGCTTGAACTAGAAGAAACAGACCAAAGGCAAAAGAAAGCAAGGGCTGGCCTAAGCTGGCTTTCGGGGCTTGCATCATAATGCATTTGAGTTAATTTGACTGGTGGGGGTGCTTAGTTACCCAAACACTTTAATAGGATTGAGGTTGGCTACTCTCAGGCCTTGCACGGGTGAGAATGGACTAGCTAAGCCTTCCTTTCTTTAAGCAAACAGCTCCCACACTTGTACAGGCCAAAATAATTAAGTAATTAGCAAAGGCATTTGTCAAAATGCCCGGTGGGGCTGACCAAAATGACAGCTTTGAGAAGGCTTGCAAATAGCATTTTCTCTGAGCTCCGAGTAGGGGTCAGGCTTGGAGCCCGTATGTGGCCGCCTGCCTGGGACTCTGGGGTCCCAGCACAACCTTTGGGGTTCAAGTTCACTTCCCCGTGGCAAAAGGCAAGCTCCTATTTCTAAGGAGACCTTCTTGAAAGGCCCTTGGAACTTCAAAGGCCTCTCACTTTGCAGCGACTAAGTAAAAAATAAGAGAGTCATTTTCTTTTTCAAAGGATTGAAACTGTTAGGCAGCCAAGTCCAGGGTGGAAAAAAACATTTGTGGTTTATTGAAATTAAACTACAGGAAATGGCAGAGGGTTACAAAGCAGTCTGAAGTACTTATTTTATGCCTACTGTGTGCACAGAAAGCCCCTAGGTTTTCTGGAGGACACAAGGGTCTCTTGCACTGAAAAGGTTTGCATATCAAGAGAAATTCAGGAGGGGGAAAAAGGTAACAGTAACAATAGTGCAGCTGTGCACAGGGCATTTTCAGAGTTCGCAACAACCTCACTGTGTGGTTGTTTCAACACTCATTATTAGAGTCCCAGCTAGTACTCATAAAATAGGTCAACAGGGATTTAAATAATAATAAAAAAAATACTTCAGGTAAACTCATTGGACACAAGAGGCTTTGGACCCCCCGGGGACTCATAAATCAGGGAAAACTCTCCTTGAATTTGCTTGAATTTGATGAAGAATGGGCAGCCATATTGAAATGCGTTTGGGCAAAGTGTATATGATCTGCTGGGCATAGCAGTGGGTGTGTGTAATCTTATCACTTATAACAGGAAGACCTTGTTCAAGAGGCAGGAGGAGGGAAAGGAGAAAGGAATGGATAATGAAGGAGGAAAAGAGGGAGGGAGGGTATGGTCTAAGGTAAAAGACTGGATGGAAGGGGAAACCCCACAAAGCTAGGCTTTTGCATTCTGTTTGGTCTCGTCACAAGGAAGAACAGAGAAGGCCATTAGATTTAAGTGATAAGATTGGTAGTTCAAGAGTGATGTTTCTGGGAAGTCAGGACAGGAGGATGATCTTCTAAACTGCGTAAGGTGGTGCGTGCCTGTAACTCCAGGACTCAGCAGGGCTAAGGCACCAGTATTGCCAGAAGTTTGAGGCTAAAGTTGAGCTATACAGTAAATGTGAGACTAGCCTGAGCGACATAGTTAGACCTTGTCTTAAAAGAAAGCCAAGCCAAGCTGGGTGTGATGCCACACACCTTTAATCCCAGCAGAGGCATGCAAGTCTCTGAGTTCAAGGCTAGCCTGGTCTACAGAGCTAGTTCCAGGACAGTCGGGGCTACACAGAGAAACCCTGTCTCAAAAAACCCAACAAATAATCCGGGGGGTGGGGTGGCACATGCCTTTAATCCCAGCACTCAGGAGGCAAAGGTAGGCAGATCTCTGTGAGTTTAGGCCAGCCGGGTCTACAAGAGCTAGCTCAGGACAGCCAAGGATACACGGAGAAACCATGTCTTGAAAAAACAAAAACAAAACAACAACAACCAAAGAGGAGGAGAAGGAGGAGAAAACCAAATTAAATCAAATCAAAACAACAACTCAGTTTAGAACAGCTGTGGAGAGGACAGCACTGAGTCCACTTGAGGAGTGGAGGTGGTGAGTGAGCGGATTGTCAGGTTTTGGGAACTGGCCTCAGGAATTTGAGGTGTCAGAGGACAGGCAGGGACTGAGAAAGACAGGTTAGAGGGTGATTGGCAGCTTCGAGAGGAGGTCAGGGCAAACTGTCCCTGAGGAAGAGGCAAAGGTGAATGGGAAGTTGTGGACAGTGTGACACCTGAAGCTAGAGAGAAGGGGCTGAGTGTGGTGGCACAGGCCTTTAATCCTAGCAGGCAGAGGCAGGAGGAGCGCTGTGAGTTTGAGGCCTGTGTGATCTATATAAAAAGTTCCAGGCCTGCCAGGGCTACTTAGCCAGACCTTGTTCAAAGAGAAAGTGGGGGGAAAGAGGAACGGAGGGAGGGACTGAAGAGATGGCTTGGCAGTTTAAGAGCACAGCTACTCTTCAAGAAGATCTGGGGTTGAATGCCAGCACCTACATGAAGGCTCACAACCATTTGTTATAACTGTAGTCCAGGAGATCCAACAACAGTCTTCTGGCTTCTGAGGCACCAGGTACATGGTGCATAGACATACATGCAGACAAAACACCGTAACACACCAAAATAAATCAATCTTAGAAAGGAAGAGACAGAGGACCAGTTTAGTCCGTATAACCTAGGCCTAAGGTGGGGAGGCAGAATGATTGACATGAGTTCTGTGGTGAAGGCACGGGAAGCCAAGGACCAGGCTGGAGGACAAGGTGGTTAGGGTGAGAAGAACAGCGGAAGGGCACGTGTTGCTAAGCAGGCGGTTCAGGGCTGGGGAGGCAGGGAGTTAAAGGACTTGGAATTTTAAGTCTTGGAGGTGAAGTTTCTCCATAGGGCACTGGTGGTGTCTGGGCTGGAGGTGGGTGTCTTAATAACAATTAAGGCCACCACAACGTATTTGATATAAAGGAGGTTTATTGTGGGAAAGGTGGGGGAGGGGATAGGGAGAGAGCAAGGAGGGAAAGAGAGGGTGCTCATGACAGAGAGAGATGGGAGGGGGCAGAGCGGGGCATGGGGGAGGCTGGCAAGGGTCTTTTTATCAGGCACACACCTGGCATGTACCTGGCAGTGGCAGCAGGTCATGACATCAGAGGTTGCTAGTCCCCTGAAAGGCAGGCTAGTGGGACCACATGCACATATAACAGTGGGAGGTACCTAGAGAGAGGTACAAATTAAAAAAAAAATTACAGGACCTTAGCAGGCCCAAGGCCGAAGGGCCAGGGAACATTGCCATTAGTTAGGTCCTAAAGTGTTCTAGAAGCAAAGTTAAGGCGGGTAGAGAGCATGGGGAGAGAGCCAGGTGAGAGCCCAGGAAGTGGTGATAAGGCTTTCTGATGGAAGAGCTATTCAGGAGGACAGAAAGGAAGTCATTGCACACTGCTCCGCTTAGAGGAAGTGAGAAACACAGGGGCTTTGATAGGGAGTGTTAGCAACTAAATGTTTAAATCTCCCCGCCCCTCCCCCCCAATCTACGTGTTGAAACCTAATCCCTGATATAAGGGTATCTACAAGTAAGGCCTTGGGGATGGAGAGGCTCTTCCCTCCATGAATAGGGCTTGTGCCCTCTAGAAGAGATCTCACCTCTTCCCACCAGGTAAAAAATACAGCATAAACTCAGCCCTTGAACCTGGACGCTGGCTTGTGAGAGTGCTTACTCAGAAGTCATATTTGCTGAAAGGCTCTGTCTCCTCACCTGGACCCACAAGGTAACTAAAAGCAGGATGAAGCAAAGTGCGGCATCTCTGCCTTCATCTCCTTTCTTACTTCTCTACCCTGGATGGCCCGCTTACCTCTGCACACCGGCATGTTAGCTAACCACTCACAGAGCGTCTATCCAGAAACTGGTGACACCTAGCTTATCTTAGTTCCCTGTCTAGGTCGAAAGCACAAAGAGTGACCGAGGCATCTTACAATGTCCCGTTCCAGACCTCCAAAGGGTGCCTGGAGGTCTCCAGTCCAAGTCCTAACCCTGCAATCACCTTAGATTACAAAAACAGCAGAGGTTTGCAGAACACACTTCCCCAGAGCAGGCTGACTATCTGTGAAGGCAAGGCTGGACTTTGGAGCAGGGCTAATTATCTCCTAAGAACAAAAGGACCTCTCAGAAGCAATAAGGACAGCTTCTGGCCACTTTGCAGGAGCCCAGATGCCAGTGACCCACCAGACCCACACTTTGACCAGGGCTGCTTAATTACCCATGCTATTTGGCCCTTACCAGGATGGTACGCCTAAATCTCATGTTGATGTCCTAAAGATAGGCCTGGGGTCACTGGACCCACTATCTGTTTATCGTCCCATTCTGAGCACATTGATCAAGTCTCCTATCTCTGTTTTTTGTTGTTGTTTGTTTTTTACATTTCCAACCTCTTTAATTGGTGTACTGGGACAGAACAGATCTAAGTCGTTTGAGACTCCTGGAGCTTACTCAAACATTCTATGAACCATCTCTCACCAGAGACAGAGAAATCTGCCCTGATCTTGGACTTCCGAGCTCCCAGAACTGTGAGATACAAATTTCTGCTGCTTATAAGCTACTCGGTTTTGGAGTATTTTGTTCATTAACCCTGAAAGGTCATTTCACTTGGTTTCTACCGCCGGCTTTCATTTGTGTGCTCCTGGAAACGGCTCTGGGTTCTTATCTCTCAATCTTGATTTTCTTATCTACAGAGCCCTCTCGGTGAAGATAGACATAGGCAAAGATTGTGAAAACCTGAACCCACCCACCACCCCACTGCTGGTTATAAATTGTAGCTGTGAGGTTTGTCTCAGCTAAAAGAGACCTCAGGTCATCTGACCTGATAGACCAGGAGACTCAGAAAGGTCACAGGTTAGGACAAAGGAGAACCTTCTAGTGTATGTAGAACTGTGAAGCCCCATGCAGGCAGGGGTGCAGGATTGGGGAAGTTCTAGATTACAGAACCTTGGAGATCCTCAGCCAAGCTAGTATTGGATACAGAATGGTGTGTGTGCGTGTGTGTGTGTGTGTGTGTGTGTGTGTGTGTGTGTGTG
>OU015757.1:56733683-56765259 GCA_907169655.1 Acomys percivali
TGTGTGTGTGTGTGTGTGTGTGTGTGTGTGTGTGTGTGTGTGTGTGTCTGTGTCTGTATGTTTGTGTTTTTGTTTTGTTTTTCTGGTTGCTGGGTTTTAACTCAGGACCTCAGGCGGTGGGTGGTGGGGGTAAGCAGTCAGTGCTCTTAACCTCGGAGTCATCTGTCCAGCCACCTAGTCACATCTTGAAGGTCCCAACTCCCTAAAATCATTACCTGGGGGATTAGCATTTCATGTACATTTTGGTGGGGCGGGCACAGGTAGTCAGTGTACAGTAGCTTACTCCTGCCTTTGGTCACTCATCATGAGACTGCAAACGTGTTTTTCAGTCCCCATTTCCATTCCTTTGGACACTCATTCAGAAGTAAAACTGCTGAGTTGTTTGGCACAACTATACGTAATGCTTTGGTGATGTCCTACTCTCTGCATTGTCCTTCTGTCCTTCCCTACCTCTCTTCTCCCCTTCTATCTTTTCACTTGGTGCTGGGGATGTGACGCTGGGTTTTACTTTTGCCAAGCATACATTCTCACACTGGCTATACCCCTCCCACTCCGCCCTCCCCCCTTGCCCTCCCCCCACACTTTCTTTAATTAGGATTGCAGGCAGAACGTCAGGTGGCTTCACTTGACATAGTAATAATTTTTATGACTTGTTTCTTTGCGATAGAAACTTACTAAGTGGCCCAGGATGGCCTCCTCAACTCTTGAGCCTCTTTTTCTTTTCTTTCTTTCTTTTTTTTTTAAAAAATAATTTATTCAGATTACATCTTGATTCTTATCTTCTCACTTGTATCTTCCCATTCCCTCCTTCCTCCTCTTTCACCCTATTCTCCTCGCCTAGACCTGTGACAGAAGGGGACCTCCTCCCCTACCATATGATCATAGCCTATCAGGTCTCATCCGGATAGCTGCTTCCCCTTCCTTTGAGGGCCACCAGGCCTCCCCACCAAGGGGAGGTGGTCAAATATGGAGCACCAGAGTTCATGTCAGAGTCAGTCCCTGCTCTCCACACAACTGTGGAGAATGTGCTGTCCATTGTGTGGAGAATGCACTGTCCATTGGCTAGATCTGAACAGAGGACTCTTGAACCTCTGCCTCTTGAGTGCTGGGATTCTAGGTGTGAACCACTGTGCCCATTTTTGTGTCACTCTCTACGGCTACGTTCGTCACAAGTGCCACTTCTGACTTATGCCTGTTGGACAGTTCTGTTTTGTCACGATGAAGGTACTGTCCGGGATGATGGCTAAAGGACACAGACGGCTCACTCTGTCCCAAACACCCCTGTATGCTAAATCATTCTATCTTCACAATCTATGAAAATTACATATAAGAAAACTGAGTCACAAGGAAGTAGAAACCTGAACTGATGTGGGGATAGACGAGATCATTGAGCTCTGAGTTCCCTTTTCCAGGGAAAGAGCTGTGGGGGGAGAGACTGCCCCCAACTTTTGGGGTTATGTTGTGACCCAGCTGCACTGAGCTCATAGACTTGCAGACGTCTGGGATCCCCTGGTCCCCTGCTCTTGCTGCTCTAAGACAGGATTCCATCATTTATTTTGTTTATCCCGCTGACCCAGGTGAAACCCCATCTGCTACGAGGCTGCCGTGCCGCATCTGGATCCAGCTGGATTTCCCTGGTCCTCCTCCCGGTAATTACCCAGGCAGGACTTCACTGAAATATGAGGGGGAGAGGATTACAGGTTTGGCTCTAGGACTTTGTGAAAATACGTGGAAGTGGTACATCAATACAAGTCAAAGGCTGAAAGAGCCCTTGTGAGAAGTTAAGATGAAGTTTGCCCCTAGAAGCATTCAGTATGCTAGGAGGGAGTCGTTCCAAAATTAAAGTTTTTTTTTTTTCAGCCTTTTGTTCTCAGCCTTTTGGTTGAGATCAGCAAAAGTTATACACACACACACACACATGCGCGCATGCGTGCGCACGCATACACGCGCACCTTATTCAATGTATTCAGATATTTAAAACCTGGGTCCAAGCATCTCTTGGAAATCTGCACCCTAGCCAGGAAAGTGCCCTGCACAAATAGGCCTGCATTTCCCATTATGTCCCGACACTCTCTAGGCATCAAACTTAGTCCCAGCTACATGCCTCTCCTGTGTTTTTCTTGAACTGCATGAACTCTGGCAGTTACTTCACGGATGTATATCCCCGGGGGGGGGGGGGGAGGGGGGAGAGTGGCCTCCCTTTCATCTTCCTTGGGACCTCATCACATGGAACTGAGGGAAGATTAGGGAGTTCTCATTCAATGCTGAACAAACACACGGCTCAGCTGCAAAGATGGTGGGCGCTTAATCTCTTTACAACGTTGACTCATTATGAACTCATTCCACATAGGCAGACTTTACAAAGCGTCCCTCTGAATGGAATTCCCATCTGCCTGCAGAAGCTGCGTGCTTACGGTCCAGAGGTCGCCACAAATTGCACCCGCGGAACAAGCTCTTTAGCTCAAAACGGCTTCGCTGTAGAGGCCTTAAGACTTTGAAATCGTGTTGTCTCTTTGTACGATGGGCAGCTTGTGCTTTCTGCCGCTTCTCTTCTCCCAGGACTGAGAGGGAAATTTCTAGAAGGGACTCTCACTTTGTAGCTTTAGTGTAATTATTCATTCTACAGTCAAATGACATGGCTCCCAGTCCCTGGACAAAAGACCCCTAGAGTCAGCATGGGACTTGAAGGATACAGGGCTGTTACGTGGCCAGCAACTAGAAAGCCAGGCAGACCAACACTTCTATGCTCCACTGTGGCAATCAGAACCTTGCCCCACCTCTTACATAGCTCTTTAACCAATAGGAAGGTATAAAGGTGACATGTTTTATTTCCTAACCTTAAAATACAAGAGTAAAGAACAAAACCAAGTCAAGTGTTAGACTGTCAGGATCTCTACTTCCTTCTCCCCTCCTGCGCTGACTGAGATTCATTTTCCTAATGAAGGCTCAGTGTTAATGGTTGCACTTGCTACAGTCAGTTAGGACTGAATGTTATTTAATTCAGAGTGAAGCGTCAATCTGACTGGACGGGGATTAGTTCCAGCTTTTAGCTATCATTTCTAGGTCCCAAGGCCACTAATGACCTCAATTGAGGGTCCATTATCTTTTGACAAGATGAAGTTTTTTTTCTGAGGGAGGGGAAAGGAGTGGTCTTCTACACAGAAAGCCTTGCCTGGTACTCCCATGGAATCACTTCTTCCCAGCAGAGCTTTGCTGCCATACTCCAAAGGAGGGTGCTAGTAACTCAAAATAGGTATGGCGAGGGCAAGGAAGAGACTCTTCTCTTGGCCACTGTCTGCTTGGCAAGTGGTCGCCCAGTGAGGCATTGTAGAAAACATGGTGATGTAAGTCCCCATCGCTGGCTGCTCTAGAATGTTAAATAGCCCGTCTCCATCATGATGTGTAAAGATATCCTTTCTCACTGGCCCATGTGAGTACTATGCTAATTGTAAAAATCTTCAAATAACATCCTATTTCTGAAACAATGAATACTTTTTTTTTGTGGAGTGATTTTTTCCCCCTCTAAGAATATATCACCTTAAAAAAAAGACTGTCTTGAAATTAGATGAAAGCTGTTGGACCTACAACTAGGGTCTAAGCAAGACGATGTCACAGTGCTAGGAAGTAATTGTCTGGGTGTGGTGGGTTCAGTGGGAAGGCTGGAAGGCAATGTGGACCTGATGCCTCGCCATGGGTAGTGAGCTGTTGGTTTGGGTAACACCATTGAGCTCATCATAGGGGTCTACTGGTACAGACAGAGGGAATAAATAGGACACGCCCTCTGTCCCTTGAGCAACATTAGTGTCCCTACTACCTTTGGACTCTCCTCCTACCCTGAGAGTTTGAAAGGTCCCTATCCTGCAGCTGCAGCTTGGGGAGGCAGATGCATCCTTACACCTGCCATGTCCCTCTACTTAGTGGGTCCACATCCTGTGTAAAGCCCCAGGTAGTTAGATGGAGGAGAAACCCAATCTTGGTTCCAAATTTAGAACAACATCCAACTGTAATCAGTTGAATGCAATTTGCACTGAGAACCTCCTAGACACTTAACACCCCCACTTCAGTTTAGAGGGCACTGTTTTTGCCAAGTGAAACACGAATCTGTGTGAGGCCTGGTTCAGGGTACAAATCCAAGTCTGTTGCCCCATGGCACCCCTGGGGTGCAGGTCTTATAAGTGCTGCCTTATCCCTTAACGAGCCTCTAGTCAGCTCTGAAGACAAGCCATCACTCATGGCTATCACGTGAAACAAACAATAGTAGTGTCCAATGCCAGACCACCTCATAAACTATAATCTCAGTATGTACAAATAGGGACTTTGCACAGACTCTTTGTGCTAGCACCATCTTGATGCATTTCCTTATGTATCCTACACACTCGAGGCCTTATTTTATGTCAGTGCACACCCTGAGAAAAGGTAAATTTAGTTTCTTAAGTCTATATGGGCTCTTTACCATCTATCCACTCACTGCCTCATAATGGATACAGAATTCACAGCTGGAGCCATTAACAAGCACACTGTTGTGTGGATTTTACACATAGACCTTCCTCTACCCTTCCAAGTAGGTCCTTGGAGTTAGTACTCAGGTGTGGGATTTACGGAGCCGAAAGGCACAGGCATTTCTAGGTCTTTCATTGTCTGTATTTCTCTAGAGAGGCTGAAGTCACTACCTTATTATGCGTGCCACTGAAGAACCACTTGAGGCTCCGGGTATCTAGGAGAAAGTGTCAATCAGGAGTTCTACCAGTGAGTGGGAGGGGCGGCCTTTCACAAGGGTGGCTGCCATACGCAGCCTCACTGGGGAAGAGTTCTGGTGACACGGGGCTGATAAGCATGCCAAGTCAGCCGGGCCTGTCATTTCTTAACGGTTTGTTGTGATGGAGTACACCAGGACTGCTGGGAATTTTGGCAGGACACTGGAGGGAATTAAAATATCAAAACCACGAGACGCCCCAGCAGTGAGGTCAGCGGTCTCCTTTGCAGTGTAAACTGTCTACATTTCTAACTACGTTTGAAATTGCACTGTTTCTTGCTCCCTGGTCATGAGCTGTTGTTTGAACAGGACTGTTGGTGACGGTGGTGTCATGGCCTCCTCTTATGTGTATGAACCACACAGGGTTCTCACTTGTTCTTGCAGGCATGTCAACCATCTTTGGTGCTGGCATGGAGTCATACTGTCATGTTCCTCTCTTTCCTTACTGTAGTATTGGTAAGAGATCTTAAGAGTTGATAGAGTGCTTGCCTAGTATCTATGAAGTGTAACATAAATCGTGTGTGTGTGTGTGTGTGTGTGTGTGATCTGTAATCTCTGGTTGCAAATCCCAGAACTATCATTTGGCAGTTGTGTGGCCTTGGAAAAGCTACTTAACTTCTTGGACCCTCAATTTCTTCTACTGTAAAATGGGGTTAATAGTGTCGTTGGCTTAAAATTATGAGATTCATGAAGTAACATACATAAAGCATTTAAAAGGCAGGGCTGTTACAACACTAGTCATGAGTGTTAGCTTTATTATTGGACCGACTGGCCCCAGTTGGCAGCACACTCATAAAGGGCTTATGATCAGGTGGAATGCTGTGGCATACTGAGCACTAGCACCAAGGAAACTGAACCTGCTTTCTCAGTCAGAATAGAGCACACACATCCACATGTACAAAGTGAGATATGTTTATTTGCATTCATCACTGAGGTTGCAAAGAGTCTTGTGACATTTGTCCATACAAAATACCACATTAGTGGTCGCAGGCACCAATAAGAACTACTGTAACTATGCTCCCTATTGTTTTAATGCAGTCTTTTCTCTTGATTACAAATAGGAAATATATGACGTTAAGATACACAAGGCAATTCAAATTCATTTCAGTAATTTCCCAAACTTGAATCACAGAATAGAGGGAACATAAAAAACAATTTAAATGGATCCAGCCACCTTAAAAATACTCTGAAAGTATGCTTAAAATTGAGAAAATAAAGTTTTTTAATACTTTAAAAGATAACATGATAAAACGTTGCCTCTGTCTGACTTCCTGGGATTTAGCCACTCTAGGAGCTGGCGTGTCTTGGTGAGGTCACCCGAGGTGGTCTTAGACTTGAAATCACTTTGTGTGAGGCAGGAGTTTTTCATTGCTGGGTGATTGAGGCTTTGCTTTCATTATGCATTTGGCCTCACGATCTTCATTGATAAATAGTTCTGAAAGAGAAACAGAAAGAGTGTGAGTACACAGTCATGTGCCTCCTCAGCGGGGCATGCTGCCATTTAGCATCAATGGGCATTCCAAGCCACTCCTGGCCTCCACCCATTGAGTGCTCATCGCGTTCCAGGTGTCACTAAACACTGGTAAACATCCTCTGGGTGACACCATCTTCTCAAGTGACAGGCAGTGGCTCCCATGGATAGAATTTATATCATGAAGAAATAACTATATGAAGTTTTAAAAAAAAAATAGTCAAGACAGATCATATAATCTATAATTAGAAAATGCTGTATATATAATCAAAGTCAATTTTGAAAATATTACCCAGGGGGAAACAAAAGGCATATTTACAGGTGCTGCTGTGGCTCCAAACTCAGAATATAGAGATCTATAGCATAGTGAAAGTGAGTTGAAGAGAAAGCCTTTGGGATGCTTCTTAAGTCAACTGCTCCTAGCTCTCTAAGACCTTCCTGCCCACAATGTCAGAATGGTTTGTGCCAGTATGAAGGAATAAAAGTACAGCATCGATGCATACACCCACATCTTCAATTTGGACTCTTGTTTATAACTAAGGGAACTGAGATGTGTGATATGGGCCACAGAGAATAAGATTTTGAAAGACAAAACGTGAACAGAAGTACTCAGAGAGGCAGAAGCAGTTTGTTGAGACCTTGGGGATCACCAGTATCTAGTACACCAGAAGTTTGCTTACATGATCGTTTGGAACAAGAAAAGTGATGGCAGGGGGCTGGGGAGATGACTTTGTGGGTAAAGTGCTTGTCCTATAAGCACAAGGACCTGGGTTCAGATCCTCAGGACCACATATTATCAGGGCATAGTAGCTCTAGTGCACAGACAACAGAGACAGGCAGATCTCAGTGTTCCCTAGCTAGCCATCCTAGCAGAGACAGTAAGCTCTGGGTTAGTGACAGACTCTCATGATGGGGCAGTACATCTGACGTTGACCTCTGGCCTCTGTACATATATGCATGAGTGAATACAGTCAGAGCTGCATACATATGCATAACACATACACACACACACACACACACACACACACACACACACACACACACACACGTGAAGGCAGTAAGTCACCTGGAAACACTGCCCAGAATCTAGATAAATACTGATAGAGCCTTGGGGAATTTCTCCTAGAATCCTCAAAGCTAGTAGGTCTTTGTGGTTGTTTGTCTTTGTTTTTTGTTTTGTTTTAACACCATTAACAGCTGCTGGTAACTTGTTAAAAACCCAAAAATGTAACTTCCACCACCGGACTCTGTGTTAAAAGTTTTCAAAAGCAGAAGGCCCGGGCTTCCTTACCGGCAGTGAGTACAGCAGCACAGCCACGAAGAGCAGCAGGATGAGCAGCAGAAGCAGACCGATGATCACCCACTTGAACCGGCGCCACACGATGAAGCGCATGGTCTTACATGGGTTTGTGAACCAGAGGAAGGAAGTTTCCGGCCGGCTGCAATGCAAGACATAGTTTCCCTACTTAACTTGAGAGGGACTGTCTACCAGAGTGTAGCAGCTCAGGAATAGTGAATCAATACGTTTGGGGCAAGATATAATTCAACTGTCAATTTCAGCCTCTTTTTTTTTTTTTTTCTACCATGCCCTGCCACCTTCCCAGTCTCCTACGGTTATGCCTCTTTTGTTATAGCATCCATAGTTGGCTGGGAATGACTCAGGTCCCCACACCAGTTCCTTAAGATGCGGAGGATGTCAAACTCTGGTTTAATGTTACTAGAGAAGAAGAATGGTTAAAAGGAGACCACAGCCACTACTGCGCCATCCCCCACACCCCACCTTGAACAAAATTAGAAGGCCGATACCTAATCCAGCCCATTAAACCAATTGGAAGGGGCTTTCAGACTGCAGGTGTTTGGGGACCAGACAACACGGAGAACAAAGAAGGCCTCTCACTTTGGTGGGTCAAGCTTGGGGTTCATGTTGGGTTCGCTCCGCCCTTTCCCGGCTGGCCTCTCGTCTACCTCTCTCTCATTGAGGACCTCCAGTGTCATCTCCACTTTCCCCTTCAGCAAAGCAGAACAGGTTAAACACATGACATCACGTTTCACAAATATTTTCACTTCAACCCAAGGAATATTCCCCAAGCCACGATTTTTAGTCTTGTAAAACAATCCTTAGATTTGCCTCAAATTTTCCTCCAGGGGTTTCTTCCCGTTTCCTCTCCCATGTGTTTCTAACCCCACTCCATGTGGGAAGCTGAGCGGACAAATTGCTTTCCCCCCTTGGACTCGCCCTGGTTAGCATCCCCGTGGTTTCAGCGCTCTCACATCAATCTCCTTACCTCCTTTCTCACTTCCTTTGTAACTCGACTGCTAAGAACAACACTGGGCAGTTTTGGAGGCTCCAGGAGATGGGCCTATGTCTCTTTCTGCTTCTACTGCAGCCCTACTGTGTGCAGCGGAGCTTGTGCTTAGTAGGAATTCAAGGTGTCTTAGCTGCCTCGGTGAGCAGATGGAGGCTGCTCCTCTGCTGACAAGTCCCTGCGTGCTGAACCCAACACAGGGAAGTGCTCTGTGTGCATAACCTGTGGGACACTCATGGCGTCTTCAAAAAGGTGTTGTTGTCTCTATTTGTGTATGAGGACATTAAGGTCAAAAAAGATCTAATAGCCAAAAAAAAAAAAAAAAAGAGGCTGGCCTCGAACTCACAGAGATCTGGTCTGTCTTTGCCTTCAAAGGGCAGAGATTAAAAGTATATGTTGATACATTAGGCAATACTCCAACTTTTATACCCAGCCTTCACTAAGTTGCAGCTGACGTTTTAGGACCTAGAAAAGCCCTCTAGATCTCCAATAACTTGGGAAACCCTGACACCAAGGCTCATTTAGGTGGAGGGCCCCGGGCAGCACCTCTGCTTATAAGCCAGTTGAAACTGGATGCCTGACTCTGCGAGAAGCTTCATCTCTCATGTTTGCTTAAATCCATAAAACAAGGATTTAGACTCCTTGTCACAGGCCTGTCAGCAGAATCCAATAAGAAAATGTGAAAACTAATCTCTACGGTGACAGAAAGTTCATCAATGGTGTCCTGAAGACAGGGTAGAGAACAAAGAACTGGAAACTTCTGGCGTTGAGTTAGACAGCAGCACATGCTCTTACATGCGAAAGCACGGCCCCCACAATGCAGCCTAAAGACTAGGAAGGGTGTGTGGTGATTAGGGTAGAAAATGGAGGTGGAATTTAATCAGCGCATACTATACCGCACACTAAACTTCACTAATATGCAATGAATACGGACTGGTAAGCTGTTTCAGTCATGAGATCACACACGTGAGACAGTTACTTGGCTCACAAATGTTAGCTAGTAACAATCCATACTGTGGGAGGTAGTGGTAGTAACACGGTGACCTGCACTGCTGTTTCTTTCCAAAGCTTATTTTCAATTCTCCATGATGCTTGTAAAATATGGATTTCGTTTCAGCACTCACACTGGATGTTCCCTTTCCTACTCTGAATGCTCAGCATAAAGTAGCCTCTCTATAAAGGAGCCCTAAGGAAGTGCAAGTGCTGCCAATTGGCTCCTGGATTTTGACCATTCCAACCCATGCCCTTCCCCTAACTCGAAGCACGTGTTCACAGTGTCTTCTGTCTTTATCTGCATCTCATCTTATTTGGAGTAAATCTACTGATAAGGAATAGAAATGACCCCCAGCTAGAAAATACTCATACAGCCATCACACGGGAGCCATCTTTGTCTGCGTAGCATGGCCACCATCCTTTCATGGACTTCTGCTCAAAGAGCGAGGCAGTCTTAGCTTTAAGAGGGTCCATGGCTTTGAGGTCTGGAATCATGTCCAAATTGCATTTCTCCGATGACTTGGCTGGCATGATCGTCTGATGCAAGTCTAGTTCCAGAAAACCTGGCCAAGAACACAATACAAGGTCCAGATAAGCTTCGAGTGGCGCAGCCACTGTTCTTAGGTGAACAGAATGTTCTAGTCTGGGGGAAACAGACAGTGATTTTGAACAGGTGGTGGGTGAGTTAGCGAAAGGGATCATGCTAGATGTTTAAGTTCTTTCCAGAGAGGATGGGAGATGGCAGAAGAAATAGCTGTCCACTGCTCAGTGTCTCAAGGTGGACTCCATGTTTCCTTTTTCAAAGACGTGAGCATAAACAGTTCTTCTATAAATCCCGAGCAATTAAACATCTACACACAAAACTTTCCACTGAACTCAGGGCCTTTGTATTTAAGAGGTACTAGCTGTGGTTTTGAGCTGCCTTTAGGGGGAAGACAATTAGGTGCTTGGAGCATGGGATGGTCCCTGGAACCATTCTGGTACAGCTCTCTCCTGGAGTGACCCCAGAAACAGGAGCTTGAAAGAACATAACTCAACAGAAAATCCCCACCAGGAAATGAGAAATCCCAGCCAGGCGCAGGGTGTCTGGAGAGACGAACTCTCTGCTGTGGGTCGTGAACAGGCGTTAACTCTCCAGCCCCTGAATAGTTTCATATAGGTCTTTGTGAAGGGCTGTGAGAGGCTGGCTTATATTCCCTGGTTTAGGAGCCATGTGTAGGTTGATGATGGGTCAAAGTTGAACTTCACCTTTAGCTGAAGTGGATGCAGTGCATACATCACTGGGGAGGGAGGGCTGCAGAAGAGCCAGGAGACCTTCTGGGAAAGCTGAGATTGAAAATGTGGAAGGGAGAGCAAGCCAAGAAGTGGAGAAGTTAAGTAGGGTGTATGCATTGGATGCCCCAAGGCCAGAGGATGGTGGGCTTAGGGACAAAAATAGTGTGACAAAGTAGGGGACAAAGAAGCATAGGGGACCTTAGTAACTGGTGAGAGTGAGGAGAGGGCTGGTGAGAATGGCTTCCAAAGTACACACACACACACACACACACACACACACACACACACACACAGAGAGAGAGAGAGAGAGAGAGAGAGAGAGAGAGAGAGAGAGAGAGAGAGATATGCTTGGAAATGCAGGCAGAGCCGTGGCTGTCTCTCTGTGACCAGGCTGGCCTCTAACTCACTGTATGGCCAGGGATAACCTTGAATTCCCAAGCCTCCTGTCTCAGGTAGCACCGTTCCCTGTTTATGCAGTCCTGAGGTTTGAACCCGTGGCTTTGTACATGCTAGGCAAACACAAGCACTTGCCTTTCTAGCTTATTAATGAAGCCTTAGAGTGAGTGGGGCCCAGGAAGAGGGGTGACATTCACAAGTGGACCACGCAGCTTGGAGGACACGTGCCCTGCCTCCCCCATTACAGGCGTTAGGGAAGAAACCAACTGCTACCAAATTGGAATTGCCTTCAGTGGTTCCAGGTGTAGTGTTAGAGGGGCGATTGGAAGGTAAGGAAGCAATACCTAAGTAGTCATCCAGGGAAAACTTGTCATTGTCCCATATCTGAATGATCAGTCGAGGGGGCACTCGGAATTCCGTTTGGTCAATACTCCAGAAATGCTCCTAAAATGAAAAGAGATGTGAATGGTTCGCATGATCTGGGTCAGTGGACCCTGAGAGCCTGACTTTTAGCCACAGACACAGCAAGGAAACTGAGGCCTCAGCCTCCATACCCTGTGGGACAGCCTGCCCTTTCCTTTCGCACATTTGGAAGGCCATCAGGCTCCACAGGAAGTCCCAAGGCCACCAGCTGGGGGACGAAAAGGATGTTCCAGGCAGTTCCCAAATAGCAGGTTTCTCACCATATTCCTATCAGTGTGACTTCCTGCTGCCACGCCTGCAGAGTGGGGGAGAGCTTAACTGTCCCCCTGAAGACTACAGTGACTTTAGGTGTTCTAGGCCAGCCCTCAGTGTCATCACTATGGAGCAAATCCCCACCCCCATCTCCAAGGCTTGATTGACAGTCTCACTTAACATGCAGTGGCTTTAATCTGAGGCTCAGAGTCCACCTTTGCTTCAGTATAGATGCTAAGATGTCCTAGAACTTTTAGCTTTTGAAAAGTGCCATGCGCTTTGATAGACTTGTGGCCACCTCTGAGCCTTCACACTGAAGGGAGAGATACAGAGGACCAAGTTCTCTCCTCTACTCCCTACTTCCGCCCAGACATTCCTTAAGAATATACCTCCACAGCCAGTTATACCTAAGTGCCTCTGGCCTGGGCAGACCGGGAATCTGAAAGAAGACAATGGGGTTGGGTCTCACTTTTTATACTCTTGGAAGGTTCTCTTTCTTGGGGTCCCAGGGCCCCTGGGAAGCCCACACAGCTAGTCTCTGACTCGTTCTATGTGTGAGGTCATGTTCTATGCACCACCAAGGGAGGAGAGAGAGGTCTAGCCTTATATCCAAGGTCCTATCTGACCCCCAATAACCTCACCTCTGTCCTTCTCTGCTTCACTCTCTGAAAGGAGGCACAATTTGACACCATTCTGAGCCTCTGAACTTCTGGAAAGTACCCCGTGTAGACTCCATTCTACCCGGCATAGGCAAAGTGCTCACTACAGTGCCCACAGTAGGTAGAGCCAGCAGAGGGCAAAGGGACTCAGGGCAGGTAGGTTCTTGTAGGGCGAAGGGAGGCAACGCGATAGAGGTATGGCTGACTGATGGGATATGGGAGGTAGGGATGGGATAGAAGACCTGTAGGGATCATGGGATGGTCTACTAAGGTTCCAGGCCCTAGACTTTCCTTGGAGATCTCTTCCTTCCCCAGTTGGTGGGGTCAGGGCAGGAATTGGAGTGGGATTGAGGGTGGGATAGTGAAGGAGACAAAGACTGACTCCATCTCTAATCCCAGGGCCTGGCCTGAGCACTGGGTTCTGGGTACCAGTGGTTGGTTCAGGGAGGGTCACAAGTCTCTGAATGGGCAGAGACCCTGGGGCCCAGTTCTAGAATGCTGGCTGGTCACATCGTGGCTCAGTTCTACTTGTGCTGAGGTTTGCTGGGAACATAGGTGATGGCGTGGGTTGCTGGCTACCGTGTCTCCTCCTCCAGGGAAGAGCCTGGCTAGAAGTGAGGTCCATGGAGGACAGAGAGCAGAGGGAAGAGAATGTGGGCTCAACCTCCAGAGACGTTGCTCCAGACATCTTTAAAAGGGGCCAACCTTGGACTTGCTAGGAATGAGAACTGATAACTCACATTTTTGGTTTAAGTTCTATAACTGAAAGCTTTTTCTAATTAAGTCCACCGGGGTCCTCAACCTTCCTAGAAGTGTTTCTGAGTGAGGGAACACACATCCTAAGGCTTAACAAGGGAAGCAAACAAAAAGGGATACCTCACCTTTAATATTTGGCTTGTGTTTGGCCTAACACGGAGAATAACCGTCTATTCATTCCATAAAGAACACATGTGTACAGTGATACAAAAGCCTTTCTTCTGTCTACCTTGCTGCCAGTAGGTTAGCAGAAAGGAAGCTGCATTCCTCACAGCCCTAAACACTCAAATAAATACCTGTCATAGCTGTGTGAGCACAGGCAAGGCTTTACCCCTCTGCGGTTCTCAGATTCCCTCTCTGTACAAGAGGGACCTGGACTCAGTGACCTCCCAGGTCCCAAGCAGCCCTGACCTCCTCTGAGTCTCTGAGACCCGAAATGCCCACATCCCGCCCACGCCCACCTCTTCCAGGGCTTACTTTTTTAGAGACTATACAGAGCTGCTCAGCGGGGAGGTAGTCAAACGGGAAAACAAATCTCCAGTTAAAATTGCCTTCGCCATCCAAGGACCTGTAGTGGACATCTGTTTTCTGTTTGTTTTCTTCGCTGCCGGAAATCCAGCTGTAGAGCGGAGGCAAACAGACTCAGTTTGCTGTGATTGACAAGGGATCTAGCTGCAGTGATTAGGGCGTGAGAAGAGCAAAAGAGATACATTTTCTCTGGGCAGGGTCCAGTGATCCCTAGGCTGGGGCTGATTTATGAAGGGGAGACACTCGGTTGCATCCAACCCAGCTTGGAGCCAAATAAAATAGGATTCCTTTAAAACCAAAGCAGGAAACCCTTTAGACTGTAGTTAACAGGGCTAAGGTGAAATTTTCTGGGAAATATCATCAACAATGTAGCTTCTATTTTGGGTAAGCTGCAGCTTGCTGGCTATGATTTTGGGCTTCGCAACTATGACTCATTAGCGTCTATCATCAGGGCTGGTAGGCTCAACGAATGCAAGTTAGCTCAAAATGTTAGCAATTCCCTCCACATACTTTACTTAAGCAAACAAAAAAGAGGCACCTAGCAGTAATCTTGCAGCTTCCTTTTTTATTATTCTTAAAATTCACTGTGATCTCATTAATGAGACGGGCAAGGAAGAGGCAAGCTGTTGTTTCTAATGCCTAGCTGAGGACTTGCCCTCTCGCCAACAGGATCTTAACTCATATCGTTGGGAACATTTTCTTTTCCTTGTGCCTGGCGTGGAGTGGCTGGAAGATAAATTGTGTGTTGATGGAGTGTGGAAGGAAGCTGCTGTCACATCTGCCTGCCTCTGGTTTGAAATTAAGAATCGACTTTTCAGCCATGTGTGGTGGCACACACCTTTAATTACAAGATTTGGGAGACAGAGGCAGGTGGATCTCTGAGTTCGAGGCCACACTGGTTGACAAAGCGAGATCTAGGACAGCCAGGGCTACACAGAGAAACTGTGTCTTAAAAAAAAAAATCACAAAATAAAACAAAATGAAAAAACAATTGGTACTTTTCAACAGGCGGGGTGGTAGGACTACATTAGAATCACTTGAGAAACTTTGAAAAGTACCAATTGCTAGATCCACAGAGAGTGGAGAGCCTGGCTGCGAAGCATCTGTCCTCCCTGCCTGTGGTGAGTCATTGTGAGGACAGAGTTCGAGCTCGCCACTCAGGGAAGCTGACCCTCAGCCCTGTCTTAGAGTTTTACCGATGAACTAGGTACAGTGTCATCCCATTCCTCCCTATAGCTGCACAACCATTTGCATCTTAGAGATGAGGAAATGGAGCTACAGAGGTGATAGAAGATTCACAGCAGGTCATGTGGCCAGTCACCAACAGAAAGGAGTATTACTCCCCCAGGCTGGTCTAATTCGAAGTCCACATCTGGTGGCCTCCTTCGGAAGACTGTGGGAAAGATAATGCCATTTTCTAACATTAAGTCCTATTGTTGGTGACAATGGCATTATCAGACAACTACCAACCAGAGCATTTATTTTTTGCTAGTTAATTGACTAGGTGAATCAGTCGGAAGATCCCTGAGGCTGGGTGTCTGTAATTCAATGGCCAGAGACTCAGGAATACACCCACACCCACATCCCTGTACTCAACCCTTCCCCTTCTGTTGGGCGCGGATCACACCCAGAGGTGGTGCCTATCCTACTTCAGCTCCTGCCCATGCGCGGTTAAGGGCACGACAACAATGTTTCTCTTTCCCCCTCCCACACTGGGATATGCTAATGAGGCATTGGCCAGTGGACCAATCAGCCAGAGACACACCACGCTAGGGCCTGCATATAAGCAGCGCGCTTCGAGGGCTTGGGGTCTTTCGCTTCAGCTTCAAAGGGCGCTCCCAATAAAGTGTGATCGAGAAGGATCCTGGTGTCGGTGTCGGTGTCGGTATCTTTCCTGCTGGCAGGGAGGTCGCGATGCCCTTCCTCCTCTCTCCCCATGTCCCACCATCATCCTCTCCATCCTCCCGCCCACCATGGTTCTTTCTGACTGTTAACTTTTAAACTAACTTACTGAAGAGAGTTCACTTTTTTTTTTTTTTTTTTTTTTTTTTTTTGACTCTGAGCCTAGTAACTCTACCTCTTGACCTAGCCTTAAAACTTCACCATCATTTGACCCAAGACTTCTCAGTCTCTTGGATTTTTCCTCTTTTCTTGGGGGGGTGGGGTTGGGTGGGCCTTCTCTTGTTTTAATTTTAAGACATGTTGACTACACAAGTGCCTTTTGTTGCACGTGCTTGTGTGCAAGCATGGATCACTTCATATGTAACATCAACGTGTGTCGTGTTAGACATTATAACTATGCATCACTTGTGTTTTCACATGTAATATTTAGATCTCTCTCCCCCTCTGCAGCTCTGGTGATCAAGCCCTGACTTGTAGGGGCCGAGGATGGAGTTCAGCTGGTAAAGTGCTTGCCCTGGCTTCAGTCCCAGCCTATCATAGTGGTCTACACTTATTTGTTTTGTTTTCATTTGTTTCCGTTTTGTTTTTTTTTAGACAGGGTTTCTCTGTAGAACTACCCGGCTGTCCTAGAACTTGATCTGTAGACTAGGCTGGCCTTGAGCTCACAAAGATCCACCTGTCTCTGCTTCCCAAGTGCTGGGACTAAAAGCATGTACCGCCATGCCCAACTGGTGGTCTACACTTGTAATCCTAAACACTTGGGAGGCAGAAGCAGAAGGGTCAGAAGTTCAAAGCCAGCCTTGGCTAATAGGGAGTTTGAGGCTAGCCCAGGCTGTATGAAATCCCATCTCAAAGACAAACGAATAAGCAAGCCAGCAACTAACAGCAGCAAAGCCCTAGATTCTCAAGCTAGGTAAACTGAGCTCCCGGCGGGTATTCAGATTGTAACTGTAGACTTTACGTGCTACTTTAGGTTGAGTTTTACTCTTCGATTAGCTTTCTCTCAGCCCAATCACGGCTTCAGTTTGTTCCCTTGATTTGAAAAAAAAAAAAATTCTTATGATAGTCAAGTAAATTTGCATAGCTATAATTATCTGGGATTAGTTTTCCTGGGGGAATGGTAATGAAGTCCTGAAATGCCAAATAATAATGAAGACCTTGATGAAGCTTACAATGAGTCTAAATCATAGTCATTAGGTCTTTAGGTTTTGATTGAAGTTCACTAGGGATCGTGAGGGAAACTTTGTTCTCACTGACGAATATATTACATTTCAACATGTCGATTCTTCTACATATGAAGGAAGAACTTGCTCCTTGTGGAATAGCAATAATTCTAACACCCATGTAATGCATACCAGGCTGCCAGGTGCTATCCCTACATGCTTTGAGTGATGGAATCTTCTGGCTCTCTCCAGGAAGTAGCACTGGCATTATCTCCATTGCATAGACGAGTAACAGCGAGTGTCTGATGTTCCCTAACTAGCAGGAAAAATGCCAGGATTTTAACAGAGTGTTTGGCTGCAAAGCCTGGCTGCTTAACCACCACATGGTGCTGGTCTCAGCATCTTTGCACCTATGAGCAGAGCACAGCAGAAACTAACATCGGCACAGGCCACCTGAGATCGAATTATACAAGTAAAAAGCAATAAGCATGACATTTTTTATATTGGATGAAGACACACAGCAAATGTCAGCGGGTGAATTATTTCTTAAAAACCCTGTCAGTGCTGCCAGCTTTTCCACAAACATTGGCTATAGACAATAAAACGTAAAAGAAGGAAATTTGGGGATCTTTACTGGGTTTTTGTTTTGCTTTGTTTTGTTTTTCAAGACAGAGTTTCTCTGTGTATCCAAGGCTGTCCTGGACTTGCTTAGTAGACTAGCCTAGCCTCAAACTCACAGAGGTCCACCTGCCTTTGCCTCCCTGAGTACTGGGATTACAGGAGTGTGTCAACACATTTTTTACTGTTTTTTTTTTTTAAGGCCAGTTGTCTGTTTAGTCTGTCTGTATATTATAGACAACTCTGAAATTATATAGCTAAGGCATCTCAGAAATAGCTCTGCTTAGGAAAAAAAAAAAAAGAATTAAAGATAGAGGAGTGAGGTTGATTAGTTCTTATAGTTGAGAATGACCCTGCACATAGACGCAGTCTAGACAGCGTTCTCATTTTCTCCTATGTCCCTTCTGCATTTTGCTTTCCTGGCACTCCCTAAGCATATCATATTGGAAATAGCAGCTTCCGGTAACCGAGAACACTTCAGTGGGCACCTCAAACAGTGGTGACTTGGCTCATTCCCCAGCTTGTGGAAATCTCTGCTTACTGTCCTCACCCTTTGACGTAGATGTCACTCATGTCCTCACCGGTGATGCTCTTCTCATCCAGGATAACATCCTTGGTGTTCCAGATGATCACACGCAGGTAGTACCTGAAAACAATGCATAGTTTGGAAGTAGACTTCCTCCAGACCTGGGCGGAGTCCCCACCCCAGGGAAGCAGGGCTTTGGGCTTACTCACTTCTTGGCTTTCCTGGGAGTGATGTTGAAAGGGGGGCCTGGAGGTCCTAGGCTCTTGGGAAAGACATCCACCCACATCTGAAGTTTTCCCTAAACCATACACAAAAGAAAGAAGGCTGGAGTCATATATGAGAGAAACGACAGTTTTCCTTTTTCTTGGCAGCATTGAACATGGACTCCAGGGCTTCCCACATGCTAGGAGAGCCCTCTACCACAGAGCTATAAAAGCAGTTCCTCTATGTTTGTTATTACTCTACAGGGAAGGCCACAAGTGGATAAGAGAGCTAACCAAGGCCAAGCTTGTCTACAATGACATTTAGACTACTCACTTTTCTATTCTCATCCAAGAGTGACATAGCTGCATTCATCCATTTGTATCATGGTCTGAAATTGCCTTCATTAATGAAACGAAGGCATTCCTATTACTAACCCAACCGCTGATAGTACAGTCCCCATGCCTACCTCAAAGTTGGGTCCTTTTTCCCTCATGCTGCCACTCTATCCAGTGTCATATTGCTTACCTAATACAGTCTCAATCCCAATGGGTTTTCCACTTACCTCAAAAGGTAAAAAAATAAAATAAAATAAAAAAGAGTAATAAAATAGCAATTAGCCCTCTAAAACAAAGACAGCACAATTCTGTGAGGAGATGCTAAAACAATGATATAGTTTCCAGAAAGTAAGGATTTCCTGTGTTAGCAATGTCACCCTCTCATCCCCCCCACACACATAGGGGCTTATAGGCAGGGACTGGACTGGCACTTGGGCCGCCATCTTGATGAGGCTGTGTCCTGATATGGACTGAGCTGTCTACTTCCCTGGAATGTCTTTCCGGACAGGCTATGAGTGCCAGTTTTTTTTTTTCCCATCTATCCAACCATTCAAATCAATTTATAGTCTCTACATTATTTTTGGATCTTGTATGGACTCTGCCTTCAGACAAACATAGACTGTTCTCTGAGAAGTTTGCCAAGAAAACCACTGGATTGGCTTCCTAATGCATGGTGATCAAAATGAATTACCTGGAACCCTTGAAAGGGAATATATTTGACTATGATCCTGACTCCTTTCCAGCTAATCTCTAGGCTCAGGGCTCCACTCTACATCAGGCACACCACAGGACACTGAGCATCCAGGCGTCTCCTAAGATTAATCCACAGACGGCAAGGCAGAAGCAAAGACAGGCTGGTACCTTCTCAGGGAGAAATCTTCCTGACTTTGTCAAGTCTTGAGACTCCATCTATGACTGATGGGTGGGAGGAAAGAGAGGAAGATAAACAGGCTTGGAGGACAAAGAAGAGGAAGGAATAGAACAAGAAGAAATTGAGTATAGCACAGGATAAAAGCAAGATGTGAGAAAATTACCTAGAAGCCGAGGCCACTTCTGAGTGATAAGTATGTCTTAATCTTATAGTAGGCATTGGTGACATTTGCTTGTAGTAAATTAATATTTGTTAAAGTGTGAGTCCCTAGCTACTTATATCAGAGCCCCTGAGGTGTGTAATAAAATCCATACTCCTGGCTTTACCCCAGACCACTGGTACCTAAACCTCAGTGGATACAGCCTGGAAGCTCTTACTGTAACAAGCTTCTACATGGATTAATTTGTCATTTAATGTCTTGCTTTGCTTTTTTGGAAACTCAGCCCCATTTTCTGGGAGTTGACTTGACCCTATCATTGTGCACAAAGTCTCTTTGATTATTGTTTGTTCATTGTGCTCCTGCTTCCTCAACTCTTTAGACTCCGATGGCACCTCTCCCCCAAGCCAGGCCAAGCTCTGTCTGCTCTCCTGGTTACAGCTGGTTGTTCCATTGGTAGGACAACTGGGCCACATTGGGACAACCAATCCCTGAGTATACAACACAGAAGTAAGTACATAGGAGCCCGCTGCAGTATTCAGGCTCGTAGGAAGGTAGCAACAGCAAGAAAAAGAATTAAATAGAACCAGAAATAGGAACAGAGACACAGACAAGGGCAGACCCTGGCTTGAGTTTGTTCAGAATCATAGATAAACTCTTGTCAGGATTTAATGAGATCCTTGAAAATCTTTGCAAGAGATTCCTTTGGGATGAAGCTAGTTTGAGTTTCTTTTTTGTTTCTTGTGTATCTAAAAAGTACTCAGACATATTTCAAGAGGTAAACCATCCACCAGTGACTGTCGCTGCATTGGAGGAGTGGATGGTGGGTCTTCCTCTTTACCTGGGAAATGTTGGGCTGGAAGGTGCTGTGCAAAGTCCTTGTCTCCACATGCTCAGGGACCAGTCCCTGGGTCCTGAGAATATGCAGGGCAAGACGCTCTTCAGGGGCCCCAAGGTGCTGGTGCAGGATTTTGTTGGCTTCTGGAACGCAAAGTAGAATTGGGATAGGGAGGGACCATCAGAAACAGTGCAGCCAGATGGCTCCTAGCAGCTTGCAGCATGGCTTCGTGATGCCAAACTTTATAAAAAATAGGCAGGCATTACCAGTAGGGTACAATGTCAGTATGGAAGTATGAATGATGAAGTTGATACACAGAGCATTTGACTATGTGCCCTTCGCTATTGAGGCTCACACTATCTTGTAGTCTGCCAATAGCAGAGACCAGAGTACACTAGCATGGGTGAGTGCAGTTTGTATTGACTTTTGTAGCACAGGCTCACAACCATCTTATTTCCTAGTCTCCCTGTTAACTAGTCAGATGTGGCCATGAGGCCAAGTTCAATTAGAAGATAACATGGGTAGAATGGCGTCTGTCACCTCTGGGCTCGCCCTCTGCATAGGATCCAACCTGAACCTTTCTCTTATGAATGTGGAGGAAAATAAAAGCCTAGACGATCACACTGAAAAATAGCAGAGCTGTAAGAGGAAAGTGCCCTCAGGCCACGATGTGCTTGCATTGATGGAAGGCCACCCTATGCTTCTAGTGCACTCTAAGGCACTGAGATTTGAGACTTCGCCTCTTATAGCCACAAGTAGTACTGCAGCATTTAAAACCATGGTCCCCCCAGTTCTCAGACATCTCTCCCAGGAAGAAGTGCATTCTGTATCTTTTACTTTTTAATCTGGAGACAGAGTAAAAACAGAAAAAAGAGAAAGGAGATTGTGTGGGTTTTGTTTTGTTTTTGTTTGTTAGGTTTTGAGGCTAAGCTTGGAAGGCAGGAATCTTCAGCCTGGTTCTCTCGGGTCACTCTCTCTGAGAAAAGTTGCTTTTCTTGTGAGGAGCCTGTGGACCCAGAGGCTGCCCTGCCAGAAAGGTTCTGGAACTCACTCTGTAGACCAAGCTGGCCTCGAACTCTGTTTGCCTCTGCCTCCAGAGTGCTGGGACTAAAGGCATGCACCACCACTGCCAATTACGATGGCATCTCTTTGGCATAGAATTTCTTTCACTGCCATTGAAGCATTTTTAAGCTAATTATGTATTACAGGAGAATTGGCTAATTACTAGAGCTTTAAAGTTCAAATGACTATGATCCAAAAAGAACAGGTGAAACAAAGGACAGATAAGAAGAGGTGTCCACTGTGATACCTGATGGACAAACAACTTGGCCCTGTTGTGGTTTCTGTTCTGGTAAGGTCAGACATACAGTCTCACGTGACATCATCAGGGTGCTGCCTTGGCTCATACTCCTCCTCCAAACGCAGCAACATAAATGGGTTATGACACTGCGCTCACGACCCACAGCTCTGCACTCACCAAAGTCGTCCAGATGGTAATCTCGTCCTCCGTATCTGATTCTGCTTCCATCTTCTGAAAGCACTGGTGGTGGGAAGCCTTTGAATCTGGCTACATTCTGAAGCAATTGTGTTGGTCTCAGCTGATCTCGCCAGGTGTTTACTCCAGAACTGTGGACAAGACCACAGGTCCAGGAGTTACTGGGGGCCCCAGGAGCACACTATCCCCCACCAACGCACACATGTCTGAGCATACCCCTCTAATCGGGAGGGATATGTCTATCCACTTTACCCACCTATCTCAGAGGTGTAAAGCCCACATATTTACTCATCAAGCTTATTGCTTTGTGTTCAGTTCTCCCCTCAACAAAAATGAGCAACCTGGGATCTCACCACAGTCACAAAGACAGAATAAAACACTAGAAGTGGCATGTCTCATTGGATGCTTAGATGGCCACTGGTGAGCTGCAGGGGACATTAGATACTGTAGAATCCTTGTGTGTGTGTGTGTGTGTGTGTGTGTGTGTAACTGGTAGTTAATAATCAATCCTTATTTCTAAAGACTAGAGAATTCTTGCCATGACACCTGGTGAGCCCCAGCCCCTGGCATCCAAGAACTCAAGCACAGGAGAGGGGACTGGTTCTCTGAGCACCAACATTGCTGTAAGTAGCAGTGTTACCTACAGGCACTACACTGCTCCAGACACTACCACTTAACAAACTATGGTGTGAATGAGGCAATGTGGTTGCCCTGATTTGTCCTCAGATAATCCTGCCAAAAATGACAGTGGATGGGCCAAAAGATCCACACACTGAAGCAAGGCACTGAGGGGAGGCAGAACCCTGCCGGCTCCCCGGAAGTGAGCCTCAGGCACAGCAGCCACCTCCACTCATGGGGAACTTACACACAGTACTGCTCGGGAATGCCGCAGTGGGAGCCGAACCGGGAAAGGAAGCGGTTCTCCAGGTCAATGATGGTTTCTCCCACTTTCTCATCTCGGGTGAAGGTGTCATAGTCATAGACAGAGATTTTCAGGTCTTTCTCTTGCGGCAAGTAGCAGCTCAGCTCATACATTCTGAGAAAAGCAACACACACGTACAGAATGATCACGGGCCTTCTGGGCTGCTCCAAAAACCAAAATTCAAAGAACTGCCAAGCGGTGGCCATGTTGGTGGAAGACAATGGATAGGAACAACTCTTGTCGGTCGAGACGCGTTATGAAAGTAGACTAGCAATAAAACAGCAAGGGAACGCATGTTTGCTCAGGAGCAAAGCACAGCTGATACTTATGTCCACATCCCAGCTATGGCACTCAGCTCTTCTGTTCTCAGTCTTCTCTGTGAAATCATCATAACTCATCACCTATTTCATTCTAAGAGTCAGTGAAGAAATGCTCAGAGAACTTTTATTGAGAGTATATTGATTAAAACTTATAATAATAATAATAATAATAATAATAATAATAATACATTATATTGCTAATTTTAGTGTTATGACCTATCTATCAGTCTATCACCTGGGGCACCTTTCTCCTCTCTTCAGGAAGATCGATAAGGGCACCCTAACCTGTGGCCATTTTTCTGTACTCCACTTCATTCCTTACTGTGCTCATCAGAGACCCCTGCCCCAGGAAACAACTTGACCCGTCCTCCTAGAAGGAGGCGAGGGCATGTATGGACTTGCCATGTGTGTGTGGGGGGGGGTAGCTGCCAGGCCCTCTGGTTCTACCAAACACTTCATTCAGTTCTTAACATTTTTTTCTACAGAATCTGCATCAAAATGTAAATTCTTCTGAGATACAGAGAAATAATCCCAAAGCCAATTCTGTTGGCGGATGAACTGGGTGGTCCAGGGGATGCTGACCTGTACACGTCAGCTCCAGACAGGCAGGGCTTAGCCTAGGTATTTGCATTGTTCCCCTACAGTTCTCTCATGCCAGGTGCTCAGTATATTTTACTGAAAGAAAAACTGTGAGCGGTCCCCTCCCCTGGGCTTCCTCCCTTTCTTGTTACATTCTGGTGTGAGGACAGGCTTTTGTCCAGTGAGCCAGGGGTGAGTGTTTAATGGCAGTCTGGAAGAAAGCCTCCCGGATGTCTCCTGCACCAATCTCAGAGACCTCTCTAGATGCAACAGCTACCCAGAGGCTTGAGGCAGGTAGGTGGCTGCAGGGAAAGGGTTACTTGAGTCCCACTTACACACAAAGCCTCATAGCCAGTGTGGGCACCAGGTGTGCACACAGTACACAGACATGCATGCAGCCCAAGTACCCATACACATAAAAACATTTTTAAAATTAAAAAGAAAAATAGCCAGGCGTTGTGGCATACACTTTTAATGCCAATAGTTGAAAGGCACAGGCAGGTGGATCTCTGTGGGTTGAAGGCCAGCCTGGTCTACACATAGTGAGCTCCAGGAAAGCCAGGGCTATGTAGAAAGACCCTGTCTTAAAACAACAACAACAAAAACAAACCAAGAACAACAAAAAGAAAGATAGTAAGCTGGGCATGGTGGTGCACTCTTTTAATCACAACACTCTAGAAACAGAAGAGGGTTGCTGCAAATTTAATCCTAGTCTGGGCTATATAAGTGCTAGAATGGCCAGGAATACACTGTGATATCCTGTCTCAAGGAAACAAAAAAACAAACAAACAACAAAACAAGTCCAAGTATCTTGGGTATTGTGGTTTGACTAAGGAATATTTTTCTCCCCTGAGAAAAATATTTTTAAAAATATTAAAAAAAATACTTTAAAGTTTATTATTATTGTGCGGATGATATGTGGGTGAATACAGGTACCACAGCCCACCCATGAAGGTTAGGGGACAATATTCAGGAGTCGAGCGTGACCTAGAGAAGCCAAGATGAACAATGAAATGCGCCATTTTCCTCAGGTCCTGTCTCAGAGTCTCTCTGCTGAGAAGCAAGCCACTTTCCAAGACTGAGGTCCCGGCTTGGAGCCACGCTGATGGATGGAGGGGCTTTGTGAGGCCCCTAGACAGCCAGTGGCCTAGCAGAACCTGACAGCATCTCTTCCTCCCCAGTGGCTCCAAGCAAGGCTTTTCCTGCCACTTAATTAAGCCTGTGCTTGGCACCTCTGAAACAAGCCATTCAGATGGGGCTGCCTTTCCCCCTTCAAAGCTGGCTCTACTTGCTTCCCGGTCTCCCTCGCATGGAGCCCTCCTTCCTGCCCTGCGTGCCTTTTCCTGTCTAGACCTTGGGGCTGGATCAGCGGAAGAAAGGGAAAATGATCACATAGCCGTGCCAGAGGATTATTTCCCCTCCCTGGGCCCAGCACTCAGCCTAGGGGTGTGCGGCACGCAGAGTGCTCACGTTCAGGTGTCTGAGTATATATGCTTGTGTGTGCATGTGTGCAAACATGCTAGGGGCCAGCTGGGTGGTCCTTTGTCCATGTGTGTTCTTGCCTGTGAGGATGGTTTGTTTGAGCCTAAAACTGGATGCCCAAGGTGTGTGTGTGTGTGTGTGTGTGTGTGTGTGTGTGTACAAGCATGCATGAGAGACAGACACATAGAGAGGCAGAGAAAGACAGAAGAATAAACATAAGGCATAAAGTAATAAGTGTGTCAGGTACAAGGCAAACAGGAACAGTGTTCTCCTACTTAGCAAATTTTTGAGAGAATAACATCATTTCCCCTATTGTGCATATATGTATATGCATGCACGTACACATACATACACACTGGTGCATGTGAACGTGGAGCCCAAATGCCTTCCTTTATCACTCACCACTTAAAAAAAAAAAAGAACAGATATACATAATTCTTAATTTTGTGATGGAAGTGGGGATAGGTATGTGCGACAGTGTGTGGGTTGAGGTCAGAGGACAATTTTGGGGAGCAATTCTTGCCTCCCACCCTTTCCAGGCAGGATCTCTCTTGTTTCTGCTCTGTACTGCACACTACTCTGGGCTAGCTAGCCAGAAAGTTTCTGGAAGATTCTTCTGTCTCTGCCTCCCATCTGGCTACAGGAGTGCTGGGATTGCAGATGCTCACGCTGCACCTGGAATTTGGGTTGTCAGAGTCATGTGACCATACCTTGTACTCACTGAGCCATATCCTCTGCCCTCCATCCTAATTTACAGATATAAAAGCCGGGTGTGGTGGCGCACGCCTTTAATCCCAGCACTCAGGAGGCAGAGGCAGGTGGATCGCTGTGAGTTCAAGGCCAGCCTGGTCTACAAAGTGAGTCCAGGACAGCCAAGGCTACACAGAGAAACCCTGTCTCAAAGGGGGAAAAAAAGCTGGGGATCAAAACTCATGCTTGCACACCCTCTACCCACAGAGTCATCTCCCCAGCCCTTCCTCATGAATATGAAGCACTGCTGAGGACTTGGGAAAGCCTGGAGCCATGGATGTTTACTTCTGTCTGTCTCCATCACTTTTCTTACAGCTTGTTGACAGAAATGTGGGGCCCTGGGTCCTCACCCATGATGCGGAAGCAAAATCAGACCTTGACGGAGCAGGGTGCAGTGCTGAAGCCTCACAAACACTGCTGTCATTTGGCTTGGGATCACGGCCTGTGCCTGTGATCAGGAGGCTATCAGGCATGCACTCTCTCTGGACCCCAGTTTCTGTCCCTGTCAGAGTTCTGTGAGATTTTCTGAGATGTCTTCCGGAAATGGCTCAACAGAGAGTCTGCTCGCTCTGAATGCTAAGCCAATATTATTATTAAATACGGAAGGTGCTCACAGGTGAATATCGCTGCTTTTACATAAATTAAGGATAGCCTGTCCAGCTCTGATAAGATTTATGTAACAGGACTGGAAAGATGACTCCAGGGTAAAGGCTCCTGCTGTCAAGCCTGATGACCTGAGTTCGATCCCAGGGACCCACACTGTAGAAAGAGAGAGCCAATTTGTTTCTGACTGCCACACACACATGCATGCGCTCACCCTGTTACTGTCTGGAAACAAGTCAAAGTTGTAACCATGAAGAAAACAGTGCTACGTCAAGGACCTTGAGTGCATTGAAGAACAATAAAACAGAATATTTATCCTGTCATTTTGCACCCTCCCCTCAGCGACACATTCACTGGATCAAACGGAAATAACTATAGCCATCCAGTAAACAGAGCCCAAATTAGCCTCTGGAGTGAAAATCATATATATATATATATATATATATATATATATATATATATATATATATATATATATATATATATTTATATTTTTTTTTTTTTTTTTTTTTTTTTTTTTTTTTTTGGGCAGGGGGCAGCTGATCCCCTTCACAGGCTCAGTGCACCTTGGGGCCTTGCTTCCACCCTCATCCTCAAGGACATGGAACAGATTTTGACTCAGAGAAACCCATCTTGTGACTTTTTCCCTCATGGTACTTTCCCAGTGCTTCTCTGCTTCTACCTGCTTCCCTGCCGAGGGTATCTGTACATACTCCTGGTGTTAGGGCCTCGAACAGGGCAGGGCACATTTTATGAATTAGAAATACTTTGAACTGCACGTTACCTGCCGAACACTGGGTTGAGAGTGTTGGGAATGTAGTGGTCTCGGTCTTCAATTACTTTTTTGCCCAGGGTTATTTTTATGTAAGGATCACACTGTGGAGACAAGCCAGGTGAGGTGTTACATCATCACAGGGTGCAAACTGAAGTCAATTTCTGGGATAGACTTGGCTTGCTTCTAAATTCCCAGCGGATGACAAAGGTGGCCGCTGGGGCACCCGAGGGCCTAAGATGAGCCTTAGGGTGGGCAGGGCGCCAGCGTGCCTTCAAAGCATCTGTGTGGGTGAAAAGGTGGGGTGGGGTGGAAGTAGGGGTGACCTGGCTCTGCTCATGCTGGTCCTGTGACTGGAGCAAATCTTGTCCTGGGTCACATCAGTAACACAAGAAGAATGAACTGGAGAGCCCTAAGCACCCCCACCCCCACCCCCACACCAAAGCCCTTCTGTAAATCCCCATGGGGACAGTCGCCCTGTTCGCACTGTTTGGATAGAGTATCTTTCTACCAATGTGAGATAACAGACGCCCAGAAAGAAAGAAGGTGACAATTACCATGGCTGATGACTATAATTATCCTGCTACAGGAGAAGGCCCCACACCCAAACTCTTACCAGGCCATTGTTGTCCTGGGGCTGGAGTTCTAAGCCTTGAACAATGTAAATCCTAACCGTGCATTCCTGTGGGACACTGTCAGGCAGTTCCCGAAACTGCCTGGGAGGTGCCGGCACACTGGGGTCATCGGGCAGGGGGTAGATTCGGAAGGAGCCCTGAGAAAAAGAGAGAGACGTATACTGAGGACTTCAAGGGCCCTGGCCACTGGATGTAGGGCTCTTAGGAAATGTCCCCCCCTCTTCAAAGTACACGGGACATCCTTCCATCTCATTCAGTTGGCTGAGCCTCGGCTGTCTTTGTGGAAGAGACAACAGCAGGTATTGGCTCTTATGTGATTCCAGGAAGGAACATGGCAGCCATCATTTCCGAAGAGGGTGGGGTAGGAGGCGGGCAGTAACCTGGGAAGGAGGTGAGGTGCTTGGTCAGTGTGAGGGGAGGTGGTGCCAAAGAGAGGCAAAGGGTCAAGATTATTTTAGAGACAGGAATAAATCCAGTGGGGACAAAGGTGATATCACTGCTGCGTCATCCCTACTTGCCTGGGTCCCACTTCCAGGAAAATCCATGCTTGCCTCCCGGTCTTGGCTAAATGACACTGCATACTTTTTTTTTCTGAAACTAGTTTAGGTACATGGAAAGATATGGAAGTTGGGATTAGGATGTTTGGGCCTTTGTTCAGGCCAGCTGCACTCTGGGGCATGTCCTGAAGCAAGCGCTCACTGAATACTGGGTGTGGAGGACCCAAAAGTCAATAAACAGAGTATGGCACAAGATGCTAGATTAGCTTGACTCTGGGGCCTATTGTGGGCTTCGTGGGAGGCTGGGGCGCGGAGGATTTGAGACCCTGTGTAGGGTGTAATCCCCTGATCCATTAGCCATGTCTGCTATTGGCAAAGGATTAGGAAGGGGCCAAGTGTGCTTGGGAGGAGAAACAGCAATCAAACCAGACCTGTGGGAGCCCAGAGCATGGGTGAGTCATGCTGCCCAAAGCAACCAGGGGACTCTTGACAAACCCCGACATTCGAGCTGGCTTAGAGCGTGAGCAAGGCATTGTCAGACCACAGAGAGGGAAGGAAGAGCAGGCTGGCCCAAGGCCCTGCGCATCCGCGTCCACCGAGAGGACTTGCAAAGTGTATTTGGGACTTGGGAGTGGTGCTTCCAGGCGGGAGGACACAAGGCTTGTGAAAGGCCAGCTTAGCTTTGGAAGGAGTTGAGACCTGAGCCGTGAAACGCAAGAGGTGTGTTTAAGCCGTTCAGATGCAGGATGGAATTTGGTTGCAGTGAGGAGGGACTGCTTGGGAGGTGAAAGGTGGTGAGGATCTTGGCCTGGGAACTTGCCACAAGGATCCTGCTAAAACCCCCAGAGTGCAGAAGAGCCAGGAAAAAGTAGGTCTTCCAAAGATTTGACCCCCCAGAGGACTCAAGACCGGTCAACACAAACAGGGAGCAGCAATACCCTGGCTCCCCTTTGCCTTTTTGCCCCTTTACCCCTTTCCTGTGGGCAGCGTTTCCTTCCTGCACAAAGGGCAGAGGACATGGCTGGCTGCAGACGTCAGCTGTCTTTCATGCAGGATCAAGCAAAGCAATGAAAATGGGTTTTGTGCAGGACAAACAAACACGTCTTTTACTCACTTTAAACTCTCCTACCATAGATGGGTCTTCATTCTCATCGGACTTGCCTCTGTACAACTTGAAGGTGTCTGAGAAATCGGTCAGGCCTTCAAAGTCGGCCACATCCTCCAGTTCACAGTCATAGATCTGAAAGCCACCAACAGACTCTCAGTTTCTCACTAAAACACAGGCGGAGTCGCAAGTCACTGGGCAGGAGGATGCCGCGGAAAACATGGGCACCCTTGTGCTACTGGTGGGTGCAGCCTAAAACAGCGACTTGGGGGAAATGCCACAGCTCCTTTACAGAGTTAAATATTCACATAGCCTAGGATCCGGAAATGGTGTTTCTAGGATTTTACCAAAGAGAAATAAAAGCATGTCCATGTGGTTCAAGAATGTCCAGTGTCGGGAGAATGAGTCAAATGAGAAAAGAAAGGGAAAGAGGGAGGGAGGGAGGGAGGGAAGGAGGGAGAGAGGGAGGGAGGGAGGGAGGGAAAATAGAGTATGAACATGGCCCACCCTCACTTTAGTCTGATCTAATACTATTCAGGAAGAAGAGATAAACTAGTGACACCGTCAAGGTCATGACGACTCTCAAAGGCAGAGTATGGGACGGAAGGAGCCAAATGCAGAGTGAATACGGTGTGAGTCCAGTTCTATGGAGCACACAAGCAGGCGAGGCCAGCCAGGCAGGGTAGATATCAGATCAGCTGTCTCCCCAAGGGGTGCAGCTCATGGACAGTCAGCTTGAATGGAGCACAGAGCAGCTTCCTGTGTGTGGAGATGCTCTTCCCCTTGCTGTGGGTGCTGCATCACGCAGATGTGCACAGCACCAAAGCTTTGTGGAAGGACCCCTTTATAACATATAAATTATACCTTGATTTTTAAAAATTAGACAAGAGAGAAAGATGGACAGGAGGGAGAGAGAAAAAGAAAGCAATGGAGGGAGTTGGGCGGGGGACAGGTGGGAGAGGGAGAAGGAACATGAGCCTGTCCCCTCAGCCTGGGCTCATTTTCCTTTTACATGCTGGTGTTTACACGACACAAATGTGTTATGACATCAACGAGCAAGGATATAGGCCCTTCTGCTTTGATAGAGAAATGCTTTTTAAAACTAGGTGTTTCTCATTTAATTGAATTTCTTTCCTCTATCTTCCTCTAACTACTTTGGATTTGCAGCTGACGGTTAGCAACTGAACGAAGAACTGGAAAAGTCAGAGCATGACTAGAACAGCCCAGGTCGCCACCCCTGCCCAGATCTCCAGCTTACTCCTGCACACTTGTGCTGGTGGCTGGGATGTGACCAGGTACACAGGTAACAGGACCAAGTTTCTATTTAGCAAAACTGATTGCTGTTCGGAAGGCAAAACGAAGCATGTGGATACCTTTTGTTCTGCAAAGGACACCGTGACTTCTGGGTCTCCCTGAGCCAAACAGTTCTGGATAATTGTTAGCCTAATTAGTACAAAGCTAACCCATTTCCAGCCTTCTGCCAGATGCCCCCAAGCCCCAAAGTGCCAGTCACGCAACCATAACTCAGCAACTTTGCTCAAACCTTGGTACTTGGCAAAGGCAAGCCTGTTGAGGGCAGAGGCACTCCTGGCCCCTCTCCATCAGCACCCACCGTGAGGCCTTGTAAACCCAGGGCCTTCGGCATGCTTGGACTGGCTTTTCCCCACCCACAACAACATAGGTCCAAGTACCTTGAGTTTGGAATAGCCTTTCTGAATATACTGTCCACATTTTTCATGCTCCCCTGTGGAAGCGTAAAATTTACTCCACCAGTCAACGATTTCTTCCTCCTAAAGCCGTGTCAAAATGGAAAAAAAAAAAAAAATTACTGGTGGCCTACATTTCTAATTCACACAGATAACTTGCTATGTAACAGATGAGAGAAAGAAGACTGCTTACAGCTGAGATTCTATTTATATGCACTGTGGGCAGCACATCCACAATTCTGCTCAGAAGCAGGAGACCTCAACCAATGACATGCATGTGGGAT
>OU015757.1:56765269-56790471 GCA_907169655.1 Acomys percivali
TGTGTGTGTGTGTGTGTGTGTGTGTGTGTGTGTGTGTGTGTAGAGGAGTGCACATGTGTAGGAGTATACGTGTAGGTCAGAGAATAACCTCAGGTAGCACTACATGAATCCTGCTCATCTGTGAAACGAGGTCTCTTATGGCCTGGGGCTCACTATTTGGGTTAGACTTGCTGGCCAGCAAACCCAGCCATCCTTCTGTCTCTGTCTCCATCTCTCCAGTGCTGGAATATAAGCATGTGCCACCACACTTAGCATTTTCACATGGATGCTGGGGCTAGAACTCAACCCCTGAGCTTGTGAGCAACGACATCACCCATTGAACTATCTCCCTAGTCCTTGATGACACGTGTTTGTATCAATGCCACATCTATATTAGGTGTTTTTTTTTTACACTTGATACATACGATCTATTAATCTGTCTCTTTTTGTTTCTTTACTCTGTAAATATTTGTATCCATAAATAAATTAAAAGAGCATTTCTAACATAGAGTTTTTTTTTCCCAAGACAAGATTTCTCTATGTATCCTTGGCGGTCCTGGAACTCACTGTGTAGACAAGGCTGGCCTCGAACTTGCAGTGAGCCGCCTGCCTCTGCCTCCCCTAACATATGATTTCTATGATCTCATTTCCTTAGCTCTGAGAAATAGCACGAGTCTCTCTAAACTAAGAGTTAGAGGAACTGGTTCTAGCTCTAGCCCTTATGTTACAAGCCACAGTACCTTGGGCCAGTTGTTCCCTAACTCTGACCACCAGTATCCTTACCTAGTAAGTAAGATGGTAACAACTGCCTTCATCTGCATCATGGAGTTGATTTGTAAAATCAAATAAGACCACTAAGAGAAAGAACTCTGAAACATTTCAAGTGTGAAACAAAGGTAGGGAGGATTACGGTTCATTTACACCAGTGGCTCCCACCCTAGCCCTACAGATTCTGATCCAGTCAGTGAGGGCTGAAAACTGGGTGTTTGTTATGTTTGAATAAATCCCCCAGGCGATTTCAATGACAGCCAGAGCTGTGAATCTCTTGTTTTGATGGATGTTTGTTGCTTTGTCGGAAGAGATAATATACGAGGCACTCATAGGCCAGCGCTTACATAGAGCCTCCCATTTCCTATTTTCTATGTCTCTCCTTTTGCCTTTCTTTTCCCTCCCTCTCTCCCTCATTCCTTCTGTCTTCCTTTATGCATAGGGTCTTGATATATAATTCAAGCTGGCCTCAAACTAATCAGCCTCCTGCCTCAGTCTCAAAAGAGCTATGATTACAAGTGTGAGGTGCCACACCCAACCTCCACTCTGACTTATAACAAGAACATATCTGCATGAGACTCACTTACTGCTTTTTAAATCTGCCTTGGAAGTAGTGATGCTATCAAAAATAGGTGTCACTTCTTGTAACCCTCTTGCTCTTAAGGGTGGAGGGGAACAAGAAGTAAGAAAGGCCGTTGCAGGCTGGAGAGATGGCTCAGATGTTAAGAGGACGTGCTCTCCCCGGCATTCAGAGATCAGTTCCAGCACTCAACCACCTGAACTCCAACTCCAGGGGATCTGAGGCCCTCTTCTGGCCACCACAAGCCCCTGCACTTATGTGTGCACACTCATACAAATGAAATCATAAAAAAAGTTATTTCTTATTTGTACATGGGGGAAGTATTTACCGATTTATATGTATAAGTAAATGTTCATATATATGTATGTGTATATGTTTTTAGATTATATTCACATATGTATGTATGTGCATGCATGTGTGTATGCACACACACTGTGCATGACTGTGCACAGTTATAATGAATTATACATCCTTTGCAGATCATCAATCTATCCACGGACTTAGTAAAAAACTTTACATACCAACTAGAGACAGAAAATACTTGTATTGAAAGTTGAACCAAGGGCCTTGCAGGTGCAAAGCCAAGCTCTCTACTCTTGAGCAGCACCCCTCCCACCATGATGTGCAAAAACACATACAAGAGTTACCTTTTCTGATAGCTGCACATTAGGGCAGTAGCAGGGCAAACCATATACAGGTCACGTGGATATTTGGTTTAAGATCCCATGAACATTTGGTTCAAAGAGAAAGAGAATAAAAAACATTATTTTTCTGCATACTCTAAATTATCAACACTTGACAGATTGTCTAATTATTGTAGTCAAGATCATCTCATCATTGAACATATCTTAGGTTTCCTCTCTGAAAATACACCAAGGAGTTCCACACAGTACTTGAATAGCTTGGAGGTATCCCCCCGCGGTGTATTTTTAGTGGGGTTGGGCCATACTGTGATTAGATAACATGGCGAGTGTTCAGAGGTGTGTATGGGAGCTACTCATCTTCCTGGCCCCCGCCTTTCATTCCATGTGGCTCCATAAGCATATCCGCAACAGGACCTTATTCTCATCTCTTCAAAAACTCTCCTATCACAAGGTGTGCACGACTGTGGGCCATTACTTTAATACCCTTGCTGTGTTTCCATGCCTATGTGAGAATGCCACTTAAATACTGATCAGAGAGATTCTTCTAATACAAAAATGTCAGGGTTCTCATTAGCCAAATCCTCCCACTTGAACTTCTGCATGGAGGATTTGCTCCCCCCCCCCCCCAGTGTCAGGGCCTTTCCGGGAGTGAGAGAAAGGGGAGCGGGGTGTGTTGGGAGTTTGGCTTTTCTCTTGGTACTTGCTGGGACACTGGCTAAGCTCACTCCCTGGGCCAGTTTGAGAAAACAGTGCTCCTTTCTGAAGTCCCAGCCTCTGCTTCTGTGGCCACTGTATGGAGGGCCATCCGGCTTCTGTGGGTCCTCGGTATTTCTATCTAAGACTGACCCTTGTCACAACAGAACTGCCAAGGGAGGCAGTGAACAAAGGTTAGATTCACTCCAAAGCAAGATTAGGGTTAGGTAATCACAGCTGAAGCGAGATTTTGGAGAGAGGAATTTTAAAAAAAAATCTTTTCACAGTTTTGAATTCAGATATTTAGTCTGTTTCTTCACATTTCTTTTCAGTTATACAGAACTGATTTAGGGGAAAGCACAGGCCATGTTTAAAGCACACATCCAAGGCAAGCTGCTGACTTTAAATTTCAGGATTAGTCCAGGAGGATTCCTTCATGCCCGTGTGCTTATTCTCCCGTGTGGGAATGGGCGGACATCAACTCATTGACTTTCATTTTTCAGTCTAACAAATGAACTTGAAAATCCAATCCAAAGCACCACACAGCACGGGCCAGTGTTCCCTCCGGCTTAAAATCATCATTTATCTAAAGTTCACCTTTCACTCCAAAATCTACTAATAGAACCCAGAGGAATTCAAGTCCTTCGACCAAGCTGCCCCAGTCCCATGCATCCTTATGCATCATATTATACATACATACATGCACTGTCCTTGGAGAAGTCATTTTGCTGAGTGCTGTTGACATACTGCTTAAACACTGGAATTGGAAGGCAACTGTTGAGACGGCCATGCAGGGATGTCTGCACTGTCTGCCTGGCCCTTGACCCATCTGCCCCACACCCTCATTTCCTGCTTTTCTTTGGATAGCGCTAAGCTCATCAATGCATTAAGAGTTCCCATAGACATCATAGAGCATGATGCCACCCCGGAAAGACTCAGCCTCCAGCCTCCAGCCCTCAGCAACAGTGGTTAGTTTGGACTCACTCGGTTTATCCAGATGCAAAGTCTAAATTGAGTAGTTAGTGGTAACATGTGTACATTACATGCACATTGATACATGTAATAAAGAATATTAGTAAGCTTGTCATTGGCTCTTCCAAGTCCATTGCTCACTGGACTTTACAGAGGTATGCAACATCTACCTTGATGGAGGGGCTTGAATGTTTAGAGGAGATCCCACATTTTCTTGTTGACACAGTGTACCTCAACTAGGTGTGAGGGGAGCAAGCTGATTATAGCCATTTATAGTGTAGTGGGAATGACTTGGCAGTCCCATCCCCAAGCCTACTCCTCTTCCTGGTTAAAGCTGATGAGATTGAACCTTTCGTTCATAGGGTGTTGCTAGGGAGCCTAGCCCGAGAAGTATCAAGAAAGGAGTAGTGTGACATTGTTTTCCTTGTCCCCCGGTAGTACTGAGGATGGCTGAGTACACAGCAGGCGTGCAGGAAAGATTGATTGGCAACGGCTGATGATAAGCTGGAGGCAGATTATCGAGGAGGCTCTTACACTGCCTTTTCCCAGAGTAGTTGTGAAAAATCACCGTGAAAAACTTAAGTCTATTATACACAACTTCTCCTTGGGCAACTACTGACTTATTGAGACTAATTGGGGTTATTTTCAATAAGTGAACATAGTCATGTTGCCCTATGGGGTTGGGGATTTGATATTGTCATCTGTGACCATGTAGAATTGCCACATGGTAGACTCAAACACACAGCCATCCAGTGCTGGCTAAGGAGCCTGCATTTAATATGGTCCAAATGTTAGCGAGTCTACTGCAGAGGGAAAGAACTAGGTTTTTTTTTTAAGGTACCATTTATGGACATAACACATTAAAATGCAATCATGTGCACTTTCTAGCCAGTTTGCATATTGAAACATGCTGTGAACATTTATCGTAAATGCCAAGAGAAACAGTGAGCTATTTGGTGTTTTCTTTTTTCTGGGTTGAAACCCTCTGGTTCCTTCCTGTAGAAGTGGCTGGCCATTTTTAGACAGGGTCTTGAGTAAGGATTCTCACCATCTTCTTCCATGGTAAATATAAAAACCCAAGGTGTTCCATATACTGAAAAATAGGGTCATTTCAAGTCATGATGATCCCACCTCACATAAGGAAAACTCTTGACATGCTTGTTCTCACTGCTGCAATGTTTCAATTTTCTCTAGAAACTTCTAACACATGATATCACTTGGATGGCTCCACACATTGGCTCTCAGATCTACATAAATGTACTTGAATCATGTATGTGGATAATGCTTTAAGTATCCTAGGTGATTGACCAGTGGGGACTGAAGCTGCTGGTCCATACCCTAGCTTCTTTAATTGTAGGTTCTGACATCATTTGGGATTGGGTACCTGAATGTGTGTGTGGTGGGGGGGGGGTGTCACAGAAAAATTGACATTAAAGCAATGTTTCTGAACATGCAACAACTAGAAATTAACTAAAAATGTGTAATAAATCCAAGGTGTTTCTGGTGATGCCCACCCATACTGCACCATGCAACCCTATTGCAGCCTTGGTTCTGAACTTACAACCCATGCATTTTTTTCACTGTGCATGTAGTCACACCACACAACACCAGCAAACACCACCTGAAAACCTCAGCCCAGCTCTATGCCTAGTGTATGCTATGAACTGCAGTATTTTACATACCAAGTTTTCTGCTCTCATAGAAACATAATTTTACCTACAAAGTTTTCTTTGCTTCTAGAAACATAATGGTTTAGTTTTAGAAAGTAAAGACATGATAGTTTCCTACCATCATTCTTTACCATATAAGTATCTAGTTAGTATATCTTTGGATTGCATTATGTTAGAACATTTGATTGTTTAATTATTGCTCTTTGAGTTGCTGATTTGAGTTTCATTAGGAAAGAAAAAAGTTAAAACTTGGCTTGGAATTAGAATAGACTCTCCAACCATTTCTGAAGTGTCTCTAAACACACTTCTGCCATTTTGTATTAGTACTACACACTTATGCAAAGCAGAGCCTCAGCACTGATGACTATAAAAATCAAAATATTGATCAACCATGAAAAATGTTAGTGATGCTTCCTGTCCTCTGGTATTACCTATCCATCTGAGATTTCATTCTTTATGTAAAAATCAGCAAGCCTATCCCACTAGAATACAAACTTGATTTAATTTTAGACAAATGGTAAAATTATGCCTAGCAATAAATTATTTACATGTTTTTATAATTAATTATCAGTATATGTTTGATTTGTATATATTTTTATATATCTTATACACCCAGTGATGTATAAAAAGAACTCAGATGGAAGGGATTATAAATGGAAACATTTTAAGAAGCCCTAGTTGATACAATGTCACAGTAACTATGGATGAATACAAGATTCAAATTTTGTCTCTATTCAGTCCTTGTACATTGGTTTGACAACCAATATTTTAATAGCCTTTAATGTTTGCTTGAGTTCACCTAATTGCTTAGACTTCTGAAATACAGCCTACCTTAGAAGCCAACAATGGTTTGCTGTCTTCTATTTCAATAACGACATCCCGGCATGGGGGTGCAGACATGAGGGAGGCTGGAAGGGAAAGAATTTTGTAATGTAGGACACTTAGAACAGCATACTAGAGAGCAGCCGGCTCCGTCTTCGAGTTGCGCAGCCACAGGCTAGAGGACAGAGGTCATCTGGGTGAGACTTTTCGATAGGGAATCATACCTGAATGTAGAAAATGGCCCAACCACTTGCTCCCTTCTCAGAATAGGATGTGGTTTTAGACACTTTATAGGGGACTGACTATGTGGCCCACCATTCCTGGTTTTGGGTAGTTAACTCCGTTCCTACGCGCAACAAGTACTTGAAAAAGAATTGTTTTGAAGACAAGAGAGATAGATCTTCAGGTAAAGGTGCTAGACGCCAGGCCCGATGACCTGAGTTTCATTCTCTGGACTTACACAGTGGAAGGAGAGAACTGATTCCTGCAAGTGGCCCTCATTCCTCCACATAGCAATACACACACACACACACACACACACACACACACACACACACACACACACACACGAGCAATGCAAATGTGTAGGGATGGGCACGAGGGTGGCAAATCTATGTCTAAAAAGCCTCCTTTCCTTGGGAAACGAGCTAGAGAAACACAGAAGAGGGGTGGAAGAAGAAAGGAGACAGAGGAGGTGATGAGAGAGAGGGAGGGAGGGGAGGGGCGAAGAGGAAAGAGAAAACCACAGGGATGGATCTCTTTTCAGTAACCTGAAGCTGCCCTTGCCCTCCCGGTGCACAGAGGGAGAACGCCCTGACCTTACATGCAGTTTCCCAGATGTATCTGGAGGACAAGCTGGCACTTAGGCACAAGAGTCACCAGGTTTACCTCACTCAGTTAAAGGCAGGTGCCTGATGTAGGGGTGGGGTCCCAGGGGCATCTTTTTTGGTTTGTTTTGTTTTTCGAGAGGGGGTTTCTCTGTGTGTAGCACTGGCTATCTTAGAACTCACTCTGTAGACCAGGCTGGCCTCAAACTCACAGCGACCAGCCTGCCTCTGCCTCCCCAAGTGCTGGGATTACAGGCTTGGGCCATTGCGCCCTGCTGCAGATAGGTTTTAGAGGCTCTGTAATATCAATTCCAAGCCTTCTGGAGGCTTAACCAGGACTGACTTGTGGCATACCTGCTTAACCAAAAGGCATCCATTTCACTCTTGATAGCTTGACCAGAATTTTCAGTGATAAATAGGAGAGGAGGATTATCCAGTCCTCCACCGAGGTCTAAACTCGTGAAGCCAGACTGTCTGGGATCTTGGCTGAGCCCCTGGCCCTTACCGCAGTATTAAGTACATGGTAAACTAAAAATAAGTATCTACTGAATGGGTAAGAACAAAACACTGTATTATAAGCTATTTATTATTGAAATCTAAGTTAAATATTATAGCCTGCCCTATCCATAATACTCACTATATGGCCGGGTGGTGGTGGCGCACGCCTTTAATCCCAGCACTTGGGAGGCAGAGGCAGGCGGATCGCTGTGAGTTCGAGGCCAGCCTGGTCTACAAAGTGAGTCTAGGACAGCCAAGGCTACACAGAGAGACCCTGTCTCGGAAAAAACAAAAAAACAAAAAACAAAAACAAAAACCTCACTATATGATCTAAGGTGACTCATTTAACCTTTTCCTTTATGAATAACGATGGAATGTCCTTCTAACAATTTCACAACACCTTTGCCAAGTGTCAGTGAAGCGGGACCACAGGTGCAGTCACTTGGAACTGCAATCTCCTTCCTAGAGCTGTCCAGAAAACCACAAACCTGAAACCTCAGCATTTGAGAGGGAGAGGTTGAAGAATGCAGGGTTCAAGGTCACCCAGTGCTATAAAGGAAACCCTTCTGCTTTAGAAAAGAAAATCTCCTCCTTCAGGGCTCATGGAGCTCCATAAAGCTCTAGCCCCACACACAGGAGGCCCTGTGTCTCCGCACCAATTGTTTACAGAGCTAACCTACACACATTCATTTCCTTGCTGGATTCTTGCAATTTGAGGAGAAGATAGTTTTTGTCCCTTGATCTCCACAGCATTTAGACCAATGGATGGCATTCTGTGAATGCTCAATAACCATTTGCTGGAGGCTGCCTGTCCCCATCCCTGTGGCTGATGTGGGAACAGCATCCCTTGTGTTTCCAGGGTCCTTCCTCAAAGGCAAATAGGAGAGATCCTGTGGTGGGCAACATTGCCTCAAAAGACACCCTGTGCCGATGCAGGAGCAAGACATGCCAGAGGGTGGGCTCCTGAGCACTGGATTCTTCCCTCAAAGTAGCAAGAGTCTAGTCTGGCTGCACCACTGACCATCCATAGTTCCCTGGAAGAACTGCCTAGTACACTGTACATCAGGCCTTTCTTCCTCCACAGCATCTAGAGAGATGTAAAGATCCAGGCCAGGTGTGAAAAGCTCAAAACCGTAATATGCAGAACTGCCTGCAGACGTACCTTTTAGCTGTGGCACAATGTCCTCCTTTCCTGCGTATGGATCACAGCGAAAGCGGTCCAGGTGGTCAATGGTGCACTGGCCGACCACAGGCTTCCGCCCAAACTGCCTGTGGTCAATGACCTTGATCACCAGCGGAGGCATGTACAGTTCTTCCTTGGGTAAGAACTAGGGAATCACAAAAACAGGTGTCGCTTTTCTTTTCAAGATCTAACCGGGCAGCTTTGCCAGTCAGCTCCCCCAAGGGACCCACCCAGATTTTTTTTTTTTTTTTTTTTTGTCCAGTAAGTATATAAGCCAGGGAATCTTCCATAAGTATTTCAAGGACTGCGGTGCTTGGTAACTGGCTCAGAGCTTAGAGCATCCTTTTTCAGGCCAGCCCTGGGAGGTCAAATCCTACCTCTGCTGTCACAGAGCACATGGCCTTAGGGAACTTTTCTAACTGTTTATGCTTAGCTGCTTCATCACTAATTGTAGAGTTACGGGATCCACATGGGAAGCACTTTAGAGTGTGCTTGGCAGGCATAGAGTGGAATGGGTCCTTGTCACTGACCTCCTCCTCCTCCTCCCACAGTCCTCTTCCTGAGGGGGAATTTCATGGGTAGTAGCTGTCCAGAACTTTGGTCATCTACTAGCCAGACCTCAAGCAGAATTTAGGAATGGTGGAGGCCGAAATGAACCTTCAGGGGAAATAACAGGCTGGAAATTCTTCAGTACTGGAAGTTCAAAGCCAAAGTGGGTGCTTATTTTGCATGGAATGTGAGGGCCTGGATGACACTGCCCTGACCAGAGAACACGGCCTGGCCTGGAAGCCTGGTTGTGGTTTGGGTAAGTGCCTGCCGCTGGCCTTGAGCTGGACTGGAGGATGGGCTTTCCCAAATGCCTCCACGCTCATCTGTTGACCAAAGCTAGGTTCCAGACTAGGAATGGGAAGGGGAGGAGGGGCAAGAGCAGACAAGGATGGGCAGAGTGTCTTAGCGGAGGCTAACTGATTAGGGATTCTCCTTCTACACGCCCCTGTGGCTGTCCATCTGCAGAATCATGGGGAAAGGTTCTGGCTTTTAAAGTGCAAGGACCGGGCCAGGCGTGGTGGCGCAAGCCTTTAATCCCAGTACTCGGGAGGCAGAGGGAGGCGGATCGCTGTGAGTTCGAGGCCAGCCTGGTCTACAAAGTGAGTTCAGGACAGCCAAGGCTACACAGAGAAACCCTGTCTTGAAAAACCAAAAATAAATAAATAATAAAGTGCAACGACCCCAGTCCAAGCTCTGGCCACTCACGTGCTGTGTCCTCCCATGTACATTAGCTAACTTTTCATTTCTCTCCAAGTGAAGGAAGGGTTGTGAATGCTCTGCACGCTGATCTGGAGTTGTAGGTGAAACTAGAGCACGGCCATTGAGGCACAGAAAGATCTACTCTTGCTATGAGGCCAGGAAAACTGTTTCTCCTCTCTAGGCCTGGACCACCTCAGATGCAAAATGACAGACTCAAACCACATGACCCCAAAGTTTATGAGTAGTGCATTGGGGACATAAAGGAAAACGACTCCCATCTTTATAAGTAAATGTCCTTATTTTAATCTTTTATATAGCAATAAAGATTTTTTTTAAATAAGAGTTAAAGAGTGCAGTGTAGTGGTGGCGCACACCTTTAATCCCAACACTCGGGAGGCGGAGGCAGGTGGATCTCTGAGTTCAAGGCCAGCCTGGTCTACAGAGCAAGTTCCAGGACACTTAGGGCTATACAGAGAAACCCTGTTAAGAATTCAACTTCTTTAAAAATAGAGAAGTTGGATTGTTTCCTCTTGGTCTAGTTATAACGTGTGGAGTGTGTGAGTCCCATCTGAGACATCTCACACTTCTAATAACTTCAAAAGATCAAAGAAGGGGTCCATGTCATGGACTGTTAGGACCATGCCCCGTCACAGTCACACGCTCTGGGGTCCTCCACAGCTGTTCCTCCCCCGGACATCCAGACCCTAGCAGGAAGGTTCCGGCCCATGTGCAGTCTCACTGCTCAGCGTCAACAAGCTGGCCTTGAGGGGTTGACTAAGGGCCTACATTAGAGACCTAACACTGGAGAAACAAGAACTACTCATAGAAACTTTCCCATCACTGGAGCTGGTGGAAGCTTTCAGAAACTGGCTACAGATGCTCTAAGAAAGGAGAAGTCTGGAACTGAATCAACTGTGAGAAAGCATGCATCCCCACTTCAGGTACGAACACACATGGGCTCCCGCAGGGCCTAGTTACTGTACCACTTTCATGAAGAGAACAGAACTCGGGAAGTTGGGTGTCTTCTTAAGGTTCTTGATCACCACCGACTCTACTCTTTCCCCTCCACACTCCACCACGAGACTAGGGGACGTGATAGAAGCCATCTGGTAGTTTTTCATGTTTCTTAAGCCCCAGGCTAGAATCTGGGAAAACAAATTAAAAATTAAAAAGGAAGGAAAACACACACACACACACACATGCACTCGCTCATGTGGAAAAAATCCAATCTCAGTCACCAGTAAGTCTTTAAGATGGAGTGATTCATACTTGTGTAAAATACCAGTGACTATTATCTTCAGGAGCCTGCAGAAATGCAGAAAAAGTGGTTTTGTCCCTTTCCCTTTGTCAGCCGGCTAAAGAGAAAGCAGAGCAGGACCCATGCTGTGATCTACTTTGGGGCACTCTTCGGGGATGAGGTATAAACCCCTCGATGACCGGAAGTGACTTGCAAGCATTCCAAACCGATAGCGGTTGTTTGAAGAGTCATGTGTTTGCCTTGGACAATGGGCAGCAAAACAAAGGCGCTAACGATGCTGCCCTTATCAGGACACTGTCTATCTGGCCCCCAGGTTAGCTCCACCACCCTGGGTCTGCCCTAATTATCTCCTGTGCCTCCACTGTCCACTTGCTTTCCTATGCCCCACCCCTGCCTCCCTTGTCAGATGAGTCTTCCTTGCACTTTCTCTTGGGCCATCTTCTCTTTCTCTAACGAGTTCTCCCAAATCTCAGAAATCTGCTTCTTGTGGCTTTGTTAAGATTTTCATGTTCTATAACTGTTTCTATTTCGGCGGGGGGGGGGGGGACTGGGCTGGGTAGATTTTATAGGAAGTTGGAGACAGCAAGAAAACATGCCGCATGACGTCACCCCCTCCACTAATGGCTCTTGCTCTATAGCCATACCGTTTGGTTTGACCAGGTAAAACTTAGAGGGAACACATACCTCAATAGCAGTGAGCTGAACCACAGGCCTGATCCCCTGAGGGACCATGTATAAGTTTGGTGCTCTTTGAGAGGGAAGAATGGGAAGGTTGGAGCCGTCCTGTGAAACAAGCACAGACTGTCAATACTGACCTCTCACTAAAGCAAAGAGTGCCTGGAGTTACCGAGATGCTTTAAGCAGCTCCGGGAACACAAGCGGTACCTTGTTCCTCAGGATGAGCTCTGCTGTTACAAGGACATCCCCACAGGCCTTGTCTCCATTCATAACTGGGTGCCAGAGAAGCTTGGGTGTGCCGTCTATCTCTGAGTTCAGTTTCACCAAAGGAGAGCAAACGCTTCGACCTAAAAATTCATCTTTGCCCTAGAGGAGTTAAACCACACTCAAACTCCTGGACAAACAACCCTTCTGACCTCTACTATGGCCCCCAAGTCGTCTTAAAAGTTCATATCACCTACCACTTGGTCGTTGTCAAAAAGCTCTATGATAACTTTGGGTGGGTTCTGTAGAACCGTTTGGGGTTCCCCAAAGATTTCAACCTCATCAAATATAATGGTTTGGTCCCAGGTAGGGTTCAGGGTGGAGTGGATGATCTCCGTGGTTTTGCTTCGATGGAGAAAGGAGACGTGAGCGTACGGATCTATGGACAGAAAAAAAAAAAAAGATAATAACAGTAGAATCACATGAAGTTTGCCTTCCTGGGAGAGCTCATTTCAACCTAAGACTTTTCTTCCAGACATAGTGGTCATATGCTTTCACCACCCATTTGAAGACAAGGACTTTAGAAAGTGGGGTACCATAAAAGATGGTAGCATGCTAAGTTGGAAGTACCTAACAGGAGGGAGGGGGTTTGGTGTGTGCAAAGGGCTGTCTCTATAGAATACTTATCCCCACCAAGGCTAATCAGGCACCCAATCTTTCACATGCATTATCTGGAGTATGAACTTTGTAGCCAAACAGATCTGGTGTCCAGGCCTTGGCTCCATGACCTTGGAAGAAAAAGACTTAAGCTTTGGTTTCTTCCTCTGTGCCATGAAAGTAATATCTGCTTCCAGGTGGGTAGAGGAATAGACACCATGAAGAGCTCAAGCTGCTCAGGACAGAGCCTATTATCCACGCTGCTGATAAATACCAGTTATTTTCATGGTTTTGCGTCTACTCTTATCTATACAAAAAGTTTTATATCTGTGCGCTGGGTCTCAAGAAAATAGCAATTAATGAGAAGGAATCAGCTGCTTTCAGGATTTACAGCTTGGATCAGCAGAAGGCTGTTTCCACGCATTGGGAATGGGATAGAAGCAATCTTAGGTGCCGAGAAGTATTCTGTGGCCTCCAGATGACGAGAAGTAACATATTCCAACAATAAAACAGTGTCTAGCTTAATGCCCTTGTGTGTACCAAGGGGGAACTTATAGCATCGCAGGCAGCCATCACATGACTAAACTTTTTTTTATTTCGCCCCATTGATAAATCTTGCATCTCTGGGAATACGCTTCGAGTTATATGCAAACACCAGGGAAGGTTTTTCTAAGAATTCTGATTGGATCTACAGTGAGGGAGTGCCCCCTGGTGGATTCTATTTGAAAACTCCCTCAAGAGCTTTTTTTTTTTTTTTTTTTTTTGGAGCTTTGTCCCACAGAGTAGAATAATCATGACCTCATTTATAGACTGCACCTAGACAATCTAATCTAATTTATTAGGAAAAGAAATTATTCACAAATAATGTGTGGGAGGAGTTCTTGGGACACAATCGACACGGTGCATGATGATATCAGGGAAGTGTTTTAAGAGCTGGTTCCATAGAAGAACCAGGCAAGCTTTGCTGGCTTGTAGGTCTTAGCACGGAATGCCCCTAAATAGCCCAGGATGGCCCCTGAGCTATCTGCACCTGCAGAGGAAGGAGCACAGCCAAAAACACATGTGCAGATGGTGAAGCCTCATAATTATATAGTGCTAGAAGGTGGCCGGGGTGAGGGTAGGAGTGAGGGTCGGGGAAGGCAGCAGGGGAGACAAAAAAATATATATATGTATAGCTCACAGCAAGGTGCCATGGGCTAATGGGCTAAATGTGTGATTTTTTTTTTTTTTATCATCTTACGAGTATATAACCAATGAGTGTAAAGACTCTTAATTTACTAATGGGCTCAGGACCCAGATTTAAAATGCTGCCATGCACACAAAGAGAGCACGGAAGTTGCTCTTCACGGCACTTTATTGCTCAATCAGTGATCAAGAGCCACGTGTCTCCTGTGTATCCATAGCACCGGGCAACAGTTCTTGAAGCTGACAATTCCCCAATTGGGCTGTTCTCTTCAAGTATACCAAAGCCGTCTCCATACGAAAAGGGTTTTAGTGTAGGAAATGAAAACAAAACAAGACACGAAAACCACCCGATGAGCAGTGGATTGAAGCTCGCCTACCATGTACTAGACAGTGTTGGGGATTTTCCCTTCACCTGAAAAGCTGTCTTTGTCCAAAGCCATGAGGTTCCTGGCTTGATAAATGTAGCAGCGCAGGTGGTAGATGTAGACTCCTGAAAAGAAGAGGGGGGGGGGGGCAAGAAATAGGACACTGTTAGCAGGATTTTTATGAACTATTTGGAGGTGATACGTGTTTCAGACACGAGGGTCACCTGATCCATTTCCCCATGGCAGTGAGCACAAATATTCCCAACACAGTGGTTTCTTATAATGGAAAACTTACAGAAGTCCCTGTGTCCACGGTTTTGCTTTTCATATTTCAGTTGCCCGTAATCATCTCAGGCCACAAACATTAAATGGAATTGTCCAGAAACAAACAATTCACAAGTTTCATATTGCAAGCCCTGTAGTGTGATCAGTCTCAAAGGGCCCCGCTGCATCTCACTTGGGATGTGGGTCGTGCCTTTGTCCAGTGTTTCTGTGCTGTATGTACCACCTGCCTGCCTATTACTAATTGGTTCCTTATCTCAGCATTGTAGAGCTTGTGTTAAGGAACCCTTATTTATATAATATTGGCCATCTTAATAACTCTCATATTCATCATTAGTTACTTCTCTTTACCTGTTGCTGTATCTAATGTATAAAATAAACTTCATCACATGGATGTGTCTATGTTGAGACAGTTTATAAGTAGGGTTGGCAGGAAATCTTAGATTAGATCTTAGAGATAAGAGGCAGGGGAGTGTAACGGGGAGTGTATTTTAAAGTACTGTATGCCAGGTATGGTGTTGCATACTTATAATCCCAGAATGCAAGGGGCTGAGGCATCCTGGATTACACACAGAAACCCTTCCTCCAAAGATAGATAAAATAGAACCAGATAAATAACTGTTGTAACCGTCCCAATGCCAGCACGGCAGTGGTTGTGAACTTCCTGGGTTTAGTGCACAGCTGCTCATCACAGACTGTCAGAGGAGCCTGGGTCTCTAGCAGCCACTGAGCAAGGTCTCAGTGCTATGTTAGGTCCATGTCTGGGGTAGTTATCTGTTAAAAAGTTTCTCTGACTTTTAAATGTGTTCAACCTACTGTTATTAATGCAGCACACACAGAAACTCACACATTCCCATGTATGTACACACACATGCACACATGCACTCATGCATACACACACTCACACACACACACACACACACACACACTCTCACACACACACAATTTGAGGGGTAGCAGAGTATTGTGACTGAGTGCATGAATTCGAGAACCATGAATGCTTGAATATATGGAACATATGAGTACCTATGTAAACATGTGCCATTATTAATAACATTCTGAAATTCATTGAGATCAGACTTTCCTTAAAGTTTTAGCCTTTTTTCCATAATTAAAGTAACAATTTAGAGTTTTCTAGCAAGTAGATAGTAAAATCAGTGATTTGATCATTCTTCATTCCAAATATCATATGGGTTTTTGAAATGTATTTTAAAAATCCTCTTCATTAAGTGAAGAAGTTAAAAGTTACCCTCGTCTGTGTAGAGTCTTTAAATAACACCTGACAATTTGTAGAGTTTTCTAGAGGTAAAGTGACAGACAAAGAATTCACAGCTGTGTTTAAAACGTACTGTCAAAATTACAGGAAACAATGGGCGTGTTTGCTCCGAACACAGTGGTGGCACTGTGCTTCTGTTTGTCCATGCTCTTCCCATCTCCATCCTCGGTGGTGTCTGCCCCCTAAAGAAAGAGGAAATCTTCATCAGCACCACCATCCACCATCACTCATTATCATCCATCATCTTCGCTATCATCATCACCATCATCCACAATCACCATCACCACCATCATCATCACCACCACCACCACTACCAGCACCATCATCATCACCACCACCACCACCACCAGCACCACCAGCACCAGCACCACCAGCACCAGCACCACCAGCACCAGCACCACCACCACCACCTAAAAACAAACAAGTGAAGAGGTGAGAATAACAAGGAACTGCAATGGTGACTTTTAGGACAGCAAGTGACTTCTTCAGAGTCACCTCGCCAGAAGATGGCAGAGTAGGAGGTAGAAGTTAATTCTTCTGCCTCAAGTCCAGGCTTACCAAACCCTGCTGCTGAAAGAAGGGAAAGATGGGAAAATAGTGGATGTTCTCCAAGACTGGGAGGAAGAAGTCAAAAGGTAGCAGAGCACGGTAGGGTCAGAGTGCAGAAGGGAAAATGTTTTGAAAACGGTTCTCTCTCCCTCCCTCCCTTCCTCCCTCCCTCCCTCCCTCCCTCCCTCCCTCCCTCCCTCCCTCCCTCTCTCTCTCCCTTTTTGTGTGTCTATTTGAGTGGCATGTGTGTGTACCTATGTGTATGGCCAGAATAGGGCATCAGGTATCCTGTTCTGTCATTTGTCCCTGAAGATAGGGGCTCTCGTTGAACTGGAAGTCACTGGATTTTGGCTAAACTGGCTGCTGGCAAGTCCTGGTGACCCTCCTGTCTCCTCTTGCTGCCACCCCGATCTCAGTGCTGGGGTGACAGTCATCCACTGCCACATCCACACAGCTTTTTTTTTTTGACATGGGTGCAGGGTAGCTGAACTCAGGTCCTCGGGCTTGCACAGCAAACATCCTTAACCACCGAGCCTTCTCCCTGGTCCGTGGAAATGTTGCTTGGCCACAGATCACCCACTGCTATTTTCTACTCATTCCTTCCACCGACCTGGCCCCAGCTTGTCATTTGTGAGCCATATTTCAGTTTTTCTCCCCCTTATGTCTGTATATTCAGCTTTTTCGACCTGTTGTTAAACCAAGCCTCTCTGCCTGCAAAATTACCATTTGTTTCCTTAAGTCAACATCCTGGCAGACATACATGGAAAATGCTGAGAGAAATAGAAGTGCCCACAGTGCTGTTCCGAGGAGCTGTTGCATGGTAGTGGTTTCTCCCTAAGATGGGAGCCACTGGACCCTCACTCAGGGGCGTACACCTTTTCACCAATTTCTTCTCAGCTGCGCAATGCTGGGGCTAAGGGGCCTCTCCAGCCTTAGCTGTGCTTTCTGCACTGCGCACCCCCTTCCTCTGTACCAGTCTTACTCACACTTTAGCTTCTGGTTACTTACGAGGGCACCTTCAAGTTTAAAGATGGCAGCTGCACCGTGTGTCTCTGAAGGAGCCATTTTTCTCCTCCAGCGCCTGCGGCGAAAGGTGTCGGAACTGCGCTGTTTCCAGTGGAATTTCCAGCCAATTAACGAAGCGTATTCCCAGCCCTCCCGGTCTTCAAGTTCTTCCATGGCCTAAAATAGAAGCACAACTTTCAACGATAAAAAGATGTGGTCACGGAAATCTGCTTTCTGTCACATACTGCGTGAGGAGCCAGGGTTGCAGCAAAGATGGAATAGAGGGGTCTCTGGCTTTGCAGAGCTGACAGACTGTAGGAATAGAGAGAGTACCATTTAGACACTGGAGCGAGTGAGAGTGGGTGGGTCCTTCCTCGGATTGCTCATGAGAACACATGATTATGATACTGTTTGGAATGAATTACTATCCGTATTTTAAATATGAGTAAAAAGTATTGTCCCTTAGGATTTAAATGTCTTGTTTATGCCAAGAGCTGCTGTCATTAGTAATAATGTAATAGGTCAGACTACATTGCTTCTGTGGCAACTATTAACCCAGTACAATACTTTTAAGTTAAGACAATTTATATGCACTTGATCTGTTTTCAATGTTTTATTCTATGCCTTCAACACGCCTGTGCCTGTGCCACAGGACAGAGATTGTCCTCGAGACTGAGGAATCACTGAAAAAAAAGATAGTGTGGCCTTTGTCTTCATGTATTTGATATTTGAATGGCCAAAAACTTATCTAAGTGTCTTACAAGTGTGACCAGATGGAAAAAATGAAAAATAATTTTGAATATTATTGACTAACCTAGAAATTAGAGATCCATGGAGGGCTATAGCTAGTGTGTGGACTTTAATTTTTTTCCATTTCCAATGAACATAAAATCCATATTTGACATGATCTAGCAACCTCCTCTGTGATGGTGTGAATAGTGACAGTGGTGTGTTTTGTGAGGCCAAGAATGAAACAGGTGAGAGCACACAATCGCAGTCTCAGGAAGGCTCATGGGGAGAAGTGAGGTTTCCGACCAGTGTCCCAGTGCCCTCCCCAAGTCATGGTGGTGCTCATGTGGGAAGAGGAAGTGAAGCACATTGGGACCCTTCTCGCCCAGTTGGGATGCAATAACGCAGCGTTTAAGCCTCATTCATGTTAGCACACCCCGTACTGGGAATGTGCTGCTAAGCCAGGAGGACCCCAAGATGAAGGGGCTCCAGCTTCACTCTCCAGAAGCTGATCACTGAGTTAACTTCATTGCTAGACCAGAGTTGAGCATTAGAACAATAGAAAGAGTCCCTGCTTAAAATTAGTCTAACCTGGGCTCTGTTCCTTTCTGGAGATACGACCTAGAGCAAGTCTATTTCATGGCTATGAACTGCATCTGTGGCTCTGCAGAACCAGCCCGGTAGCCGGGCCTCCGCATGGGGTGGCAGGCAGAGCGCCTGGGTCCAGCACCCTCCTCCCGCCCCTCTTACCCTTGCAGTACTAGAAGCCGTCTGTGTCAAATCTTTCTTGCGTCTTCGGACCAGTCTCCGCCGTCTGTGAGTGTGGTACATTTTCTCTGCAGCGACCCAGGATTTGGGCTTATTATCAGGAGGAATGCTAATTCCATACTCCCATCCTGCAACAGAGTTTAAGAATAGTTACCCCAAAGAGATACATCTGTGTGATCAGTAAATGACTTGCTAGGAAACATGTAACTCCTCTCTCTGCTCACAGATGTTCTGTGCTATTGTGACTGTCACAGGGTTGAGCATGCCTAATCTGAAAATACAATGTGTGTCATGCTAAAACTTTTTGGTGCCATCATGCCACAAATGCAAAAGTATGTATGCATGTATGCGTACATACATACATACATATCCAAATATTCCAAGGTAAACATTTCTCAAACCAAAAATGACTTCTTCTGGGCCCCAGCAATTTTTGTAAGAACTACTCAGCCTTTCTGCTTCTTTGGGACTGAAACCAGGGACCTGTGAACAGCAGTAAGTGCTCTGCAGCCGAGCTACATCCCTAGCCCTTCAGTAGTGTTTCCTGCAAGTTGTCACACCTGTCTGTTCCAACTTGCCAACATGCAGCTATGTGGTTGGTGCGTGGTTATTGCTTAGTAAATGCTGTGATGTGCATCACAGGCAATGTAGAATTCACCGTGTGGTCAGAATCGTATGTATCAATCGTGCTCTGCTTGAGCGTTATCACCTCTCAGAGGAAAGAGTTAAGTTTGACGGTTCCAAATGGTAAGTTATTTGACTGGCCATGTCAGTCACGTCATCGCCTTGGGGTGACTTGTAAGACAACTTGCCATTCTCCTACCTGAGTCTAGGACCTCTATGTTTGACTATCCCGGGGAGACTGTGGAGAGTGTGGCTAGGAAAAAGGAAACCCAAGCTCTAGATCGTTCCTCTGTTCTTACTGTGGACTTCTAAGTGTCCCAGAGTGCAGCTGCCCAGCCCCATCACCTCCACTTTCCACTTCTAACATCTCCTCAGCCCGCAGCTGTTCATCTATTTGTTTGAGTCAGATACTCATTTGAATCGTCACAGGTAGCACCACATGACCTAACTGTCATACACAGGTGGGGATAGGCCCCTCCCTCCTGTGGAAGCTCTGCTCTGATGAACCAAGGCCTTTCTGCAGACTCACACTCAGGCAAACAGTTACACGTGTTACCTCTCTCATCCACTGCTCGGTTTATGTCATATATCCATGCATCGTCTTCCCACTCCCAACCTGGAGGGCAAGTCAACTCGTTGGGTGATGCTGCCTTATCTCCATTCTAAGAGACAGACAGACAGACAGACAGACAGACAGACAGATGTGAATGAGATCCAAGGGTGAGGAAATTTCCTAATACTCAGCTACAGAATCTGTGTATCTTTACAGATACCATCTTTGAGATCCATTTTATTCAGGAAAAAAAAAAAGGCTCCAATCTTTACTTACACACAAAAGCTACCTTAAAGTCACTTGTCTCCTGGACCTTCTGTTTTTACTATTCGAGAATAGCATTAAGTTGAACCATGTGACATGCTTGGATTTGTAAGCCAAAATGGTCAACATTAGCCATTTCATATGGTCTCACTTAATGCTATTAGATGGTGCCACATCTTTATGAGAGTTTATTCAGGAAACCAAAACTAAGCAGAAGAGAGAACAGATGAAGCAGTAATGCTCATGCGTTCAAGTTAAAAAAAAAAAAAAAGCTACCAGAAGCCCATGACACTGATCATGTGGGGTTGAGCAAAGTTTATACTAAACATTGGCTTATGTTGACCTTAAAAACTCAAGAGGTATGATAACCAAGTTCATACGTAAAAGACATAAAGGTGGCTGTAAATGTGGAAAACGACTTCATTTTGAATTAGGAGGATGCAGAGTGGAACAGGGAGCGGGTACCACTTGCTTATGGATCAACAAAGGTGATGCAGTGGGACAGTATTGAAGCAAGGTCCCCTGCTACACTGCTGCTGGGAGTGTGTGCCACTTCCCTGCAAAGCAATTCGACAATATTACCACTGTGTCCTTATGCACTTAGACTTTCACTGCACAACTCCAAGGATATATTTCTAGACATAGGCTTTCATTAACTGTGCAAAAACAGTTGTCTAAAGATACGCACTGTCTTTTTTATAAAAACCAAAGCTGAGCCAGGCATGGTGGCACACACCTTTAATCCCAGCACTCAGGAGGCCGAGGCAGGCAGATCTCTGTGAGTCTGAGGCCAGCTTGGTCTACAAAAAGAGTCCAGGACAGCCAAGGTTACATAGAGACACCCTGTCTTCAAAAAAACCAAAATTAAAAACCAAAGGTGAACTAAAATAAAAAACCTCACCCCAAATCCCCAATTCCCAAATGTCTATGAAATGGACAAATAAATGACAATAGAGTCCTATAGCAAAGTTCATACCCCTGTATGTACAGTTATCAAAAGATGACCCGGAGCTGAAGAGATGGACCAGTTAATAATTAGTTGAGAAGCGCAGCATGCACATAAAATCCAGGAGTGAAAGTACACATTTATAACCCTAGTGCTGCAGAGGAGGAGATGAAGAGATCCCAGGAGCTTGTTGGCATCACAGCCCAGCTCAGTCAATGGGTGCCAGGTTCACTGAAAAATCCTTGTCTCAAAAACATGAGGCGGAGAGTGTTTGAGGAAGATGCCGGATGTTGACGTTGCCTCTACACGCATGTGCACACACTTGTATGTGTGCCCCTATGTATATCCATGTGAACATGTACACATGCAGGTGCGCAAATACATCATTATGTGAAATATGCATGTTGTAGACCTGTGTGTACAACATGATTGTAGTCAGAAGAGAAAAAAAGCCACATGTATATGAACAGAAGTCTGCAACCATGATTATTTTGTGGAGGACAGTGTTAGGCAGAGAAAATTACTTCTCATTTCTTAAAACACTATTTGGATTTTTTAAAAGGTTTTTAAAAAAATGCGCTTAACATTTTTATTTGTGGGGGTGTGTGCCAATATGCGCATGTGTATAAGAGTGCTTACGGAGGCCACAAGGCGATGTTGTACCCCATGCAGCTGCCGTACAGACATTTGTGAGACTCCAGCAAGGGGTGCTGGGAACTGAACTCCAGTGCCCTGCAGAAGCATCAGCTGCTGAGGCGTCCCTTCAGCTCCATTTTAAAATGTTGTTTCCATTTGCCTGTGTATTTCTTTAAAGTGAGCACTTCATTTGTCGTCACTTTTAAAACTACTTAGATAATAAATTCCTTACCTAAAAAATATGTACCACTCAAACTTTACCGTGTAGCCCTGTCTAGACAGAGGCCCAGCTTTTGTTGGACTGGGTGGTGATCAGGCACTCGTGTGGGTTCAGTTGTAAAGGGAAGATTGTTTGGAACAGGGCATCTAGCAGAAGAGAAGAGAGCTCATGCCCCATGATGCACAGAGGTGGGGCAGGAGGGTCTGTCTTGAGAGCATGCGGCTCACCGCATCCGTGTAGGTGTCCTCGGCCGGCTTCCACTCGCCTCCGGGATAGCGGGTTTCGTTCTGGTACACTTCATCAGTGAACTCCGTGTGACCCGCGTCAGCCTCAGTCAGGAGGCTGTGGGTGAGAGAGGGCTCCTGTTACCGAGGAGAAATGGAAACAGGACCAGGCACCCCAGCCATTCCACACTGTCTGCAGGCTTCCACAGGCTGGAATGACACCAGCTCTCTTCTCGCTTGAGCCCTTCGGTTTCACCATTCCAGATTCGACTTTGAACTAAAAGCTTTTGACATTCATTCACTTGGAGAAGGGGGGGCTGGTGGGGCAGTGAGACCTAAATTACAGAGGACTCCCCGCACTGGCAAGGTTGTTCCTTCCTAGTAATTAGGGTGGAGTCAGGAAACCCGTGCTGTGAGCAGCTTCCTGCAGGGACCACAGGGTCGTCCACGCTTCTTATTTCAGTAGAGGCTTTCCAGTTTTTTCTCAGTAAAACTCTTGGCTGATAGTTCAAAGAACAGGGAAGTACTCCTCCTTGTCTGTTCTATTTTAAAAAATGGAGTGGAGGCAGGCTTGGAAGATGTGTGGAAATGTGTGCCCGTGGTTTGCTCTACCCGACATAAACTGATGGTTTCTAAGCGGAGAGCCAAGCCATTTCATTTCAGACTGCAGACTCTTTTGGGCCCTTGAGGGCTCTGTACTGACTCTCTGCCTTGCCAGCTTCTTTGCTTGGATTTAGCGCTCCTTCAAAAACCCACAGAAGAAAGCACAGAGGCTCCAACTTTGTCTTTAGTTTTCTGCCAAGGACCCTCAAATGACGGTTCTTTTTCCTTTGCTTCCTCCCCTCCCCCTCGCTGCAATCAAACCCTGGAGGGGAATCAAAAAGCAAATGTCCCCGACCATTTGTATAAATTGAAATCATCCATCACTCCTTGACGCCCCAGAGGCGGCCATCTCTGGCATCTGGGCCTTGTGTTTTTCCAGTCCCAATTCTCTCTACCTTTCCCCTGTCTTCGCCTCTTTCCTTCTCTCTACTCCAACTTCCCCCCTCTCTCCTCACCAATCCCCAGAACTCCAAACAAAGCAAACAATCTCACAACAGAAGCAAAGGTGTGTGGGCGCTGGGTCTGGCCTGGCCCGCTAGAGGGCGCGTTCTCCTCCCTTGTTAAGGCCGGTGCTATGACTCCAAAGATGAAACTGTAATCCGAGACCTTACAATACAGGTCCCCAAGCGAGCGTGCCATCACAAGGTGGCCACAAGAGGGAGCTCTGGCACTAATGCTGCCAGCAACATTTTTTATTGTTAATTGATTGGGACTCACTAGTTAGTGAAGGATGACCTTGAATCCCTGATCCTCCAAGTGCTGGGAAGACAGGTGTAGACACTCCTCATAGGTTATTCAGTACTGGAGCTCAAACCCAGGGCTTTGTGCATTCCAGGCAAGCATTCAGCCTGCTGAATCACGCCCTCAACCGTGCTGGCAATATTTAGAATCTGGGATCCCAAAGACCTCTGGGGTAAGTATATTAGCCTTCTATTACCCTATAGTTTTCTTTTGGGGCGTTATTGGGACTTAAACCCAGGACCTCACACATGTGAGGCAAGCAATGAACCACTGCAATATAATATCTTCAAGTACACATTTCTTTTCTTTTTAGTAGCAACTTTTGAGATATAATTCACATACCACATAATTCACCTCTTTGACAAGTACTCCTAATGTTTCCTATAGATGTTCAAGCATGACTGAGTGTTGGTTCGGGTGCCCTGTCATACTTAAGCTGCAGCCCCAGAAACACCATTTACAGGAATCTGTGCCTTTGGATAAGTACTTAATCTCTCTAGGTCTCATTTTCCTCATTTGCAAAGTGAAGATCGTATTATCCTGTTTGGAGATGGTTCCCCATGAATCATGTGTGTTTGTGCACATCTTGCCAGCTGATCATTGATAGCCTTTGTGATGAGCTAGCTTATCAACAATGCCGTTTGGGGAATGGTCACAAACAACAGAGATAGTAGTATCTTTGTCTAGAGCAAGAGGCCAGCATGTCACCATGCCCACTAGAAAAGACTGGGATTCAGAAACCAGGCTCCCTCTCCTCAACACAACCCCACTGCAGGTACAAATTTCATCTGGCTCTCTTCTTGTCAGTCAGTGGGAGCATAGTGGACCACAGGAAGTGCTGATCTAGTCAGCTATTAACTCTTGTTGTGGGCCATTAAAATCTTTTGCCTCTGAACCAGGAATCACGCATCCTCTTGCCGCAATCCAGGAAATGGTGGCTGATAACCTCATTACTGTAGCTATTCTTCATATTTGTTTGTTTGTTTGCTTTTCTCCAAGACAGGGTTTTTCTGTGTAGCCCTGGCTATCCTGGAACTCATTCTGTAGACCAGGCTGGCCTCAAACTTGGAGATCCACCTGCCTCTGACTCCCTAGCGCTTGGATTAAGTGTGTATGCCACCACTGTCATAATTCTGACGATTCTTGCCTGTAGTCATGGCTCAGTTAGATGATGCTGGCGTTCTGCACACTGCCTAGTGTCTGGTCCCAAGGAATTCCTTTCCTCAAGCCAGGCATTTAGATAAAAGCCAGCATTCTCTCAGAGTCTCAAGAAACTAGTTCCTACCTGCTGAAAGAAGTCACTCAGCCTTCTTATCTCTGGCAAAAGGGACCTAAGGCTTTTCCACTAACATATGTAACAGATGAAAGAAAAAAATTAAACGAGGATATGATGCTCCTAGGCAAGGTAGAGCAGAAGGTTTATTGAAGAGCTGAGGCAGAGCACGGTCAAAGGCATCTTGAATGATCCAGACTGAACCAGGCCATGAGAGGAGGTGGGGGAAAGCAAGAGAGAGAGAGAGAGAGAGAGAGAGAGAGAGAGAGAGAGAGAGA
>OU015757.1:56793633-56826664 GCA_907169655.1 Acomys percivali
TGTGTGTGTGTGTGTGTGTGTGTGTGTGTGTGTGTGTGTGTGTGTGTAGACAAAGTCTCCTGTATCCTGTGTCTGTTTGCCTACATATTGGGCACCAACATTACTGTTACTGGCTCTAGTGCCACACGCTGGAAAAGCATCCATTTTCAAGTTCACTGGCTGGCGGTTACCTCTGAATTATCACACAAAGGGGCAAGCTGTTCTGAAATGTTCACTTGATAACTCTCAGGTGGTGGGAGGTGGGAGGAGCAGGGGTGATAGTTGTGTCTTCTTCTCATTTGTTCCACTAAGAATCTCTTAGAGGCATTTAAGGTGGTACTAATGTCAGCTAGAGGTAGGTGAAAAAGGAAAAGTTCTGCCCCACCAGAGAGAAGACAGGACTGTCATCAAAGGTACCATTTCAGCGAAGACGGTGAATGTGCCTTCTGCGAAGCTATTGAACTTCTTCTCCACAGCACTTAAACCCAGCCAGATATTCACTCGCAACTCCACAGGCACTTTGGGACCATTGTTTTTTTCTTGCGGATACTGTAGATGAACAATAAAATCTTAGGTGACACGGGACGGGCACCACACAAACTATGACATCACACTAAAGCCCAAAGCATGCTCAACCTCTACCCATTGCTCCCACCAGACTGAGTTTGTATTTGCTTTGGTTAAAGCTGACAAACGACCCTACAACAAAGACTGAAATAGCAGCTAACGCAGTAAGTTCCATGCAGCCATGCAGAATGCCTGGCCTCTCCCAGCTCTGCTTCTGTCCTCAGGGGCATCTTTTTCATCATTGATAAACTGTCTCTAGTTCAACCAATCAGTCAACCAATCAAAGTGTGAGCCGCACATCTCTGCCTGTCCTACAAGGACAGGACACTCTTTCTAATAGCATCAGTGTGAGATCTGTCTTCTTCGTTTTGTTGACATTTGCACAGATGGGGCAGTGATTTCATACTGCCCCCAGCAGTAATAACAGCACTTAACTGCCAAGTACAGAAGATGAAATGCCGGTTCCACTAAAGAATTCTTTTGACTTAAAAACAAAAATAAAAACACTAAAAAATTATAATGGATTTTTAAACCCTGAATAGGTTTCTAGTTTTGTTAAATCCCCACCCTTGAGTGCCTGGCTTCTTAATACTGAGTGTGATGAAAGGGGACATTTCCACAAGTCACCTCACACATTGGCACAAGACAGTTGTCTTGACAAAAAGTTCTGTTATAAATTGACCTAGAGATAGTTTCGTGTGTGTGTGTGTGTGTGTGTGTGTGTGTGTGTGTGTGTGTTTGTGTGTGTGTGTGTGTGTGTGTGTGTGTGTGTGTGTGTTGAGACATAGTCTTCTGTATCTTGTGTCTCCTTTTTCAATTTTAATTCCTATTAAAACAAATACTGGGGATACAAGCCGTATAAACAAAACCCTTTTGTAGTCTTCCATACTGTTTTTAATGTTACAAAGAGACACCAAGACTAAAAAAAATCCCACTGTACTGGAAGACTTCCCTAACTAGATAATGAGAATTAATAAGGTCAATAAATATATAGTTTTTATAAGCATTTTTTTTTTCTGTTTCGCAACTAGATTCTAAAACTTAACATGAAACACATCCCTCTGGCCTCTCTGGTTTCCTGTGAAGCTTTATTTGCCAGTCAGTTTGTTCTCACTCCTGCTGACAGCGATTATAATTGAAATTCTATTTTAAGTCAGATTCATTCTTCAGAGGACATTTGAAAGAAGATGATCACACCGACACTATTTACAGTCTCCTGGTTAAAGACCAATGTTTACACACTAGAAGTCAGCAGACAGCTCCTTGTTTCAGAGAGCACACTGCCTTTTTGCCTTTTAAAAATTGTTATTCCATTCTTAAATCCAAGGAAGTCCTGTTGGGGTAGGTACGAAGGGATCTCAAAGCATGCCAATGGAGCTATGTTGCGTTCTTAGAGGCAGCACCAGGCCTCTGTCAGTTTTCCAGGGAATGCTCAGAGAAGTTCTTCACCGGGAGCCCTAGGGTAGGATTATGCATCCTAGGAAGCTTGCAGAGTATGTGCAGAATATTAGGCACACACACAACCTGGCGGGAAGCACTTATGTTCTAAAATACTCAGAACTGGCGTGGCATTGTGACACATGTCTTTTGTCCCAGAACTTGGGTGGCATAGGCAGGTCGAATTCTGTGAGTTTCAGGTCAGCCTTATCTACATAGTGAGATCATGTCTCAAAAGAAAAACCCAATAATTAATGATGATGATGACAAATGATAAAAATGTTCAAAACTTCTGCTTAAAGTAGCAATTATCAAAGCTTTTCTATATTAGAGAGTCTTGTGTTTGTGATGGCTGATCACGACTGCCAACTTGACTGGATCTGAGCCAACTAAAAAGCAAGGCTTTGGGCATTCCTGTGAGCCATTTTCTTGATAGATTATTTGACTTGTAAACCTGTCTTAAATGTGTGCAGCCCAGCTAAGGAGATAGAAGAAAGGTGTCTGCTTTTTGCCTGCTTGCCTTCACTTTTGCTGGCAAGCTCATCAACCTTGTTGCTGCTACTGCTGTATTTTCCCCTAATATTAGGACTTGGATTCCAGCTTCCAATGGAAACTGAAGACCAATGGCTCTCCAGGAATCCTCTGAGCCTTCAGTGCCAAACTGAGACTGCTCAGACATCCAGCCTCATGGACTAATCAATTGCCAAGTTCTTGGCCTTTCTGGTTGAGACAGCCACCGTTGAGCCATGGAGACCATAGCATCTAAGCCAATCTAATAATTCCCCCTTTAATTCATTCTATCCATCTGTTCTTCTAGAGAATCTTGATCTCATGCCTGGCTATACAACCTCTCTTCCCCAAACACCTCCCAGCATCAATGGAGGAAACGTATTGTTTGTATGAGACATTAAGAGTTAAAAATTCATGTCAGAAAGCAAATGACAATGTCATGTCACGATTCATGTCAGAGACGTCTAGAGAGGTGTCTGTGGTTGAATGTCAACCAACCTCATGTCACCTTAAAATTAAGGCTCCATAAGAAGAAACCAGAACGGGTTGGAATTGATCTGACACGTCTTAGCTCTACAACAGATAGACTATTATAATGCAACTGCCCTCCAGAAGAGAAATTTGCATGCATTTCCCATTACACAATATGAAGATGTACCTTCAGAAAGATGGTTTGGGTTTTCCCACAGTACTTCCCAGACGCGTTCCCACCACTGGTGGAGTATAAGACTTGATGGGCAGGAATTCGTGCATAAGCCAGTCTTTTCTCTCCACGGATCATCCAGATGATGATGTCAGGCATACTGTTCTGAGGCTGTACAGTGGGTTGGATGGGAAAGGAAGCAAACAAGATGAGTCCACATATGGAGAGACCGGAGAAACAGCAGGCTAGACACTGCGTCCCAAAGTCTTGACCACAACACATCTATGGTCACACTGTGGTTACACGGGACTAAGAAATGGGCCATGGTGGCCAGTGGAGGAGGAGTGGGGGAATGTGGGAGCAAGTGAAAAGGTGCAGCCTAGTCTGATTTGAAAGGCATTTTAAGAAATAACTCTCCCTGACTCTCAAGCATCATTTGAAGAAAGCCAGAAAACTTTAAGCTGCCACACCCCCTGCTGTAGTGTGTTTAAATGTGTTCCTCAAGGTTATGTGTCTGAGGCTTTTTCAATTGGCTTGATGGAAGATGAGCAGGTCCTGAGTGGTATACCCTCAGGTACAGATTAAAGCCCTTGTTGCAGAAGTGGCTTAGTTAGCATATGAATGGGCACAGTGTGAGAGTAGGCTCAGTCCCAGGCTGCTCTCTCTCTCTCTCTCTCTCTCTCTCTCTCTCTCTCTCTCTCTCTCTCTCTCTCTCTCTCTCCCCTCTAGTCCTCTGCAGTGAAACAGAATGTTCCAGATTGGGCATCCTTGTCCCTAGAACTGTAAGAAAGAAATCTCTGTTCTTCATAACTTACCCAGCCTGTGGTGTTCTGCTCCAGCAGCACAAAAAACGAGACAAGACACTAACCCCAGATATTCAAAGGACAGGAGCAGTCTGTTTGCTCTTGCATTCATGGATGTGAGGGACATCTTACCCAGCGCCTACTGTATGCCCTGCACTGTGCTATCTCCTTTATAGTCACTATCTGTACATATGGTGTTTTCCTCCATTTTACAGAGGGAAACTGGGCTAAAGGGAGCTGAAGAGCTTGCCCTAGGTTACACATGATTTAGGGTTTAAAGCCAGCTCTTCCCAATCCCACTAAAGTGACACTTTAATTCTCTGTGTTGTGTTCCACTATTTCATCACTCAAAATACTCGATGACAGCACTATGGAAGTGATGATTTCCCTGCAGATTCTCCTGGAACGCAACTCAAAACTCTGGTACTGATTTTAGTGACTTTCACCCCAACCCTCAGTAGCATCCTCAGTCCAGCAACTCCTTGGTTTCAACTATTGACCAGGTCCATTCATGGTCCCAAACATCATACCAGATGCCCATCCACCACCCCACCCTTGGCATCATCTACAAAATCCTTCTGGGACCACATGACATTAGTGCACTTCCAAGGGCTGCTACCTCTTCGGTAAGCTGCATTAATTTATCAAGCCAGTCCTCGATTTCCAACAAGGTGGATTTCACATCCATGGCTTCAGATCTCATCCTCACAGCTGCCTCGTGTATCTGCGAGAGAAACCTGGACCGCAACTTTCGGATCTGAGTATCCAGAATTGTGACATTGGCTTTTCCTTCTGTGACAGGCAAGGTGTATCTACAAGAAGAAGAGAGAAAAGAAGACACAACTTAAGCATGACATTCTAGGCTTCAAAGCTAGGTTCACTTTTGTTTGCTCGCATGTTTAATGTATGTCCGCATGCATTTCATATAGGTTGAAATGTCAGCAGTCTCCTGATTCTACTGGTGCTGCTTGGTTTAAACGGTAGCTGAAGACATCTCTGTGATGTCTTAGCAGAACAGAAGAGAGAACAAATAATTCTAAAGCAGCAAAGGCTAAATGGTGTTACCACTACCACCATCACCACCACCACCACCACCACCACCATCATCATCATCATCATCATCATCATCATCATCATCGCTGTCATCTCAGAAGGTTCTCAGAGGCCTCCAGAAAATAGAGAGGACCACTTGCATAGGGTAATTTCCATCCAGGTTAAGATCCAGGGGTGGGACTCCCAAGGAAAAGCAGGAGCAGCTGAGTGCTTGACTCAGATTAGCCTCCTGCCATTTGTGCTTCCCTTTCACTGTGGCAGTAGGTGAGACCACAGGGCAAGACAGTTACTGTACCAGAAAATTGGACTCATGTTGTCCCCACCTAGAATTTGCCGTCATTTGCATTTCACCCAGCTCCTTAAATGAAGGAATTCCTAGCATCATTTCCCTCAGGAACAGAATTTCCTGAAACATAATATTCAAAAGGATCCCAAAGTGCTTCTTGGAAGGCAGCTTGCATCCTAAGTGCAGCTAGAAATGCCGGTGCCACCTCAGCAGATCCTACAGTTCGTAGGCACTTTCCAAGTGAAAGCTGTAACTGCATGTTTTTGTTTGACGTCATTAATGACTGTGGCAAAATGTGTACAAAGGGTTAAGATCCTGAGGTGGCCACACAAAGCAAAAATACAGGAAAATTTGCTGAGCACAAAAGTTACATTTGAGCCCTTTGAGAGTGAGCTGAAGGGCTAAGTGGTAAGTCACTCTCATCAGCTGTGTAGCTGTGTGCCGCTGGGCTGGGGCCCCTCTACTTTCTAATCTGCATTTAAGAGATGACCCCTTAGGATCCCTAAGACTCTCAGTGTGAGTGCAAACCTGTGGCGCTTTGACTTCAGCTGTTTCAATGACCTGACTGAACCACTAGATGGCACAAGAAGACCGGGTGACTAAGGGCCTTCTCCTGAGGGGAAAGTGGTTCTGAGCGAGAGGAGTATTTCTTACGCTTTTCTATTGACCTTTCCTCTCTGAGGCTTTATTGGCCAATATTTAAAATGAGGTTAAAATGAATCACTTTCCCCTTTTATTTCTAGCTGCTAAAAGATCTGAGTCACAGCTATGAAATGTCCTGTAGCTAAGTTTATGTGCCTGGCTCGGAGTGTGGTGTGTGTGTGTGTGTGTGTGTGTGTGTGTGTGTGTGTGTGTGTGTGGAGAGGGGGGTGGGTGGGAGGGGGGAGGGAGGGAGACACAGAGAGAGACAGAGAGGGGGACAGAGAGAGACAGAGAGAGAGACAGAGAGAGTTGTTGTTGTTGCATTGCTGTTTCTCGACTGTTTTTTTTAACATGTCATGATTTTGCATGCCATCCTTCCTATTTCAGTCTAAGTGCTGCTGAAGGGGTGTGGAGTGCTTGAGACACTCAGTAAAAACAAGCAAGCTATTTCTAAAGACATGCATTAGAACATCGTTCTGAGTGGTGGAATCCATGTTCCTGTCCCCCTGCAAGTCAGGAGTCCTTCAGGAGGGGTAGGTGGCTCAAGCTAGTACCCGCCCCCCCAACCTCCGACCCTTTGCCTCGGGCTGCTGGGCCAGCTTCCTGGGGAGTACAGCCTGGGCCTCTCTGGGCTGCTTTAGACTTGGCACCAAATCAGACACTGGAGCTTTTCCAGGTGATTCAGAAGCTCTTCCTGGGCTGGGTGGGGCTGTGAAGGAGCCCAAAACAATGTTCAAATGCATTTTTTCCCTCAGAGAAATACTTGATAGGATTCTAGAAGCACTTACAGTCTCAGAATGTCATGGGCATGCCTGGGGATGTAGAGACAGGAAGATCACTGTACCTCGTGTCTTCTATAACTTCGTCTATCAACTTCAGCCAAAGCTCAGCCAACTGGTTTGCAGGAATTTTCCCTTGGATTCCTGATTTTACAGCCTCTATGTTTGATTGCTGAAGAATTAAGAAATAGTAGAGATAACTGATAACTGTGCCATGATGTCCAGGAAAGCTTTATTTCCAAGGTAGGGTAGGGACATGAACAGATGTAGTTACAGAAAAGCCAGAAGGCTTTGTTTCTTACTCAGTAATATTTACCATAGCTTTGTGCTATTTACTTCTATTCATAATTCAATAGAAAGCCTTATCATGTATTTTGACCTTTGAAACCATGTAAATATTTCATGTACTCCAAAAATAAACAGAAAGAAACCATCAGGTAATTAGTGAGAGAACCCTAAAAAGACATAGACACAGTATGAGCCTAGTTATATTTCAGATGAATAGTTGAGCTAACCAATGTAACCTATGAAAATTACATTTTGACTACCTATCCTGAGTTATAAAACAAAGGCAACCCAGACTGTACTAAACACAAATCGGTAGGCTTGCTGTTCACAGTGGCTGATGTATGGAATTTGAACAAGCGAATGATTATACTTAGCATGGCCAAAGCTGGAGTCTCACTGTGGGAAAGATAGACCAAGTCCTTGGTGGTAGGTTAAAACTGGAGGCACCATTATGGCCCTCAATATTTTAACAGATGTGAAAATAAATATAATATATCTATGTGTGTGTATGCACATGTGTATGGCCAAGAGTTTTTTTGGCTGACAAGGCCTATAGGCAATACAATACCAGTAGCTATGAGCACTCTTACACCCAGATTTTTGTTTGTTTGTTTGTTTTGTTATGTTTTGTTTTTCAAGACAAGGTCTCTCTCTCGCCCTGGCTGTTTTGGATTCACTCTGTAGATCAGGCTGGCCTCGAACTCAGAGATCTGCCTGCCTCTGCCTCCCGAGTACTGGGACTAAAGGTGAGCAGCACCACGCCCGGCTTTTTTATTTTTATTTTTCAATGTCACTTCCCATTAAAGAAACTACAGCATCCTAGAAAATGGTGATTTGAGCACTGGGGTTGAGAAATTACAAGATAAGCCCAGAACAGTCTGATATGTTAGTGTTGTGCATCTGCCAACAGAGAGGGGAAGGGAGTGCCTGCCATGCCTAGGCAAAGTCCTGGTCAGGGAGAGCCACTCTCTTTGTCAAGACTAGCCTGAAGCTCAGACAGCTTGGTCAGTGGAGAGAGATAAGAAACAAAACAGCCTTAAGAATATCCCACGCATAATTAGAAGGAAGGTGTGACCAATTCCCCCTCAACTTCCTGAGGAAAGGGAATTGGAAACTAATAAAAATGTGTGATTTCAACTTTATTTTTTAATTGTATTTTATTTTATGTGCATAAGTGTTTTGCCTACATAGATGTCTGCATAGCTCACATGTGCCTCGTACCCTTGGAGGCCAGAAAAGGGCATCAGATCCCTTGGAATGGGAGTTACAGGTGTTTGTGAGCTGCCATGTGAGCGCTGGGAACCGAACCTAGGTCCTCTGGAAGAGCAGCAAGCACTCTTAGCCACAGAGCAGCTATCTATCCATTGCCCTGCATTTCACCTTTACTAAATGAGAAATTATGCTGACGTTCAAGTATCTGTCTATATTGGTGCTCCCGCCCCCGCCCCACACACGGAGGTATCTTATTTATAAGTCTGTTTGCTTTTCCATGGTCTGTGATGCTCCTTGGGGTTGTCAGCAAAAAGAAGCCAAAGTGATGAGATGGGCACAAGCTTTTCTGCTTCAGTTCTAGGTCTTTGAGCTGCATGTTCAATCCGGGGCTGATCATTCTGTGCTTGGGACCACTCACTGCCTGTGGGGTTCAGAGCTATCTTTCCAGTTCTGTATTCACTGATTGCAATTTCCCCACAGTAACCATGTTTCCTCATCACAGACAGAAACAAGGCTTTAAGTTTGGAACCTAGTAAGGACTCAACACTCAGTCTCCCTTTTTCAGCGTTGTTGCCACCCTTAAGAGCACCAGCCAAGACACTCACATGCACCATCTTGGTGACACAGAAGTATGTTAGAAAGAGGATTCATGGCCAGAGAGATGGCTCAGCGGTTAAGAGCACTGTATACTTTCCTACAGGTCCTGAGTTCAATTCCCGGCAACCACATGGTGGTTCACAACAGTCTATACCCTCTTCTGGTGTGCAGGTGTACATGCAGATAGAGCACTCATATACATAAAATTAAAAAAGAGGATTTATATTGCCTTTATAACAAAAAGCAGTATTTTTATTTTGCGATGGAATTTTTTTTTTTAAGAATTTTATTACTATGTATACAGTGCTTTGCCTGCATAAACATCCGCAGGCCAGAAGAGGGCATCAGATCACATTATAGGTGGTTGTGAGCCACCCTGTGGTTGCTGGGAATTGAACTCAGGACCTCTGGAAGAACAATCAGTGCTCTTAACTGCTGAGCCATCTCTCCAGCCCCTATGGAGTGTTTTTTTTTTTTTTTTTTAAGCCACCAAACGCAGAAAATCTCATCTTTTTTTTTTAAGATTTATTTACTTTATTTATTTCATATGAGTGCTTTATCTGCAGAAGAGGGTATCAGATTACATTATAGATGGTTGTGAGCCACCATGTGGTTGCTGGGAATTGAACTCAGGACCTCTGGAAGAGCAGGTGGCGCTCTTAACCACTGAGCCATCTCTCCAGCCCCTATGGAGTTTTTTAGCAGATAGTTTTCTCATATTATATCTTGGTTCAGCACTAAACAATATTAAATAAACTGAAATCATTTTGTTATTAACATTTTAATCATATACTTATGAGATTAATGCACATGACATGTACTGAATATATGGAAATGCCCTATTCCCCCACATTCTAAATTAGCATAATATTGAAATAAAAACACTAATGCTGTATGGATTTTACCCATACCCAATAAAACTAACTAAGTATCTTTAAATTGAGTAGAAACGTCTCAAATGTGTCACATTTCTCCTCACTATTATAGTTGGCCAGTGTCAAGAGGCAATCATGTGGATACTATTCTTATGTTCCAGAGGGGACACCCTCACCTTTACCCCTTCACCCCCTCACTCCCCCACCCCCACCCCCCACCCCTGTGCTTCCAGAGAAGGAATGTTCCTCCAGCCTGAAGCAAGAGCAGAGATGCCAGGTCTGTGTCTTCCCATAGCAGAAATTATCTCTATAACAAAAGCTGAAATCCTTCAGACCATACATGGCTATTGGAGCAAAGTACCCTTCATTTGCAAATCATGTGGACACCTTTTCCTCTGCCCCCCAGCCTTGTGCATTCCCCTGTCTTTCTCATAAGAAGGCCTTTATCCTAGTACGTGCTTGCTCAAGCCTAAGGCTTCCTTGTGGTTGGTGTGGCTGTTTGGATTCCAGCCAATGGAAAGTGAGCAGATACCAAGTGTGTGACTTCTGGGCTTTTCCTAGTGAGGGTCCCTCATCACCTCCTTGTAGGCCAAAGCGTGGATGTCCTGGTGAACTGTATCTATGGGATGGGCTGACGTAACTCCTTAGTAAAAGGTAGAGCAAGCAGTGCAAGAGCCTGGACACCGGTACCAATGAACTTCTACTAGCTCCTGACCATTTTCCTCAGCCCTTAGTAAATTGCTCTTACATTGTTGACAGCATTTGACTTATTGACTACCAAATGACAGCATTTGAAGATGCTGTGCTACAATTGCTAAGCTTGTGTACCAGTGGTGCTTCACTAACCTTTTGGTAAAAGGAAACGAGGAAAGATAACTCACCAGCCGTTCTGCCATGACTAGGAGAGTGTTCACTGCATCCAGGCGATGACTAATGTCCTCCCAGTAGGAAGTCAGGGTGACCACGGGCTTTGTGTGGGCCCAAGGTAAGTAGTAGTAGTAGTTCCCTGGTATGGAGTGTCAGGAGTTGGTGAACATGGACACTTGAAGTAGGCAACATATTTATTACATAGTGCTACTCATTAATCACGCTTGGGGAACGGTCTTGGCTATGGTTGGTTTGCTGTTTGGGGAGCTGGAGACTAAACCCCAGGGCTGCATACAAGCTAGGACAGTTCTCTACTGCTGAGCCACACCCGAGCATATTCTAACTCATCCAGTTGATTCAGTTAAGCAGCAGATGGAGAGATGGTTCGTTCATCTGTTTTGTAAACTGTTCTAAAAACCACCAGCAAATTGAGCGCCGACGATCTCAGGATCTACTCCGTGGTGTTCAGAATCACACAGCTGAACATCCACAATGGTTCCGTCACATGGCATTGTCACAAGAGCAGAGGGCACTGGAGGTTAGAGTCACTGCGCACTGCACAGTCTCCGTGAAAACTGTTCTTTTAAATTATAGGTTTGGCTGGAAGAGGAGCAACCTCACCCCACACCCTGTTCTTTGCAAGTCTTAGCTGCCTGCACCGGCTTGGCATTGCTCAGCAGCTTTCTGTAATTAAGACTAACTACTTGACACCTTCGAGGGCATTTTATGGTTTGTTTTGGTTTTGGTTTTGGTTTTTGAGACAGGGTTTCTCTGTGTAGTCCTGGCTGTCCTGGACTCACTCTGTAGACCAGGCTGGCCTTGAACTCACAGCAATCCGTCAGCCTCTGCCTCTCCAGTGATAGGATTAAAGTTGTGCGTCACCATGCCTGACAGCATTTTATGTTTTAAATTGGCTTGTTCAAAAACTTAGGTAAGAATATAACAATGCTGTTGGACTGTTTATGTGCACAGACCCATATACATAAACACATAATTTTTTTTAATCTTTTAGAAAACGAGGTGATGGGACCAGCTGAATAACGGTGAGAATCAGAAACCTGGCTTTCCCAGGGTCTGAGTCAGAATGCAAGCATTGCATACTACTGCATCCCAGGGAGATTTGCACTTGGTGGGGTGAGGCTGCTTTAGGGACTGCGGTATGTAGTGGGACCACCATCATGGGATTTTATGAGATCTGGTGTCTAGCCTGAGCATTGGATTGGGAACCTGGGGTACAGCTCCCGGGAATGGGATCTGGGTCTGGCCATCCCACACCCCTTCTTTGCTTGCGTGCTAGCATGCACACATATTGGAGATGCTACACCTGAGTGGGATGATTAGCAGACACCTTGTAGGAACTGGTTTTCTCCTTCCACCAATTAGGTTCTGAGGACTGTACTAAGGTTGTCTGGTTTGGTGACAATCTCCTTTATCCACTGAGCCCTCTCACTGTCCCACAGGTTTAGCCACTCTTCCGGTACCTAAACTCCAGTCCTCTTTCTCACATTAACTAATGAGATACTGGGGATAGTGACTACCAGAGGGGAAAAACAATGCACGTTCCTTGTCCTGGGGTGTACCCACTGTAAGCATGAATACGAGAGAACACTCAACACCAGTCTTACCATCAAATACTGCACGGCTGTATTGAGTTGTCGATGCCAAAGGTTTACAGGTCGCGTCAAACTTGTTGCCATAGTTACCAATGCTGACTTCAAACTGAATGGCTTCGCCAACGTCTTGCAACATGGTGGCTGAATGGAACACGGCAGACAGGCTGTACTTCCGCCTTCGCTGGTATTTCTATAAAGAGGAAGATGTGAGGTTCAGTGCCATTTCATCTGTCTGTACTTATATGTGGATTTCCATCAGATGTGAGTCTAAGCCCAGGTAATTAGTGCTGTACTAGATGCCAAAGAGGAATGTTCTCAGAGCCATCATCAGCTCAACTTCTCAGATAAGTGGGCAGAGATGAAAGGAGCAGCAAGGTCTTCATGGAGCTGATTGACAGGGGGAAACAATGTCTATAAGCTGCAGTTTAAACAAATTATGTTACTGTCTTAATAGGATGAAAATTCACAACAACTTAAGTCAGTCCTAGTGCAATGATAGAAAAGGGGAACATTTTATTTTGTTATTACTTATTTTGCTGGTGATTGAACCCAGAGCCTTTGACATGCTAGGCAAGTACTCCACCAGAGAGCTACATTCCCTGACCTGAAAGGATGCATTTAAAGTGAATTCATTGGATATATTTTTTAATATTGTGAAGGGAGCATGGAATATATTAATTCAAATTGTTAACAGCAATACCGTCAGAAAACAGGGATACCGAGCATGGTGATGCACGCCTGTAATCTCAGCACTCGGGAAGCAGTGGCAGGTAGATTGCGGTGAGTTCAAGGCCAGCCTGGACTACAAAGGGAATCTAGAACAGCCAAGGCTAACATGGAGAGACCCTGTCTCAAAAAACAAAACAAAACCAAAAAAAACCAAACAAACAAAAAAGAAAACAGAGGGATAATGACAACTTTATTTTCTAGCTTATATGTTTTGATATTTTGAGTCACTTAAGTATTAATTTTCTAATCAGAAATAACAATAAAGATTTTAATTGTCAACATAAAAAATAAGTGAAATTCTCATTCATTCTCTCTCTCTCTCTCTCTCTCTCTCTCTCTCTCTCTCTCTCTCTCTCTCTCTCTGATACAGGGTCTCTCTGTGTTAGCCTTGGCTATCCTGGACTCACTTTGTAGACCAGGCTGACCTCGATCTCACAGTGATCCGCCTGCCTCTGCCTCCCAAGTGCTGGGATTAAAGGTGTGCACCACCATACCCAGCCTCTCTCTTTATCTCTTCTACTCCAGCCTCTCTTTTCTCTCCATTAGTAACTTAACTGATTATCCTTTCCTTTTCTTTCTGTCTATACCATGGCCTTTATTCACCTGGATGGATCACTAATGGTAGATGAGGGTTCTGGCTTGTGTGGGGCAAAAAGTTTGACACCTATTTACACAGGTATCCAGATACCTGATCCAAAAACATTAAAAACAAAACAAAACTAAACTGAGACCCTTTTTTACTTATTGCATATAACCAGACATAATTATTTTAAATTTTTCTTTCCTGATATTTCCATTTTTGAGCTATCATCAGTCACCCCAGTTCCCCAGTGCTCCTGAAGAGGCATTTGTTTTATGTCACCAAATGGCGTACTTAGGATAAAGATCGTGTTAAATGGAAAGCCTTCTCATGCATCGTATCTACCAAGTGATCAGAATTCCTCTATACCCTATCGGCTTCTAGAGACATGACTGCCCCCCCCCATGCAGTGTGACCAGTCCCCCCATGCAGTGTGACCAGCTCCCTCATGTAGTATGACCAGTCCCCTCATGCAGTGTGACCAGCCCCCCCATGCAGTGTGACCTGCCCCCTCATACAGTGTGACCAGCCACCTTATGCAGTGTGACCAGCCCCCTCATGCAGTGTGACCAGCCACCTTATGCAGTGTGACCAGCCCCCTCATGCAGTGTGACCTGCCCCCTCATACAGTGTGACCAGTCCCCTCAAGCTCCTACTACTATGCCCTCCTCACCATGGTAGGATGTACTCTCACCCTGTAACCCCAAATCAAGACCTCTTTTTTTTTTAAAGTTGCTTTTGTAAAGAATTTTGTTACAGCAATGGAAAAAACAAATGAACAAATAAAAACCCCAAACCCAATACAGGATCCAGAAGAAATGGTCATGATTGCGGTGTTCCACAAGTGGAGAAGATGCTGTGTCTGGCTGAGTCTGTTGGTCACACGTCCATTCAAGCTAAGATTCCATTAGAAACCCCTGGATGTTCTCAAGCAATGCCTGCACAGATGCCCACAGAAGCCTTCCCAGGCTCCTCGCCCTGCAGCACCTGACCTCTGGAAAGAAGTTTGAGCTTCTTGCAACCACCACAATTACGGAAGAGAGTGGTGTGCACTGTCAGCAAAGGCTAAAGACGGAACTCCCTCTGGACCACTTTGCAAGTGTAAGCTCTCTCTGAGGAGCATCGCTACCATGGAGCGCAGCTGCTCTAGGTTAGGGTAACTGAGAGTTTCACCAGGACTTCATCCTTTCCACTTCTCCTTTGACCTCAGGGCCAGGAGAGGTGGAGAGAGGAAGGAAACACAAACACTAGCTAGAGAAGCTGGATGCCCCATTATTGGTTCTGGGACGTCACTTGGGCCACAAAACTGCCCACAGCCAAGGAGAGCTACATTATAGAATGGGAAGGCCAAGACCCAGAGTGAGGAAGAGATTCCTTGTGCTCGGCCCAGGCTGCTTGTTGCAGGGGAGCAGCTGCAAGATGGACAGATATGGCTGACCACAGCACTCAAAAAGAGCCTACCCTTCCCTTCATCGTGTGTTGAGACTTTGCAGTAAGATTCAGAAAAGAAGTTTTACACCACCCGTGAGAAAAGTCAGCGGAAAAGAAGGTGGAGCAAGCAGGCTGTCCTGAAATGCTAGAAGACAGATGAAAACGACGAAATTAGCTGCTTTTAGGGACAGTGTCCTTTGGATGCCTGTGGTTCTGGAATGTTTATAGGCAGCCACTTTGACATGTAGCAAGTATTGCCTGTAATAAGTATTGTCTGACTTGTTGCTTCAACAACACCAGACAACAAGTAATTGTGTGTATGAGTTAATAAAAAAGCAGGAAGTGCAAAACAAAAACAACAGATTCCAGACCTAGGAACAAATGAAAAAATACACACAGAGGCCCCAGAAGGCAGTGGATGCTAGAATAACGCTATGTTGGCAACACTTGATCTGCTCTCTGCCTGGAACCTTTTATGAAAGCAACAGGCTGGACTCTGTTGTACCTGCCTGGTAAGACCCGCCCACCAGGCCCACCCAGAACCAGGCCAGTTCTGCACTAGGTAGTCGGGTACTCTTGGCTCTTTGACAAACAAGTTCCCTTTCTGTTGTGGCCTCACCAGCTCTACCAAGACCCAGGACCTTGGTAGGATGACCAGGATCGTGTTCTCGGCTGAGCTAACCAGACTCACAGAGCAGATAGGTTCATCAATTTGCTCTCTTGTGACTTTCACTGCTACACGGGTGGGGTGTGTTTAGACTCTCAGCTCCTCTCTTGCCTTTGAACTGTTATCTGTTTTTTTTGTTGTTGTTGTTTTGTTTTGTTTCTTTTCACATTTTGGTTTTAATTAAATGTCTGGTACAAGCTACTTCACTTTCTGTGTTTAATTATTTGGAACAAAGAGGATAAAATCTGTTCCATGTCCCAGTTGACAAAAGGCTGTTCTTTTATGTACTGGAATATGCAGTGGGCAATATACATTGTTTGTGCTTTGTTGTTTTTCACTTTTGCTTTCAGTTTTTAACCAAACGAAGGAAAGAAGCCTCATTGGTTGTTTGTGTTCAGTGGCTCTCTCATCCACTCCTGATCCCCTTCTCTCATTATGGTCCTTTAAAGTAAAGAGAAGGAACCTGAATTTAAATTGCACTCAGCTGACAGCAAAAAGCAAAAACAACAGACAAACAAAACCCCATGAGATGTTATAATGGCAGAAGCCCATCCATCATGGCGTTTTTTTTTTTTCATAACTCTTAATTCCAAATGACTTATTTACAATCCAGGTACAATGTGTGACTCCTCAGGCTCAATGCCACCGAGCAGTCACTTACTTCAGATTTCCTTGGTGGCTCACGGGGCAGGTGCAGCTACCCTCCCACATAATCCTGCACTAAACAGCATGTGGGCTGCCCCAGGATCCCACCAGCCCTCTCCTCTTTTTCTTTTTTCTTTCTTCCTTTTTGTCCTTTTTCTTAATTTGTCTTCAGTGTGCAGTGAAAATCTTGATAGAGTTGGTAATGTTGTGGCGTGGACCTTACTGGGGATACATTTCTTTGACCTCTGTGTCTCCCTAACAAGCAAAAGACAGCAGAAAATGGATTTGCCTTGTATCTGTCTCATAGCACAGACTCATGGGATCCAACTAAAGTGGCTTTTCAAGAAGAGTTCAAGAAGAAGAGCCGATTCCATAGGATTTAGCTTGAAAGGTCAGGATAAGTCCAGCACTCTAAGCATTTGGTTACCCTTTTTGCTAGTAAACTGGTATATTTATATCTTAGCCCATTTGGGCTTCTATAACAAAAATACCATACCATCATGACTGATGATGAATATTTATTTCTCCCGGTTCTGAAGAGCCAATAGATTAGGTATCTAATAAAAGCCATTTTCTTGTTCAGGGAAGGTATCTTCAAAATATGTCTTAACATGGCAGGAGGAAAACACCTCTTCAGGGTATTCTTTGTAGGGTGACTAGTGTCCTCACGAGGCCAGAGCTCTTGTCATCTGGTCACCACTGAAATGCTGTAATTCCTAACCCCTCCACTTCGCAGGTTAGGTAAGAGCATACGAATTCTGGGGTGACAAAAACACTCAGATCATACTAACATACAAGGACTGTGTTCCTGAGATTATAGCAATTCTTGGAACACGAGAGCCTCAGCACATTTGGGTACATTCCTGGGAATTATAACAAAAGTAGCTGAAAATTAGAGGAATGGGGGGGCAATTTCTGATCTTTAGGCAGAGGTGCTGTACTGGTGTCTGAATTAATGGACCACAGACCACTGTCCCTGGAGAGCATGTCCTGTGGTCAACTGCGGCAGTAGAGGACATTCAAACGCTCGCTTTTGAGGATGCTTGATTTAAAGTATCATGTTAGCGGGGCTGGAGAGATGGCTCAGAGGTTAAGAGCCCTGACTGCTTTCCCAAAGGTCATGAGTTCAATTCCCAGCAACCACATGGTGGCTCACAACCATCTATAATAAAATATGGTGCTCTCTTCTGGCTTGCAGGCAGAATGCTGTATACATAATAAATAAATAAATCTTTGAAAAAAATAAAGTATCATGTTAGCACAACCATTCTATACTACATGTCAAGATACTGAGATGGCTCCAGAGAAATCAAAACCTAAATCCAAGAATGGTGCCATGGCATTAACTGGAGAACACTGTTTACGTCCAGGGCCAGTGAGATGAAGAATGAGTAGAGATTTTTTAACAGTTATCTCCTCCTGACTTATTTTGATAGCCTGTAAGTTTACCTTAGAAAAACTGCAAGCAATTCTGGAGTCTAAGGGCAGATATGTGAACTTATTCTAGAGTGTACATCCTTTGTTTTAGACATTTTCATGGGTGGGTTTAAATGAAAATGCTTGGGGCTGGAGAGATGGCTCAGAGGTTAAGAGCACTGGCTATTTTCCCAAAGGTCCTGAGTTCAATTTCCAGCAAGCACACAGTGGTTCACAACCATCTATAATGAGCTCTGGTGTTCTCTTCTGGCCTGCTGGCTTACAATGCAGGCATAATACTGTATAAATATAAATAAATCTTTAAAATAAATTAAAATAAAGAAAATGTTTGTTATGATTTTTTTTTGTTTGTTTGTTTTTACCTATTTGTGAATCATTCTATCTTGTAACATAAACTTCCCAGAGAGCATTTTTGCCTAGATTATATTCTTTGCTAACTTGGTGGGAGTGGAGGTGGGGATAAGGAGTGTTACTTCTTTTCCTGTGTAGAGGTGTGCCCTGTGCCTTGCTCCCCAGGAGAGATAAAGTGAGGGGTAAGAGAAAGGGAACTGTAGGAAGATGGCAGAATGTTATCCTCCGCTCTCGAAGGATTCAAAGGACTGAAATTGGGACAGCCCAACAGCTGAGCTCCAAATGTTCTAAGCATGCAGAATGGAGATGCTCGCTCATCAGTGCTGCTTTAGATACTAGCCTGACTTAATTGTCCTAGTGGAAGTCAGTGAGCAAGGCCATGGGAGTGGGGGAGATAAGAGGCTGGGCTACAACAGGTAGCTATTCTCTCAGTCATCCTAAAGGGGGCGGGGCAGATTTTATAGCTGGCAGACACTAGTTGACTTCAAGGAAGAAAACTGGCTCAGCTGAGAACTCATGAGAGTTGGACCTGGAAGCTGAGATAAAGATGTGCTCAGGGCATCAGCTGGGCCCAGCCATAGGAAGGCAGGCTGGAAATGGGCAGGACAAGTCAATAATGAGAGACTTAGAAAGCTGCCTGAGCTCATGGCTCTAAGACCAGTCCCTTCATGTCAGCCATTCCATATTTACTTGATTCAGAGCTGGCATCTTTTGTAACGATGCTGCTTCGTTTCTCCATAGTATGGATAAGAGAGAAAGCCCTGTCCAGTTATCAGAATGGAGAGCATAGCTGCTAAGGAAGTTGGTGGGGCCCAAGGCAATCTGGAACAGGCCAGGAGAGGCCTTGGGTAAAAGGAGTGCCAGCGAGCTAGTTGTTCTCCAAAACAGTTTTGTGCGGTCCGAGAACAAATCCTGAGAGTCTCAGAAACAGAGTGGTGAACTTGAAAGACTTCCTGTTTTGAAGGAAGAAGGGACTCAGAGCCATTGTAATGTCAGCCAGAGGTAGGCGTGACCTTAGCAGTGTGAAGCCTGAGATGCAGCAGCTGCCTGCGAACTGGGGTAACTGTGGTTCCTATGCCACCCCAGGGAGGGGGGCTCTTCCTCGCACCCTCTCCACCCAGGGGGACTGTTCAGGCACTCTGTTCCTGTCAAGTACAGTAGATATGTGGTGGTCAGCCCTGACTTCAGATTTGACTGGATCGGCAAACCTGGGCCATTTGTCACGCCTCTGGGTATGTCTTGTTGTTCCCAGAGACAAAGGGTGCTGAGGTCTTGGCTATAATTAATGGATTATCCCTGGCTGAATTTACATCATGATGGCATTACCAGGAGTTGATGACAGCAGTAGGTGGAGGAAGCAGTTCACAAAGCACTCTGAGAAAAGACTGGCCTCTTTTTCTGTTTCCCCCTTTCTCTCTTGCCTGTTCACAATGAAGAAGCTCCTCAGCCACACACTCCTTCCATGATCCTGTTCTGTCCAGTTTGCACTGGACTATACAACCATGGCCCAAGCCTACAGAAACAGCGAGCCAAAAGGAATCCTTCTGCCGTGAAGTTGTCTGTGTCTGGTAATTTTGGTCAGAGTACCAAAGGCTAATATGCCTGTTAACATCTCAGTGGCTGAAGCAGGCCTCATGGTCTTCATCGGGCTGCTCTGGATAAGCCAAGGGAGCACAGGGGTGGGGGTGGGAGGGTGGGGGAGGTGATGGTGACTTACCATGAAGCAGATGACTCTTAATCCCTCTGATCCCTTCCACCCCATGTTATGCTCACACTGACATTTACCTCGACAACCAGAAGGTCATCATTTGAAATGGGCTCAAGCTTCTTTTCTGGTGGTTTCTTTTCAAGGAAAGTGCTCAGTTCAACCAAGATCCTGCCTCTGTAGGCTACCCCTTCTCCCTGAAAGACAGAACACAGGGTTTTACCCACAGGCAGGGACTGCAGCAGAAGAACCCTTGTCTATCTAATCAGGCTAACACGGACTTTAACACACACACACACACACACACACACACACACACACACACAGACCATACTCTCCATGATCCTAACCTCCAAAGTGAATCAGTAGCAATTCCTACTAGTCAAAATCTTTACTATCTAAAGGAAGAGTCATCTACTTTCAGATGGATTCCAAATGATGCCATGGGTTGCTAGGGCAGAGAAGGGTCTTAGCTGGACTGAGGCTGGCGCCTGTGAGTCTGGCAGGAGTTCCTGAAGCAGTGTGGTGAAGGAGAGCAGGCTCAAAGCCTCCTCTATCCTTGTTCGTCAGAGCAGCCTGGAATTTTTGTTTATTTATTAACTTGGACCCTTTTCTTTGCTTCTCATAATAAAGAAACTGTCATGTGGCAAACAGACAAGTCTCAGAGTGGCCAGGAAGCAAAGGATGAAGATGCTCTGGGTGCCGAAATGCGAAAGTCAAGAGTGTATACACTCCTCCCACCACACTCAGCAGCGGTCACCCATAGTCTTCAGCAGAGAAATATAAAGCTCCTAATTCCTCCACTGTCTTCACTGTTCCTTTCCTGTGGCTTTTGCTTATTATAATCCATTTATTTATTTATTTATTTACTTACTTATTTATTTTTAGCATTGAGGGATAACCAAAAGACATTTGACTTCTACTGTAGTTCAAATGAGAATTTTCCACCTGTGAAACAAAGCTCAAGGACAGCTTGGGGGCTCCACGGTCATGCCACTGCAGATCCTGGAACATGCATTGGAAGAGGCGGTGACCAGCACTGGCTGCTGGTGTCGTCCATTAAAATAGAGTTGACGATTGGACAGATGTGGGTGTGCCATTTACCCCAGTTTATTACTCAGTCACCAGGATCTTTTTCTTTTCTTTTTTAGGCAGGGTGCTGCTATGTAGCTCTGGCTGACCTAGAACTCGTTGAATAGACCAGGCTGGCTTCAAGCTTACAGAGATCCACCTGCCTCTGCCTCCAGAGTGCTGAGATTAAAGGCATGCACCACTATGCCTGGCCTTCCAGAATCCTCTTGTATTCTTTAATTCTAAGTCTTAAAAAATGTAAGACTTCTCTCCTTTACTGCTTTGGTCTGTGTTAGGGGTGAGACATATAAGTGCCCTCACATGAGATACTCATTACTATTATAAGAAGGAATCCCATTAACCAGGGTCCATTAGTCACAGCCTTAATTGAGAAACTAACCTTTCCTGTATTCAGCTCGTCGTAGGGATCAGGGAATCCTGTGTACTCTCTGGGACTTCCGTAAAGGTTCAAGTAGCAAGGTCCAAATGTTGGGACAAAGCCCACCTCTGTCTCTCCTGTGTTTGCTGAGACATAAATGTCATTATTAGATTTCAGGTCTGTAATATTCAAACTATGGAAATAAATATTAGTTCTTAGTCAGTTAGGTGAGATGAAGTTTTTCCTCTAGTTTGTGAATTAATTGTGTTAGTGAAAATTATAGGCCTGCCATATTTTTATTTTACTATTGCTTAAAGATATTAAACAAAAAATTGGGTTCATTCAAACAAACTTATCTTTACAAAAAGAATGTTGTTTAAATGAAGGAATCATAAGATTTTCAAGTTGGTCTTCACATTTTTTGCAAGTTTATAGCTGACATAATAAGTATTTTGTCATAGATGGAGTAAAAGATGATATTGTTTTAAGAAGTCATTGAAATATTGTACCAGATCTACTTAATACCACCCATAAAGATGTCATTTAGCCTCAAGCAGTATGGTAGGTGCTATTAAAACTACACTACCAAATTTAAATGTATCAACAAGTATGCTTTTTGGAAGTGGTAGGCAGACTGCCATCCCCTGCTTTCCCTCCCCAGTGAACATCTGATAAACACTGTCTCTGCTTCTTGGACTTGGCAAGATTACCCTACAATGAAGGGTCCCGAGGCAACACAAGGAAACAGCCAAATCAAGAGGAAGTCATGAGTGAGCTCTCCTCATCGGCCTGAATGTCTCCCAAATGAAAGAGGGATGAGGTTTTCTCCAAAAAGCAATTAGGAGCATTCTTGGGAGATACATAGAGGTCAGAATTTGGTTCACTAGTTTAGTTTCATGCCTTTCACAGTCAATGGTGTAGGGCCAGGACGTTGGGTCAGAATAAGGACTGAAGCACAGAGCCTCAGAGAAAGAATGTTCATGTCAGCTTGCGGATCCCAGGGCTTCTCCATCTCAGAACGCTCATCCAGAGCAACAGTAACATCCGCCTTAACAGAACTGTGATGGTCAGCACTGAGCAACCTTGCAAAAAATGGCAAGTACTGCACAACCCAAAATACATGTTCTGAAACCGTGTACTGGGGGGGTGGGGAGGGCTGGGAGGCATGGGAAGGGGAAAGTACTCGCATCTTCTGACCTAGAGATTCACGTTGAAAGTGGGCACAGGTACCTCACACATTATCATCAACCATTATCTGCAGTCAAGCCGGACAGGGTGGTGTGCCTCTGCGTGAAAATGTGAAACACGGCGCAAAGGCTGGCTCTCAGATTTGCTTTAAACTTAGCCATGCAGGACAAACACACACCACTGGTGAAAAGTTCTAACTCCAGCAAAAACGGTATTTGAGACAGTGAAACATCAAAGGAGGGGGTTTTAAAGGCAATAATCAATTAATATAGTCTTAGTAAGATGCCAGAGGATAGAAAGCCATAGAGGACAGCAAAATTACAAAGCGTAAACCTGTATACGATGCAGCCCCAGTTCCCGAAGATGAGAAATCTACGTAGTAAAAATATGATTGGTTAAAAACAAGAGAAACACGGACAGTATAAATCACACACTGCAAAGTTAATCATATTCGGTGCTACATAAGCAGCTTAGCAACAGCAGGGACTCCCAATTCACACCCAGATCTCACGAGCCTTTTGAATCCATACTAGTCTTTCCAGTTAAACTGGCTCAAAGCTTTGTAACAAGTGGCAGAGCCACCAAATGTGAGTAACTCAAATTTGCCTGCTTCAAAGAGCCCAGCATTTGTGACGAGCTGGCTTCCCACAGCCGCAGGAAGCAGGCGAAGCTACCAACACAGCATGCTTTTAATAAAACATTTACACGTCCTTAGCTGGGCCCATGGCCAGAAAAAATGCAAGTTAATTGGGTCTGAGGCGATATAAGCAAACACCTGTAGTTAAGCCTGGATTATGAGATGCAAAGCATGGTTTGTTTCTTTGTGAACATGGGGTGTGGGGAGGAAGTGGAGGGGGTCATCTTCCTGTTGTTTTGGGACCCTGAACCAGGCTACCTCTAGGACCTGTAATGGCAGACATACTCAGAGAAAGGGGCTGAAACTGCCTGCAATGGTTTCTGGGTTTAGTTCTGATGTAATTACTAAGTAAAAATATGTTTTTACTAGTATTTCTTGAACCACTACCTTTAGATATGATTTAGTGACTCTCTACTTAATAAGTGGGCTGGGTTGCTTTCACTCAGTCTCGATACAGAGGTGGCACTTTTTAGCCTCTGTTGGTCTTCCTTAATCTATAGTGGGCACAGCCATATTGCCCAGTCAACAAAAAGAGGCTTTGAGCACGCCTGCCCTTCCTCATCCACCTCTCTTTTCTATGCTCGTGTTTTACATTTCAGAGGCTGATGACATTTATATTCTGTTCAGAGCTGGGGCTGTGGGTTTAAAAACAAGAAAAGCAATGATCCCCATGTTACAGTAACCATCTCAGTGCTTGCTTTCTGACTCCATCCTTTGCTGAAGCTTCAGTCTTATGATGCCTTCAGCGGAGAATGTGCAGACGCAAACTCTTCCTGACTTTCAACTGTTCACTTAAAGTGAGGGCACATGGCTTTCTATTTGAACCAGGCATTTCTCTGCCTACCTCCTTGTTTCCCCTGAGATTTAGAGTTGTCTTCCTTTTAACATCTCAAGATATAAAATGAGTGTCTTCTTTATCATCCTATCTCTAGGATCTTCCAGGTTCTTGACGTTGGTCAGGATTGATACTATTTATTTGTTATTTTACATGTAGGAGTGCTTTGCCTGTCTGTATGTATATATGGACATCATGTATGTACAGTGCCTTCAGAGGCCTGAAAAAAGCAGCAGAGCCCCCTGGAACTGGAGTTATGGATGGTTGTGAGCCACCTTAAGGGTGCTGGGAACCAAACCCGGGCCCTGTGCAATATCAGTAAGTACTCTTCACCACTGAGCCGTCTCTCCGCCCTCAAACTGATGCTATCCAAACACTGGGCATAAAAGGAAATTTCAGTTTTTCCAGACAAAATTTTATTCCAAATTACTTACTCAATATGTTTAATCTACTGGCCCTTGCAAAACTCAAGCTGCAGGTATTTATGTGCTTATGTTAATTTTTTCTCTTGTCATTTGAACTGCTTTCCCTTTCTTTACTTCAGTCCCTGGATATTCACCAAGCCATAATAACAGATACAACAGTGTCTGGGCACTCTGTACTGATAAGCAAGACCATTCTAAAACAGCTCCTGGCAAAAGGGTTTTGGATAGGAGCAAGAAGGCTACACATTTAGAACTTATTTGCTTCCATTTTTAGTTATTTTGTTGTTTATCACCAAAACATCACTGGCATGGCTCATTGGCTTCTTTGTGTTTGTGAATGGGGGGAGGGGGTAGTATGGATTGAGCCCAGAGCTTTGTATTCTCTGGGTACACACTCTACTGACTGGCTACCTTGCCAGGCCTTCCTCTCATTCCTACTCTGTGACAGGGTCTTGCTAAGTTATCTAGGCTGGAGGGAGAGTGCCTATGCAGCCCAGACAGGTCCTAAACAATGTGTGAGCCTCCTGTCTTAGCCTCCTCTGCTTCAGGTCATAGCCCTGTGCCACCAGGCCCAGAAACATTTGCCTTGTAAGGCATCAAGCCTGTTTCTGCCACAGCTCACGCTTTCTGCGTAAGCACTGCTCCATAATCGTTGCACTGCAGGAGCACCTCGCTCTGTTCTTTTCCAGAAGCTGTGAATCCTGTCTCGTTCTGGTCCTCAAGTGACTTACCTTCTACTTCTCCCCCAGAGGCAGCGATCTTAGAGAGGTACAGGTACGTTGTCCCAACTACATCATTTTTGGTAAGCCGGTCCCTGTGCAAAACAAGAGGTTACGCTTCTACCTATGAAGTTATATTATTTCAATAATATTAACTGAAGAGTTACAGGACTCTAGATCTCAGAAACTGTCCTGTCCAGTGGCCTCAGGCTTTCCTGTATTTAAGGACTGTGTGCAGACTTCCCACCTTCATCTGTCCAAACTCAATTCAGAAAGCCTGAGCTAGAGTCTGGAATGTGCAAACAACTACAAACCTAATGCCGACGACTCTCTGGCCACCGTAGAAACCCTGATCCAATCAGACCGTTCATTCTGCTTTCATAAAGTTGAGACTTGCAGAAAAGTCAAAGGATCTTTCAAATGGCCACGCTTAACACCATTGCCGTAAAAGGAACTGACCAGTTTATATGATGCTCTATTGTGATTTTACTAGTGGACTATGATTACATTATGTACAATAGTCAGATACATCTTACCATGTCCACGCTAATCTTTATGGTACTTAAAATGACTTAACAAGTATAACGGGATGCATCTAAGGACCTATCAAAGAGAAAATGTCTCTTCTAATTAAATTCAAATGTGTATTGAGTGCCTACTGTATGACAGATGTTGTTTCTCCGAGTGCGGCCGCTTGACTAAAACTTAAATCTTGCCTGCATTGTGGGGAATTTTTTGCCAATGTTCACTACAAGTACAAATGTCAAGTGTACCTTTCTGTAGACATTCCAGAGAGACCCCAGGTGGGACTGGACTCTTTCTTTTATTCATTAGCTGTCTAGTGGCCTGCCCACTCTGAAGCCTAAGGGTCAGTGTTTGGGGGAAAGATCATAGGAGAATATCTTATAAGAAGTAACAAATCCAAGTAATTTGTTAGAAAGATGTTATATACAGCTTTTAAATTATAAACACAGGTTCGAATCTTTTCTGTCTATTCACACGGGTTTACAATCCTTAGCCTTCTCTTAGTTCTTCAAATACCCTTCAGTATATGCAATCTCAGATCCGGGCCCAAGGATTCCCCAATGAAACTGGGGCCCTCTGTGCATCCTTATCTCTGTAAGTGCTTTGGAGGGGGCAGGAATGCCCACGTCCAGAGAGCTGACAGGGGATGCTGTGATGGCTCAACCAGCAGACACCAGGTCTAAAGTCAATAGGGCTAGAGTAGATACCAGAGCCATGAGGCCGGGGTTAAATTCATACCCCTGCGGGTCACCTAGAGCTCTGGAACCTCCTACAGTGTATGACCTGAGGAGGCCCAATGCCTTGAAACCTTATACCAAAGAAGGGAATCCTTTGTTCTCAAATCTCAGCTTCAGCTCTCAGTTCTACTGCAGGCAGAACACAAAGAGTCGCTCTCTTCCACCTAGCATGTCATCCTAACATGAAAGTCAGATGCATTTGACCAAAGGAGAAATGTGGGATCACCAGGCAGTATGTGAGCCCAACTGGGTCCATAATTAGCAAGCGGCTGTGGGAAAACCACCTGGCCTCTCTGAGCCTCAATGGCCTTACTGTAAAGTGAAGCTGAGAGCAGTCCCTGGCCCCACAGAGTTACCATGGAGATGATGACACCACTTGCCCATGTGTCTTCCTTAGAGAGCCCAGGGCTGTCAGTTGAACAATCCATCCAACAAGAACATTCTATGAATGGTCTTATGATGGCCATTGGTTCAGAGAGGTTGGTCTGGCAAGAATATATCAATAACCGCGCCCCCCCCCATCCTCCTTCCTCTCTTCACTTTCCTCTCTTTTCTTGAGCCTTGGTCTTATATAGCCCAGGATGACCTAGAATTTACAATTTCCTCAGCCTTCTAAGTGCTGGGATTGCAGGCATGCGCTATGGTGCCTGACTTAAGGGTTTTTTTTTTTCTGTTTGTGTAAGCAACTTTATCAATTTTCCTTTTTAATCATAACAAAGAATTGTTTTCAGACATTTTGGTGATTCTTCCTAAAAATTGGCTTACTCTATTTCTAAAGCCTGTTTTGGACAGCCTAATGGAACTAACATTCCTAATTTGTTATCTTTGAGTATTTTCAGATGATTGCTTCCTTTGTTTTATTTTTATGAACAATTGAACCAAGATATCTAAAACTTTTCAAAAAGCCTTTTCTATTACGGTTGTTATATTCATATTGTCTTTATTTTTAAAGAACGCTCTGCCACTCAGTTCCAGCTTCAGCTTTCTTGTGGGAGAACAGCAAACACCCCAACAGGTGACAGTGAGGTCATCTAAGCAATTCATTTAGTACCCAGATGTTTAATTCTTTAATGCTGAATCCAACACACTCTCAACTCACCAGTCATATACTGTCAGCTTTATTTTTTCACACATGGAGGGAAACTGTTAAAGAGAAACAGAAAATGGTAATTATTTCTCTACTAATCCACTAACAAGTGGAGTCAATATCCTTAGTTTTTATGAAAGAAAAGAAAGCCAAACCTTGATCTGAAGATTGACAACTTGATTCCATTCAGGGTTTGCGTTTTTCTCAATTATATTTGTGCAAACCTGCAAAAATTGCCAAAGAAAAACAGTAGGTAGTCATAGTTCTAACTGCTAACAGCTTTGTGTGTGTGTGTGTGTGTGTGTGTGTGTGTGCGCGCGCGCGCGCGCGCACCCGCATGCACATGTGCATGTGCATGACTGTGACTCTAGTGGTATACTTATTAGCTATATATTTAGTAACCTGTAAACCTTTTCTTTATTCGTCATTCATCCATCCTTCCTTCCCTTCCTTCCTTCTTTTTTCCTCCTCCTCCCCTTTCTTCCTTGTCCCTCTCTTCTCTCTCCTCTTACTTCCTCTAGTCTTCTCTGTCTCCCTCTCTCCTCACTCCTCCCTTTTGATTGGTGACAGGGACTGAACCAGGGCTTCACGCATACAGAACACATACACCTACACCTCAAACCTGAACTTTATCTACGTCGTCACTTGCTAATGTCAAACAGGTGACTGTAACAGGAACTAAACATTACTGAACATTTATTATATACTATCTGATAAGTATCTCATGGTTACTAATTAATCAAGTCTTTCAGTCCCACTCACCAACATCCTGCCTATTCCTGTCTCTGCATTTCCAGTCACTCCGTTGCTTAGGCTTGCAGCCAGTCAGTGCAGCACCCTTACCCAACCCCATCCCACCCATTGCCATTAAACCCTGACTCTTGTTCTTCATGAGACTCCTGGCATACTTCCTCATAGGCATCCGCACTTGGCATCCAGATGACTCCCCACTTCCCTTCCCGCCTTCTGCCTTCTGACTGTGACACCACTCTACCACGAGCCCTCAAAGTTCACGTAGGATGAAGTGTAGAGCTCTCTCTGCCCCATAAAGCCTTTCTATCCCTCCCCCATGTCTCACTTTCCTTTTGGCTTGCTCCCCCCCCAGTCACAGGGGCTTTCCATCCCTGAAAGGATGCTTCCTTCCTGGCCTCTTCCACAGCTCCTCTTCCTCCATGGAAGCCCCTGCCCTCAGGATCTCTACACACCGAGGCCTCTGCTCAAATGTTACTTTTTCCAAGGGGTCCCCCCTGATAACTTCACTAAATACACTCACACACACACATATATATATATACATTCACACACATATGCATGTGTGTACATACATATACACCTATCTATCACTTGCTGTCACTTTGCTTTCTGTGTAGTTCTCAGCACTGACTAAAATCATTCAGTCCTCCCTTGCTTGTTTATTGCCTATGTGATGATTTCAATGAATTTCCTCCCGAAGCTCACAAGTTGAAAACATGAATTCCTATGAGTATAGAATTTGGAAGTGGGACCTTTGGGGAGGTAACTGAAAGTGATGAGGTCATGAATGAGGTTCTCATGGTGGCATTTGTAGCTTCATCAGAAGACAGAGAGATTTGAACTGTCATATTTACCCTCTTGTTACTGGTCCTTCTGCCACAGCGCAATGCGGCAGAGGGTTTTTAACAGATGCTAAGCAGATAGCCATGCTGTGTTCTTAGATTTTACAGTCTCAAAACCATGAGCCAAGCAGACTTCTACTCTACAAATTACCCAATCTCAGGTATTTTGTTCCGACAATAGAACACAGATCAAGACAGTCTGTGTTTTCTAGGCTCTGTGAGAACTATCATAGCTGCCCGTATGTCATTTCCACATTCCAGAACACAAAACAGATTACTTCTTAAACTAATTAACCAACTCAAAGATCCTATGGGATCCTTAGCCGTCACATTTACAGCTTAGGAAATTTAAGCTCAGAAGGTAAGGAGCGCAGCTGACTGTGGAGTAAAGTGAAGTCTGCAGTTCGAATCCGACTTCATCTTATCCCAGGAGCAGGGGCTTTCTCGCTGCATCTACAATGACCCTCCTAGGAAATCAGACGCAGTCACACGGGTACTGTCTACAGATACCTGCTTTAATAGCTAAATGCCTCAAACACAAAGGCCATGCTGGTTCTTGATTCCCGTAACTGTCCAGGGCATTGTCATTCTACGGACTAAAAGTCTCCATCTCTGGCCACCTCTATGGTGGACGTGGTCTCCCCGACACCAAGAGTCTCTCTGATTTTTCCAGAGGACTAAGATGGGCTTTTCTGCTCTATGCTCCTTTCTCCAAAGCTTGTTAGAGCACAAAAGGTGAGATACCCAATGGGAGTCAGGAGTTGGGGATATCCTTGTAACCTTTGGCTGTCCCAGCCTAGAGCAGCAGTTTTCAACCTGTGGGTCGAGACCCATTTGGGGACTGAACGACCTTTCACAGGAGCTGCATATTAGATATGCACATATCAGTGGTAAAATTACAGTTAGGAAGTGACAACAAAATAATGTTATGGTTGGAGGTGACCACAACATGAGGAACTGTGTTAAAGGGTCGCTGCATCAGGAAGGTTGAGAGCCACTGCTCTAGAGTTGTCTGAGAGGGAAGTCTCATTTAAGAAATTATCTAGATCAAATGGGCACATGAAAATGTCTGTGGGGATTGTCTAGAGTGTTAGTTGACATAGGAGGGCCCAGCCTGCGAGGGGTAACACCATTCCCTAAGCAAGTGGTCCTAGGCTGTGTCAGAAAGGTAGCTAAATATGAGCCTGTGAACCAGCGAGAGACTGAGCTAGTAAGTTGTGTTCCTGTGCACTCTGAGTTCCTGCTTGGCTCTCTGTCTGACTGCCCTCAATGATGGGTTGGACCTTGTAAGCTGAATGTTTCATCACAGTGACAGAATGGAAACCAGGAATGATTCATGGCTCTCTGGGGATTTTGCCCAAGTCTACTGGAATAGTTGAACCTGAGAAATAACTACAACAGTCCAGTGTTGGTCTCACTATTCTAACCTCCAAAAGACAGGTTTTTCTAGTTGGAGTTCTGTATACTTCCTCCTCCAAAATAAGGTTGTTGAGACATCTGGCATAGCCAGATTTAGGTAACTAGTATCTCTACAGAGTGGCCCACTGACCAGAGGCTATTTACCAAAGAGAACTAGGAATTCACCCCCAAGGAAACCATAGCATTTTAAATGTCTGTTCTAAGAGATGCACACATTTAGACTACATACGAACCTTTTTCCCAGCAAAGGAGACTTCTACAAAAGGGTCCACGAGATTTTTCTTGTCTGCAGTGCCACCAAATATTTCCTTCACTGTTTGTGAGAAGGCATCATCCACTGGAAAGAAACAAACCATACCGATGAAATTAAACTCTCTCTCTCTCTCTCTCTCTCTCTCTCTCTCTCTCTCTCTCTCTCTCTCTCTCTCTCTCTCTCTCCCCCCCTCCCTCCCCCCCTCTCTCTCTCTCTCTCTCTCTCTCTCTCTCTCTCTCTCTCTCTCTCTCTCTCTCATTTTTGTTTTTCTCAAGACAGGGTTTCTCTGTGTGACCTTAGCTGTCCTGGACTCACTTTGTAGACCAGGCTGGCCTTGAACTCACATTGATCCACCTGCCTCTGCCTCCCGAGTGCTGGGATTAAAAGAGTGTGCCACCACATTGGCAATTAAACCCACTTTCTTAAAACAATCAAAATCGTTCAACAAAATTTAAAAAATTCCCCAATGCATACAAAGAGATTTAAGAATTGTTCTTTTGGGTGGCAAGAATTAACAGCTAAAATAGTCTTTGTCTTGTGAGAGAGGGGGAGAGAGGAAGTAAAAGAAAATGGCTTTTTTCCTATAAAGTTTTTTTTTTTTTAATCAAGAGTGCCTTGAAAAATAAACTAATACCTGGGTGGTGGTGGTACATGCCTTTAATTCCAGCACTTGGGAGGCAGAGGCAGACAGATTGCTGTAAGTTTGAGGCCAGCCTGGTCTACAGAATGAGTCCAGGACAGCCAAGGCTACACAGAGAAACCTTGTCTCGAAACCCAAAATTAATAAATAAATAAACAAACAAACTAATAATTATTATGTAAGACCAGATCATTCATGGAAGATGAAATAGCTTTCCTGACATCTGTTTGATCAGGATAAGGCGCAGTTTTCAAATTCAGGCCTTCATCCAATTTGGAGAATGTGATGAGATCAAAATGATACATACCCAACTGGCATGTTAAAGAAATACAAGAAAAGTCAATCTACTTATATGGCACATAGTTCGCACATTTTGATGCACTATAAATGTGGTGTCTCTGTTTCAACAAACTGCAAAGTGGCCAGAAATCAACTGAATGGGCAAGTGTAGAAAGAATAACGAGAGGCTGAATTTAATCTACTGAAGACACTTCCAAGAGGAAGATGGATGTGGAACATTCTAGAATCTTTGAAAAGGAGGGAAGGGTTCCCAGGAAAAGATACAAACCCTGAAGACATGAGTAGTCTGTGCTGCCCACCTGGGAACTCAGGGAAGAGTCCTGTTCCCCAGATCCCAGCAGAGGAGGCAGAAATTATGCTGGGCGGGCAGCAGTGATAGACAGTGCTTGGCTTGGTCCCTCCCAGTGTCCAATCTCTCAGTAAACATGTCCCATAATACAAGAAGGACAAACATGGTTGTTGAGACTATCCTTTACTCAAAACCTCTTAAAATATTTTTACCTACTTATTTTGTATATTATTATGTATGTCCATATGTGTGTACACATGTTTTGTGTGTGAGGGCACAACATGTGCGGGGAGGTCAGAGGACAACCTTAGGTGGCTATCTTCATCTTCTGCCTTGTTTTTGAGGTAGGGGTCTCTCTTGTTGTTTGTCATAATGCTTTGTACTCCAGGTTAATTGGCCCACCCAGCTTTACGGGTAGTACCCTATCTTGGCATACCATCTAGCTTTAGGGGTGCTAGGACTGCAGATACAAGTCACCACATCCGGCTTTTACATGTGTTCTGGAGACCTGAGATCAGATCAAGCTTGCAAAGCAGACACTTTTACCCATTGAGCCATCTGCCTGGCTCCTGCTCAGCTACATTGAATAGTCCAAAAGTAAACATATTTTTATTTTTGTTATAAAAGTTTAAATTTTCTTATATATATATGAATGAGAGGTTTATAGGGGTCAGTGATTTGGCACCAAGCCCTACAACCTGAGTTTGGTTCCTGGGATCTGTTAGATCCAAATCAGGCCCCAAGAATGGCAGTGCTAGTAACAGTGTCCTAAACAGAAGGACTTTGACCATGTAAACTGAAGGTTCATTGTTGGGTAAACAGAGGCCTAAAGATGGGTTTTTGTTTACCAGGAACCTCCCTTAGTCCACCTTCAAAGGTCACATACCTAGGGCTAGGGCATCTAGTTCTGGGTCAATCAGTCAGCTCAAAGACACCCCCTACCACCATCCCCGTCCCCTGCTGACTGCATATAAAATCTTGTTTTTCTGCCGTTTTGCTCTTCTCTGCCCCCAAGACACAACCTTGTCAGTGTGGTCCCAATGAACCTTTCCTTCTATCAATAGAGTGGTCCAGTTCAGTGGCTTCACTGCACCCTCTCTCACAAGACCCACATGATGGGAGGAAAGAAGACTCCCACAAGTTGTCCTCTGATTTCATGTGTACTGTGGCACATGTGCCTATGTAACACACACACACACACACACACACACACACACACACACACACACACACACA
>OU015757.1:56838560-56852894 GCA_907169655.1 Acomys percivali
ATCGAAACAGTGTCTTGCAATGTAGTCTTGGCTGGCCTGGCACTCACTATGAAGCCAAGGCTGGTCTTACATTTGCAGCAATCTTCTTGCCTCTTAAGTGCTGGTATTACAGCATGCAGCACCACCCCTTGGCTTATGTTTCTAAAATGTGAGAAGTTATATACCTGTATGCTATTTTAAGATATTCGTTATCTTTCCACCCCAGTTTTTGAGTAAATAACACTGTGTGTCCCAAGAAACTTTTGACATAGTTCTGAAACACACACACACACACACACACACACACACACACACACACACACACTATTGAAGAAATGTACTTAACAAACAGCAAGAGGAACACAGGCTTGGGCTCTGTCCTGGACACACATGCCTTTAATAGCTCAAACTGTAAGGAAGTGGCAGACATACTGCATCATACGCCTGATAACGTGAGGTGACTGGATAAACACGAAGTAATTTATTTGGCTCCCTTTTGGAGAATAATTTATTACATTTGCTGGGCTGTTGTTATTTAGCCTATATCTTATCTTCCTACTGACTATGAGCTCCTTGTGGCCAAACACTGCCTTTCTCATCTTTGCACGCAACATGTATGGGTATCAGTAACTGTTTTTCTCAAGTAGATCAAATTTACCCTCAAGCAAAAGCACTTTCTTATTCTTGGAATGAAATAAATTTGAGTCAGGCTATGAATGAAATTTTGCTTTTCTCTAGTTGGGCAAAGTGCACACTGAACAAATGGTTCTTTAAAAATAGATGCGAGGTTTTAAAAATAGCTCATTCTGGTAACAGAAATGTATACTCCAGTCAAGCTGACTGGCAGAAGGTGGACAAGTTGCCATAGTAACACGTTTCCAGGCTGCCAAGTCTAAAGATTGGCTCAGCCCATCTTCGGTTATAGGACCAGTTTCTAAGTTGGTCTGTGAAAGGGACATCTTTGACATGACATATTTTCATTCAGCCACCAATGCACCAAGCTCTGAATCTTCTGCCATCTTGACATAAGGGCTCATTGAAAGCATTCCTTCAAAAGAACCTGCTGAAGTGTTCAGTTCTTTGGTCACTGGTCAGAATTACGTTCTTCAACTTGCAGAGGGCATCCTTTGACCATCTTACCTTTGTACCATATAGGTAAGATTTCAGGCTCTGTGCAGCAGCCATTGTGCGAATAGATGCCTGTAACACCACTCCGCACTGTCAGTGGCTGCTGGCAGATGTATCTCAGGAGAATGAGATTTTTTTCCTTCCTGTGTCTTATGAGGTCTTTTCTGTGATGCTTGCATTTTAATACGCAGATACTTCTTTTGTATTAAAAAAGATAACAAGTTAAAATTTCAAAAGCTTGAAAATATCTATGTAAGTCAAGGGGAACATTCATTTTTTTTTTAAGATTTTATTTATGGTGGGCATGGTGGCCTTTAATCCCAGCATTTGGGAGGCAGAGGCAGGTGGATCAAGAGGCTGTGAGTTCAAGGCCAGCCTGGTCTACAAAGCAAGTCCAGGACAGCGAAGGCTACACAGAGAAATCCTGCCTCGAAAAACCAAAAAAATAATAATAATAATATTTTTTATTATATATGATGCTCTATTTACATGTACATGTGCACTTCAGAAGAGGCCATTAGATCACATAACAGATGCTTATAAGCCATCATGTGGCTGCTGGGAATTGAACTCAGGACCTCTGGAAGAGCACACAGTGCTCTTAACCATTGAGCCATCTCTCCGGCCATCATTACTAATTCTTTAAGAGTTTGTTAAAGGGGTAAGAATTCTAGTCACAATGTCCTATGTATGCCATAAGATATGCAATAGTAAAAACCAATGGTTGTTTTTTACTAATTAGTAAAAATTAGTTCTCTCTCTCTCTCTCTCCTTTTCCCTCTTTCTTTCCTCCTTCCCTTTTTTGTACGTCCTCAAAGAAATGGCTTTCAGTCTGAGTATAAGCCAGCATTCTGAATTGTCACACCAACCCAGGCTTGGGGAAGAATCATTTTATACAACAGAGAATACTTACAGAACAGTTATTCTGAAACCTGTTCTTTTTCAAAATCAAGAAATGCCACTTTGTCATATTATACTTATGTTGTCCCTGACACAGTCAGCTCCTCTGCAGAACAGTGCACAGTGATGCTCTTTAAACCCCAAATTCAAAGAACCCACATGCTGATTCAGCTCCACCTCTGTCCAGTCTATCAGGCCGCTCGGGGTTATGAGAATCTCCGTGGAAGACCTGGCCAGCGCTTGCCCAGTGCCTGCCATTGAGTGACGGGAGGCAGCTTCTTGGGCCCAGATAGACTTTCCAGTCTACAGTGCTACCAGGACACCAGGCTTCTATAGATGAGTCATGCGAAGTAGTGAGAGATGGCCTCAGGTAGAGGGAGTCTTGTTGGGGTTGGGGTGGTTTTTCTTTTTTCCCTGTCAGGGTGACTCATTTCTGAGGAAGCAGAGGCTTGTTCTGGGGAAATCATATTTGTGGCACAGAGTACTTTAGGTTTCTATGGGCAATCTAAAGAGACAAAAATCTCCCCCCACTTTATTTATGTTTATTAATGTTTCTGTTTCATTGGGACAAAACTCATTTTTAGTACCACTGTCACCCTGCAGAAAACATCAAGGGAAGTCAAAGCGACTTTGTGAAAGAACAGCTAGTCAGGCTGAGACTTCCCCTCTAGCTGAGGCTCAAAAGCCCTTTCCAGAAGCTTCCAGGCTAACCTGTGACATTTGATGACAAAATGACCCAGAAGGACAATTGGCTTGCGCTGAAGCAAAACATTTGACTGGAGGACTGAGGGGTGCTTGTGGGGAGGCCACGAGACAGGTGGCCGAGAACACATCACAGCAATCACACCTTTGGGAGCCATGACACATGAGGAAGAGCAGAGAAGCCACTCTCGAACCTCACAAGCTGCGGCCCTGGATTCAGTGGAAATCATGAAACTGAAGCAACACCTCAGTGTTTCTGCAGTCTGTGCTGCACCGCTCACTGAGCTTTAGTTGACTCTCTGTAGGGAACAGTCTCCTTGGGATGAGTCAGGGGCCATCAGGAGGGTCAGCTTACCTCCCATGCCTGGCACGCTGGTCCCGCTCGGCTCGTTTGGATGCGGAGCTGAAGGTGGGGTGTATCCGATCACCAGGTCAATGGTGGCCTGAGTAGAAAGAATCCAGTCAATGAAGGGAAAAGAACATTTAAGGCCGTAATATGAGCAGCTCGGCACGGTGGGAGTCTTGAAAGGGCTGGGCAGGAAAGTGAGAGTGGAAAGATGGGAAAAGTGATGCTACAATGGGCTATTCCTGTCTTACCCCGGGTGAGCCAGGGCAGAGCGGGGAAAGAAGCCACTTTGTCACGGGTTGCCCAAGGCAACCTCACTGACTAAAGTGAAAGCTGTAACAAGCAAGGATGATCGTGTAGCTAGCTTCGGTCCCGCAGTGGAGACGGCCTCTGCTCACAAAACTACAACCAGAGACGCTCATTAGAATGACCAGTTCATTTGTTGCTCATGAATACTAATTGCTGAGGTTTGTTTTTTAATTTCTCTCCCGGGAAGAATTTTAAGTGACTAACAAAAAGGTCTGTAACAGCATAGGTAGAAGGAAAGGGGAAACCAAGCCTGGTGAAAGACACATGCAAATCATGACATTAAACACAGCTGCCATCTCTCCTGTATTAGCTGTGATCCTAAGAGGCCTTGGAATCAAACAAAAAGAGCAGCAAAGCAGAGCTTATGTCTTTATATTTCGTGAACCTATAAGACTTCAAAAATTTTTTGCTGGGAAAAAATTCTTTTTAAAAATTCTCCCTCTCCCTACAGTACCAGGGATGGAAATCGGGGCCCCAAATATGCTAGTGTTCTGCCGCTAAGTTATCCTCAACCTTGAAGAAGGGCTGCCCGTCTTCAGTTCACCAGACATATGCCCACTGACTATCACAATCATCTCAGAAAAGAGAGGCATTTTATGGGCTGGAGAGATGGCGCAGAGTTTAAGAGCACTGGCTGCACTTCCAAAGGTCCTGAGTTCAATTCCCAGCAATCACATGGTGGCTCCCAACCATCTGGTAATGTGATCTGGTGCCCTCTTCTGTTATGCTAGTATACATGCAACCAGAACACTTTATATAATAAATAAATAAATCTTCAAATTAAGAATTTGAATAAGAATACCCAAAGTAAGGAAAGACAAACTTCAAAATTAGAGAAGTCCTTTGCAAATGAGGGTTCTCCATCTCCCACCTCACCCCACACACACATCAGGTTAGAAGATAAACAGGGGCTGGAGAGATGGCTCAGTGGTTAAGAGCACCAACCACTCAAGCAGAGGACCCAGATTTTATTTCTAGCATCCACATAGTGCCTCTGTAACTCGAGTCTCAGGTGATCGACACCTTTTTCTGGCCTCTGTGGTCATTGCATGCACAGGATACATAGAGGCAAAACACTGGTACACATAAAATAAAAAGTAAAAAAAAAAAAATTAATTAAAGAAAGCTGGATGTGGTGGTGCACACCTTTACTCTCAGAACTCAGGAAGGCAGAGGCAGTCAGGTCACTGTGAGTTCAAGGCCAGGCTGGTCTACAAAGCAAGTCCAGGATAGCCAAGTCTACACAGAGAAACCTTAACTCCTGTATTGAGAGAAAAAAAATTAAAGAAGATGAAATACAGAATAAAATATCCTAATATTTAGGACATATCTAGACTAAAAATGATTCACTATTTATCTGAAGTCTAAATCTAAGCAGGCCTCTGTTCCTTCATTTACTGGGTTTGCTCTGGCTAGTAACTCTCACGCATGTTAGACATGTACATCTGTATTACTCCTGTTTTTCCTTGTCTGCTCACCAGTGAGTGTTTCCTCATGGATCAGCACATTCAGTGCCTGAGACTGGCCTGGGGACACTGGACAGATTAGTCAATAGGCCTACTCTTAGTCCCACAGCAAACAGTCACAAAAGCAGCATCAGCGGCTGCTTATTCAGAGACCAAGGTTCAGATGTAGGCTGTGTGCCTGCATCACAGGGTTCAAACTTAACATGAGAAATTGTAGTTTTAAAACATAGCTTCTTGGTTTGCTATTTTACATGCAGTGGTCCCAGGGCTCCTAGGAATCTGGGTAGGGGTGAGGGGACCTCAAGGGCAGTGTTCATGTCAGCCCCAAAAGTTCTGCGGCTTTAGGACAGCCCATGGGCTGTCTTTTGTGCTATATACATACATACATTCATTCATTCATTCATACTTACATACATACATACACACACAGACCAAAACTAAAACAAAACCAGCAATCCAGAAAAAACTGCGGACATCCCACCTTGCCATGGCATCATTTCTCTCAGCCGGGTTTTGGGTAGTCAGATGGCAGAAGGCATTTTGAATGTTCGTGTTATGATCAGAATCCTGACTGATGGCTAGCCGACAGCCTCAGAGACCAGCACAGCCGCACTGGCATCCTCTCCCTTGGGTTCTGAGAGGCCTTTTCTGTGTTTGTGCTTACGGTGATGCCTCTAGTATAAACATTTGGCCCAGGTTCATGAGGAAAGTAAGTTGGTGGGAAAATGAAGGGGTTAGAGGTAATGGCTGAGCATGATAACGTTTGAAGATTTCTTAGTAGTCATATGGCATTTAAACCTGAGTTACTCAAGTCAATTTCTTAAAGGTTTGTTTGGTTGGTTGGTTTGGTTTTTCAAGCCAGGGTTTCTCTGTGTAGCCTTGACTGTCCTGGACTCGCTTTGTAAACCAGGCTGGCCTTGAACTCACAAAGACCCACCTGCCTCTGCCTCCTGAGTACTGGGATTAAGGCGTGCGCTGCCGCCGCCACCACCACCCGGCTATTTATTTATTTTATTATGTATACAGTGCTCTGCCTACATGTACACCAGCATACCAAAAGAGGACACCAGATCTCAATATAGATAGTTGGGAGCCACCATGTGGTTGCTGGGAATTGAACTCAGGACCTTTGGAAGAACAGCCAGTGCTCTTAAGCTCTGAGTCATCTCTCCAGTCCTCATGTCAATTTTTAAAATACATTTTAGATTTTTTTTTTTTTTTTTTTTTTTTTTGGAAATAGGGTTTCATTGAGTATTCCTAGCCAGGCTGGAATTCTCTATGTAGATGAAGCCGAAACTCACAGAAACCAGCTTCCCAATTGCTGGGTGCTTTGAATTCTGATTTTATGTCAGACAATATATACTTGGGTAGAGGGGCTTGGATCAGAAAATATTCAGCAATTGATATGGTGGTAAAGATGATATTACCATCTTAACGCAGAAGGTAATACAAACCTTCTTTGTCTGCATGTAAGACACCCAATGCTAAAGGCTAGATATCCAAAGCTAAATGCCAACACCCATGTGGATAACACTGAGCTGTGGCCAGAGGGGTTCTGTTTACCATAGGAAATTCTGTTAAATCAAATCAAATCTCATATTTGTTGGTTCTGTGACTGAAAATTGAGGATAAGGCCTTTGTCACTGACAAATGGATCTATTTACCATGAAACCAAACTTCCAGTATTTGTGTAGTGAGCTGATTTTCAAACTAGAGTCTTTTCCTAAATGTGTTTTTACTCAACCATCTTATTTTTTCTTTCCACAAAAGATGAGCACTCACCCCAGTGTCTTGTCCCTTTTCATTTAGCAGGGAGGTCTGTTTGTAAGGCAAAGATCTGTTCTGGTCCCCAATCAGGTCCTTCAGGGGGACAGTTGCTGTGCCAATTAATCTGCAGAGGAAACAAGAAAGCACAGGGCTGCTTAAGTGGGGGCGTATACCTACAGGCCAGGAACACCCAAGGCTCTCACACTCATCTATCCTTGTAACTGCCCAGGCAAGGATGCAGACACTCTGAAGAGACACAGGAGCCCCTCTCTTTGGCTATCAGTCTATTGAAACAATGGTCCCCAAGAAAACAGAATTTCTCTAGGAGACTTGTACAAGGAGAAGGAGAAGGTTAAAATGTTGTACCAGCCAAAAGAGGAACATGTCCCCGAGGAAGAAACTTCACATAATTCTGACAGTTGTCAAACAGCTACCTTGTATGAGAGACAAAGAATGATAGGTCATTGATGGATGGGCCCATGCCGTGATCAGGACTACCTAGTTCTCAATACCTGTAACTCCCTATTAAACCTAAACCTTACATAAGAACCCCAAAGGTGGATTTAGGGGTTAGTGTACCTCTTTTTTTGTTTCTCTTCACAGTGTGGCCACACAGAATAAACCTCCTTCTCTCTGCCTTTTGCTAGTATGTGTCTCTTTCATTGGCTTCCTGGGGATGGGTGGCTGAGCCTCAGTTTGTTAAGAGTCACCAGGGCCCAGGCTGTGACCTTAACATCTCCAGTAACATGTGCATTAAAACCACCACATGACTAATGTGGGCCAGAGTATTTCACAGTGAACAGAACACGTGGTACTTCGCCATGACAAGGAGTCATCTGAGAGTCAAACTGTAATGTCCGAGAAATCCTGACAATCACAAATGAGGGACTGAGGGAACAACTGAATACTGGGCCCCAGAATCCAGAGAGAGAAATTTAAGAAAAACATCAGTAAGCAAGGAAAACATTCCCTGTGACGGGGACTTTAAAAGACCCAGAAACTGCCCACTGAACAATATTTCCCCAAGTCAATCTTTCTGAAGTGTTACTGTAAGACTAGGTTTCTGGGTGATTGATGATGGGGCTGACTTGCTAGCCTATACCCTCTGCAGCAGCGTTCAAATGAGACTGTACTCTCTGCTCTCTTTTCCTGGTCCCTGGAATCACTGCAGGTCTCCATCACTCACTCTTCTTCCTGTTGCACAGACTGATGCACAGAGGGGCATACATGAGTCTGACTCTAGCATATGCTCCCTGGACTCACCAATGGCTTCTGATTTTCTCATTGCTCCAACCAATTGTGTGCACTTAAAAGGTCTTTATCAGGGGCTGGAGAGATGGCTTAGAGGTTAAGCACTGACTGCTTTTCTGGAGGTCCTAAGTTCGCGTCCTAGGAACCACATAGTGGCTCACAACCATCTATAATGTGATCTGATGCAGATGTACATGCAGGCAGAATACTGTATACAGAATAATAAATAAACAAATCTTTTTTTAAAAAGGTCTTTGTGGAATGATGGAAAGAATGAATAAGCCTACAGTTATTGCTTTTGAACATCTGAAAATTTTATATAATTAAGGCATGTTTTAAAGGGATTTTTTAAAAATAGAACACACATTCACAGGGAGTTAGTCAATATTAAATTGTGTAAAAGGTGAGGGGGTAGTAATTCGTGGAAAATTGTCTGAACTTGAAAGAGGTAATGTGAAATGTGGGTGGAGGAGGGGACCAGAGAGGCACAACCCCTGGGTGTGCTTTCATTTCAATGTGCAGAGCAGAAAGGGGGACAGAGAAACAGGGAGACTGATGCCCACTTACTTATAGCTTACCTATGTTTGCAGTGACATATTATAGGGATCAATGTTATCAAACAGAACACCTCTAGCATTAAAACAGAAAACCAAGCATCAAGCCCCAAGTAATAGGGGAGATGATTTTTATGCATGTAATGCTGCTTGGGGCCTTGCATGGTGCTAGACAACGACCCAACCACTGAGCTGCATTGCCAGGCCAAAAGAGATTCATAGTTCTGTTCAATCTGTTTTGTTCTGGAGAAAGGGTGCGTGGTTTAAATAAGAATGATTCCTATAGACACACATATGAAAACTTGGTCTCCTGTTAATAGAACTGCTTGAGAAGGATTAAGGGGTGTGGCCTTGTTGGAAGAGGGGCCGAGCCATTCATGGTGTGCACTGCTCCCTGCTTCTTGCTTGTGGACTAAAATGTAAGCTCTCAGCTGCTCCTGCCATCATGCCTTGCTCCACCATCATCTAACCCTCTGAAACTGTAAGCCCAATTAATATTTCATTTTATCTTGGTCATGGTGTTCTATCAAGCAATAGAAAAGTAACTAAAACACAGGGGCTTACTAAGTATCCCAGCATGTAGTTGAGCTCACTACCTAGACTAGGCTGGTCACAACTCATAACTCCTTCTATGCTTGCATCCTAAGTGCTGACATTACTGTCATGTACCACCATGCCTGGCAGAAGAGACTGTGGGTGTGTACGTGTATGTGTGTGTGTGTGTCTAGATATACATATATATGTATATAGATATATGTACATACACACACACGGGTAAGCCAAGTATGGCCAGACACACTTATAATCTAAATACCCAGGAACCAGAGACAGGGAGAATTAAGAGTTCAAGGCTAATCTGGACCGTAGTAAGACCCTGTCTCCAAAAAATCCCCAACACCAGCACATGGTGGAGAGACTGGTTGTTATTTTGATGTAACTCCAGGCAAAGAGTACTCGGAGGCATAAGTAATAAATGAGAAAATTCATTTTGTGGAAAACTGTTTCATCTTAGAATATATGGAAGTGGTTTAGAGTACAGTTCTTGTGTAGCATGGACAAGACCTTGGTTTCAATCTTTTGTACACTAAGGTCAGTGTGAACATTTATTTTTGAAGTCTTGCTGTGTGGTGTAGGCTGTTGTATTTTTGTATTATTTTTGAAGGCTTGCTGTTGGGGGTGGCAGGTGTATGTCCATGTTCTCAGAGCTCAGAAATGGGAGCAGACTGTAGGCGTGGCTCTGTAACTCACCACACACCTCAGTGACCCCAGGGGTTAAGCTGCATTACTCTCTGAGAGTAGTAGCTTCTATTGCACATGGCCAGAGCATCACTGCAGTTTCACACAGTTTGCCCAGCCATCAGCACTGCTTGTCCACGGATTCGTGGAAGAGTGCACATTCTGATACGGAGCCGTATGTGCACACAAATCTCAGCATATGGGAACTATGGCAGGCTCTCATCTCATCTGACATAGCACAAGATGGGCTCAGCCAGCAACAGAAAAACCATTTGCCTTCACAAGGACGCATGCGCCTCTGCCTCATTTTAGGGCCACAGAGCAGTCAGGTCCACCAGTCAGTGCTGAGACCGATGGGAACTTTATACAGTACTTTAACGAACATTGGCATGTTAAAACAGTAATTCGTGTACTTGGAGCATCATTTTCTCCTTCCTCTAATGTGATGAGGACAGAGGCATACAGCTCACTCCACCTCTGCCAGGCAAAACAGTTACCCCTACCATATCACCACACTCCCACAGACCCACAGACACCTCAGGAGAGCTTTGATCCAGGTGGGTTTTTTTGTTTGTTTGTTTGTTTGTTTGTTTGTTTAGGGCAATCAGCTATGGTGGGCTAATTGAGATTTTTAAGAATAATGAAAAGGTGGTCTGGGGTCAGTAGAGTACATACTGCAAAGAACAAGGACCTAAATGTAGTCTCTGCACCCACATACAAAGCTTTATAAATGGGGTGCACCCTTGTGATCCCTGTGCTGGGAAGGTGGAGATAGGGGTGGGGGGAATCCCTGGGGCTTGCTGGCTGACCAGCCTAACTAATTAGATAGCCTAGGTGCCAGTGAGAGAAAAAGAATTTATCTCAAAAACAAGGTGCCTGGTTCCTGGGGAATGACACCTAAGGTTGGCCTCTGGCCTCCTCACACCTGTCCATCTGTATACATAAGCACTCATACAAAAATTAAAATTCAAGTTTAAAAAGTTAAGAAGATCAATATATTAATAATAACATGCCTAAAAGTCATCTGGGAGGGTTGGGAGATGACCCAATGGGTAAGAGTACTTGTTTGCTTGCTGGCTATGCAGCCTGGTGACCTGAATTTGATCCTTAGGAGCCATGTTAAGAGCTGGATGTGGAAGCCAGGCATGGTGGCACCGCCTTTAATCCCAGCACTTGGGAGGCAGAGGCGGGCAGATCGCTGTGAGTTCGAGGCCAGCCTGGTCTACAAAGTGAGTCCAGGACAGCCAAGGCTAACACAGAGAAACATGGAGGCATGGGCAGAAGCTTGTGGTCGGGCTAGGCTGTAGTACAGTGGAGATGGAGCAAAACCAAGAGAGACCCTTCCTTAGTAAGGTGAAAAGTGAGAACTGGCTCCCAAAGGTTGTCTTCTGACTGCCACATGAGCGCAGCGGCATGTGTGCACACACATTGCATGCACTCACTCACACCACACACACACATACACACACACAGAAACACACACACATGCACGCACACACACACACATCAGATCACAGACACTCACACACACACACACACACACACACATTATATCACAGGCATTCACCACACACACACACACACATTTACATCCACACACATATATCATGGGCCTTACATCACCCATACATGAATACAAACTTACACTCACACACATATATCACAGGCACTCACACTACACACACACACTCACTCACATATACATAGGCATTCACACCTTATACTCACACACATACAAAGAATAAAATATGTACTCTTCATTTTGTTTTAAGGAAAATCCAGCTGGCTTTGTCTAAATGTGCTGTTTGCCTGGTAAGATGGGGAAGCAACCATTGTTCTTCACCGTCTGTGATTCATGGTGTAGGTCTATGATTTAAACAATGACATCACACACTTGCACATGTACTGATTTACTTTTGTTAAAGTCAGCTAGAGCCAGAATGACCCGGCTCTCTTATCAGTGGTAAATCAATCTGAGAACAGGCAGGGTGCCATGGCTAGGCCACGCTGAAGGAGAAAGAGGCTGGGTGTGGGGTTGGGTCAGCATCTGAGAGACCAGTGCACCTCCCTCAATTCTTTGAGCCACTGTTTTGTCGGCAAACAAATGGACAGAAGTGAATAATCTCACAGGCTTGGCTTACACAAATGATGTGTCCTATGCAGGTCTATTTAGGAAACTACTGTGTATTAAATATTTCTTTTCCTGCTTTACCATTTTTTTTTTAATGTGTGTGCATATAAAACTCCTAGGCTTGTTTTGGAGACTTCATAATGAAAGGCAGGGTTTCTGCTTTCAAAATTATTGGTCTATAATGTCACAGATCAAAACTAGTTCACATACAGGGTAGGGACAAAGATGAAGATGGTAACGGAACCATAAAACACAGTGAGGTTGCACGCTACAGGAGGGAGGGGGGGCAGTGGGGCTTCCCTCTACCTGGAAAGAACAGGCCTGAGGACGCAGGATGACCGTCTGCTAGTCTTTTTATGCTGCTGAATGGCTCGTAGCCTGCTCTGACTCAGCTGACTGGGTTTCCTGGCCGGTAACAGATGACTGGACAGGAGTGGAGAAGAGGGAAAGCAGATGACTACACTTCACCTCAATTCCTTCTTTTCAAAAGCTCCAGACCCATTTCCTAAGGCTTTCTTTCTCATCCTAAAATTCCGGTGGTTTTGTCGTGGGAGGGGCATATAAAGGAAAGCTTGACTTGGGTGTGTGCTCTCGGAGTAAAGACCGTGCTTTGAGAAAAGCCAGGAAAGACTAATCGCAAAGATATTTTCACAGTGAGACTAAGTTGAGAATGAGGTAAACAGAGACACCGCTCCTGAGACCTTTGACAACTGAAGGAAGCACTGCCTACGGCCAGCCCTCCGCCTCCCTGGTCAGCCAGCCAGGCCTGTTTTCTGGGCTGTTGCCTGGATACAGAAAACTCTGAGATCCGGAGGAATAGTAACTTGGTCTCCTACACACGGGACAGGAATGGCTCAGCTTATTTCCTTTAAAGGAGATGACATTGAGCCTAGGACCTCTTTTCCTCCCTATTGCTAATGCAATACTGAAAATAGGCCAAGATGATACACTGTAACAGTAGTGGGGACACTTTGCCCTGCGGTTCACAGAAAAATAAGAGTCTCCCATGGACTGCCCCCAAGACTGTAACAGATGGGCCGTGGTCCCAAAAGGAAGCTACAGTGGAAGAAATGCCAGAGCCTTGGCGCTGCAGTGCTCCTGGGAGAACTAACAAGCTCCAGGTGTATCTGACACTGAAAGACACCCAGGGCACTGCTCCCTTCAGTCTGTTAGGCCTCGAGGTACCACATGGAATTCATTCCATGCCTTGGGAAGGACCTGGTAACTAAATGTTATATTGGAGGCTGGGGGAGTGGAGAGCCAAGCTAGTCAACTTAGTTACCTGGTGTCAGTTAAGAACCTCTTTGTCAGAGCCTGGAACAGTGGAGCACGCCTTTAATTCCAGCACTCGGGAGGCAAGCCTGGGTCTATAAAGCGAGTCCAGGACAACCAGGGTTGTTACATAGAGAAACCCCTTGTCTCAAAAAAACAAAACAAACAAACAAACAAAAAAAAGAACCTCTTCATCACTGTGTTTCTTTAGAAACATGCCACAACCACATGCTTCCGTGGTGAGTAAGGACCCTGCCGGCTGAGGGCCTCAGCAGGGACGGGGGTGAGTGTGCACACACAGCACACCAGATCCCTTCTCTGTGGAATGGAGACATAGCCCATGGGGACTGCTGGAAATTCCTTCACAAAGGGAAGAGCTGTTGGGGGCTTGGAAATAAACCATATGCTCACTGCTTCTGCTTCTAGGGACTGGAAAAGGCCAGCCCTGCCATTCTCTGGGATGAACCAGAGCATGCAACTTGGTTGGGGCCAAAAAACAACAACAAAAACAAAAACAAACAAACAAACAAAACAAAACAAAACAAAACAAAACAAAAAACCCAAAACTTTGCAAGCTGTTCTCAAGTCCCTTGTGGAAGATTTGAAAAAGACAATGCTATCCCATTTTTTGAAGGCTTGGGCTCTGGCTGCCTGAATTTGTCATTTTGGCCAGGCCTGTACAGCTTTGTCTCGCTTCCCCACACTGCCCTGTGGGCCTGTGCCCATCAAGTTCCTCCTTAGTCTGAGAATAATGAGGAAGTTAAACATGCCCCTTCAGACAAGCTGGACTGGCAGCAGACAAAGGTTCTTTGCACAAACTTTCTCCTCCTCAGGTTCAGATCTAACAAAGGACCCTGCTGAGTTTAATAGGATCCCCACCCTGGATGCCTGACTGGCCTATCATGGGTCAGACTCTTTATCCCTACCCCACCCCCCACATGACCGGGGGTCACCCTAGCGGGACTTTAGCAAGAACCATGTTAGGTTGGTTTAGTCAGAATTTCCCTATCTGGGTTGTTTCCTCTTAGGAATTTTCCACCCCCTGAACCTCTCTCTGCCCCTTGGCTGTAAGTTCACACTTGGCTGTGCTGTGTGTGGGGACTTGAACCCCAACTCTGCCCTCTACTGTAGCTCAACCAGCAAAGACTCCTGTGCCTGTGGTGATAGCACTGAGTACTGTCTCTCAACAAGCATTAACAAGAAGCGCAGTACAGTTTGCTCTTGGACACAGCTGTAACTGCAGGTCTTGGTGAAAACCTCTCAAAGGGTATGCCCCAGTTCCCTGATTCAGTC
>OU015757.1:56852994-56869271 GCA_907169655.1 Acomys percivali
TCTCTCTCTCTCTCTCTCTCTCTCTCTCTCTCTCTCTCTCTTTCTGAGACAGGGTTTCTCTGTGTAGCCTTGGCTGTCCTACACTCACTTTGTAGACTAGGGTGGCCTTGAACTTACAGCGATCTGCTTGCCTCTGCCTCCTGAGTGCTGGGATTAAAGGTATGTGCCACCATGCCCGGCTTGAAGTGATTCTTTTATTATTTTGTTTTGTTTTGTTTTCGAGACAAGGCTTCTCTGTGTAGCCTTGGCTGTCCTGGACTCACTTTGTAGACCAGGCTGGCCTTGGACTCATAGAGATCCACCTGCCTTTGCCTCCCTGAATGCTGGGATTAAAGGCACATGATACCTACCACAAATAGCTTGGGGATTTTTGGTTTTTTGTTTTGTTTTTTAATCAAAATAGGGATCCCAGCCAGGCGGTGGTGGCGCAAGCCTTTAATCCCAGCACTTGGGAGGCAAAGGCAGGCGGATTGCTGTGAGTTTAAGGCCAGCCTGGTCTACGAAGGGAATCCAGGGCTACACAGGGAGGCCCTGTCTTGAAAACAAAAAACAAAACAAAACAAAAAAAGGGATTCCATTGCAATGTGCCCCTTTGTCTACTTAGGTGTTCACACAGCTGGTGGAGCTGCTCCCATAAGAAGAACTGTATAGCCCACAGCTGTCTGACCTCTCACCAAGCACTCTCAGGGGAAGACGTCATTCTCAGGAGGAAGCCTCAAAGCTGTGAGAAACATGATTAAAGGCTGGAAGACAAGGTCTCTGACATGCCAGAGAGCCAAATCTTTTCACAAGCAGAAGAGAAGAGAATTTTTTTTTTTTTCATTCCAAACCACAGGTTTTCTGTTTTCTCCAGCTGAAAAGCACTTTTGTCTGGGGAACTTAGTATATTTCACAACTTAGATTTGTAATTTTCATTTTCGATTTGATATTTACTCAAACTGTGTGTGTGTTGAGTCCCAACTTGAGAGCTTGTGTGCACACACTCATGCACACTCATGCACACACCAAGGGAGAATAATCCTCGGGGGGAGGGGGTGGCCTCTGTCTAAGAGGATTTTAGCGATCCCCAGTTAACTCCATTCATTTCCACTTGAGGAGCTGGGTGACCCTAGTGATACGCTGGACCTCTTGAGCTGTATTTCTCTCATTTGCCAGTTGAGGATATGACTATCTGACCGAATTGTTACAAAGATTAAATGCAGCTACCTGTGGAACAGCTGTAGCCCAATCCCTAGATTTCTGTAAAGCCACAAAAACAGCGGTCAGGAAACTAATGTTTCTCTAATTATGTCAGATGTGCCCGAGCTGGTCTTCACTGAGGAAGTACTGTGGTTGCCATTGTAAAGATGAAGGAACTTCTCAACTGGTGGCAAAATGAAATCCCAGCTAAACCCAGGATCGGGCAGCTGGCCTCTTTGTGTTTTCTTATACAAGAACTTGGTAATTTTCCTTCTTTGGGTTATTACTAGACTTCCTGATATCTCTGTCTTATGCACAATACAGCAAGTCAGGGCCTTGCCTGGGACGGACATTCGGACACTGTTGCCAGCTTTACTGTGTGTGTGTGTGTGTGTGTGTGTGTGTGTGTGTGTGTCCAGGCAGGGGGATGTGGTGGTGGGTGGATTTGCATGAACAGGTACCCACATGCAAATGGAAAAGGAACCCTGGAAACACAGGTTCTCGCAGAGATAATTATGGTCATTGTATCGCACAAGTAGTCATTCTCATCTCCATCAGCCCAGTTTGGATCCTGTTTATAACTTTTGTTGCCCACACACTCCTCAGGTCTTCTTTACTCTGTAGACTGGAACACCATAGCCTGATGCACCAATACCATCCAGGCCAGTCACTAGTCTCCTCCCCCACCACCCCCCAGCCCCCCACCCCCGCCTTTTGTAGGTCTCCTCTTTCTGTCCACCCTATAGCTTCCTGCCATCCCTAGAATCCCATCTGCATCTCTACAGCTCTGGGAGACAGCTGGAATCGGCCTGGGGCCCTCTCACTGCACTGTAGTGGGTACTCAGCAGGCTCACATAAGTCCCCTCTCTCTCTCAGGACCACAGCACTGCCGGGATCATCTGATATATGAAAACTATGGCCACCTGTGTTGGGCACAGGTTTTTAACTGTGTCAGGTGGGAGGGTAAATGTAGTCCCTGTAGTGTAGCTTTCACTTGAGGAGACCTACTAGGGCTGGAGAGATGGCTCAGTGGTTAAGAGCACAGCCTGCTCTTCCAAAGGACCTGGGTTCAATTCCCAGCACCCACATGGCAGCTCACAAATGTCTGTAACTCCAAGATCTGACACTTTCACACCAATGCACATAGATTAAAACTAAATAAAATATTTAATAAAAAAAAAAAAGGAGACCTACTAAACTACGGGCATTTTAAGGATGAGGATGAGGACCCTGATGCTGGGAGACAGCAGCTTGCCCAAGGCCACTCCCTGTAACCGAGAGCTGGATCTGCTTTCCACATTACCCCTATGCTCAGTAAGAGCTATGTAGAACGTGGGAAGTGATACAGTGAGAGGCCCATGCAATGGTTTGGTGATCTAAGATGCTGAAGACCAACAACCAGATGCCACATTTACAATGTAAGGGAAAGAGCATCCCATACAGAGCGGGCAGTAGGTGTGGAAGCCCTGCTTGGTGCTGTTTCCTCCTGAGTTTCTTGTTCAAGTGAGCATGTGGGCACATGCGAGGACTTGGAAGTCTCTCTTATTCCTGCCCATCCAGGAACCAGGCTGTTGTTTTGTAGGAACTCCAGTGGATGACAAGCATCAGGGTCCTCCAACTCTCTGAGCCTCGCTCTCCTAAGGTCAGTTTAAAGATTAAATGAGATGCAAAAGTATCTTTGACCAGTGCAGCATACAAGCATAAGTGACTTACTGTCTGACAGTACAAATGCATTCTTAAAGAAGCAGCCCAGGAGCCGGGCGTGGTGGCACACGCCTTTAATCCCAGCACTTGGGAGGCAGAGGCAGGTAGATCGCTGTGAGTTCGAGGACAGCCTGGTCTACAAAGTGAGTCCAGGACAGTCAAGGCTACACAGAGAAACCCTGTCTCAAAAAAAACCAAGTCAAACCAAACAAAAGCAGCAGCCCAGGAAAGGCAACAATCTTCTGGCACCGAGAGTGGTTTACTTTTTTGTGGTGAAGAGGTTGTGGTTTTTTGTTTTGTTTTGTTTTTCCCCAGAATCAAAGAGAAAAAAATGCTTCCATTTTAGCAAAGAAAAAAAAAAATCTGTCATTCTACCTTCAGTTTTGTTCCAATAGGATGGAAGAGGTTTCCAGAGTAACAAAATGTCTGGGTGAAAATGTCCTGACTCCATCTTGGGTTTGCTGAGTGATCTTGAGCAGGTTCCCTAACCACTCTGAAGAAAAAGAGGCCCTGGTTTATTAGGTGCCTGTCTGCGGGTACTGGGCTAGACGCTGGTCTCCACTAAGTCCTTACCAAGGGAGGTCATTCATTGCTTGTATGGAGAGGGAACTATCGTTTTGTCTGGAACAAATCCTTCCACTCTGACATCTCAGCATGGACTTCTAAAAATATCCCTTCATGTGCCTCCTACAAGCATGAGGCTCTCAGCTCTGCTACCACCCTCATTCAATCTGGACGGCTAGTCACGTGACAGAAGTAGGGCAAGCTGGAGGCAGCATAGAACAACCAACAGGCTTGCAGCCTGAAACAATATCCCTGCCTGCTGCTGAGTCAACGCACAGACTGCTGGGGCTGCCTGGCTGATCCCTGTGGGTGTGGCCACCTCACACAGGCCTGCCCAGGCTGCATGGCACTGATTACTGGCAGGCCCTAAGCAATAGAACAGCAGAAGCCAAGTGGGAACTTGTGTTTGTACCACCAGTCTCCATGGCAACACGTAAGTTGGCACAGAGAACAGTCGCAAACTGGCAGGAAAACCTCAGCCCCACCCTGAGAAGCCAGCAGATCCCTGAGGCCAAATCCCTAGCAGACAAGCTAAACACACAGATACCGTATTTTTCAGACCATAAGACGCACTCCCCTCCCCCCACCCCAAAGTGTGTTGGGGGAAATTAGGGTGCTCCTTATGGTCCTATTGCTGTTTTTACTGTTTTTTTTGCTTTACTGCTTTAAAAACCGGGTGTGTTTTATGGTCAGTTACATCTTATAGTCTGAAAAATATGGTATTTCATACAAACATACAGTTTATTCCCAGATGGCTTTCCTCCCTAAAATGTACAGGTAATTTGAGTGGCATGCATGTATCTTTGGATTGGTAGATACATCTGGAGAGCCAAAAGTTATGATTGGTCCTGGGCATGCTCTTTGTAGAGTAAGTACAGGGATGAAGGAGACATATCCTCTGCTCTGTGCTGAGATGGCTCAAGCCAGAATTTCAAGACAATAAGCAACTAACTATACAGAGACATAGTTATGGCAGAGAGCTGAGCTCATGAAATCACCTGCCCCCAAGACGGGGCCAAAGGGCCTAAAATCCATTTTGTTCATTCTTTCAGGTGAATAACTGGCCTCAGTCTAAAACTTAGTGTTTTGGGGATGGTGATATGTGTTGGCTAGTTTTATGTCAACTTGACACAAGCTAGAGTCAGCCGAAAGGATGGAATCTCAATTAAAAAAAAAAAAAGTCTCTGTAAGATCTGGCTGTAGGGCATTTTCTTAATTAGTGATTGATTTGGGAAGGGCCCAGCCCATTGTGGGTGGTGTCACCCCTAGGCTGATGGTCCTGCATTCTATAAGAAAGCAAGCTGAGCAAGCCATGAGGAGCAAGCCTCTAAGCAGCACCCCTCCATGGCCTCTGCATCAGCTCTTGCCTCTAAGCTCTTGCCCTCATCCTGCCCTCACTGCTTTTGAAGATGAACTGCTATGTGGAACTGTTAAGTGAAATAAGCCTTTCCCCCCACGTTACTTTTGGTTACTGTGTTTCATCACAGCAATGGTGACCCTAAGACAATCCGTAATTACGCTGCTAGCATCCACTTAACCATCACTTCACTGAGATTTTTCCAACAGCACCTAATGCAGGACCTTGAAGGACATTGAGCTACAGGCCAGGGAGTTCCTCTGAGGAAAAGAACTGGCAGAGAGTGCATGGCATAGTTGGGAGGCCAGGATGAGTGGGTACCCCACGGAAGCCCTGGAAGTCAAGGATATCAGGTGCCCTAGTCACTGGGAGAATGAAGGGGAGGAAGAGATAGAAGAGCAGTGAGGGCCAGTGTCACATTTTGCCTAGAATTGACCTGGTTTTGCTCATGTGATCTTTATCATGAATGTGTGCTTCATTCAGTCTATAGTGAACATGCTCTCATCTGTTTTTTTTGTACCCAGAATCAAGAGCAGCATATCCCAGGCACAGTCTGGAGACAAGGTATATGGGTAGAGTGCTTGCCTGGCATGCACTGAGCCCTGGGTTCAATTCCTAGCATGGCATAAAAGGACATAGTGGTGCATGCCTGTAACCCTAGCACTTGGGAGGTGGAGGCAAAAGGGTTAGAACTTGGTCAACCTGGGTTACACAGGGGGTTAGAGGCTAGCCTGGACTATATGAGATGCCCAACTCAACATAACAAAAATCAAGGATGAAAGGACGGCTCAGCAGATAAAGGCTAAGCCTGATTAGCTGAGTTGGATCCTTGGTACCCACATGGTAGGAGAGAGCCAACTACAGAAAGCTGTCCTTAGGCCCACCCCAACCCCTGCAATAAACAGTTGTTTATAAAAATCTGTATCTAAGATGGTGCAGTGGCGCATGCCTGTAATCCCAGCACTCAGGGAGGCAGAGGCAGGCAGATCTCTGTGAGTTCAAAACCAGCCTGGTCTACAAAGAGAGCACCAGGACAGCCAGGTCTATTATACAAAGGAAACCCTATCAACAACAACAACAAATAGTAAAAAAAAAAAAAAAAAGAAAAGAAAAGAAAGAAAGAAGGAAAGAAATAAAGAAAGAAAGAAAGAAAGAAAGAAAGAAAGAAAGAAAGAAAATGCTAAGGTACACGTGTGCCCTCTGACGATTCCTATTGGAGGGGGCTTGTCTAGAATAATGATGCCTCTATTTGCAGAGAAAGAACACAGGAAGGGAAAGGTATATATACTGCTAGTGACAATCGGGGACTACTGTGGGGCTCTAGAATCACTTCCCCAGAACGTTGCATTATGGGAACCAAAACTCTCCTGGAAGTTGAGGCGGAAGATTTGCTGTTCATATAATGCTTCAAAACTAAGATGTGCAACTTAACCTTAAAAGGCAGAGTTGGGGCTGGGTGTGGTGGTGAACCCCTGTAACCCCACACTTGGAAAATTCAAGGTCATCTCCTGCCACACAGAAAGTGTGAGGCCATTTTGGGTTACATGAGACCCTGCCTCCAAAACAGACAGACAGACAGACAGACAAAGTATTACTTTGATTTTTAGTCTAAGAGAGTAGGTAGGACCAAAACATTCCAGAATAAATTTATACAATTTAAATAAGACCATTTCAGTCACATGGGAATGAGTAAGTGATAGAATAAAAGGCCCACGTTTCTGGCGCTGGTCAGCAGGGAAGGGGTGTAGTACGCAAGCATGAGCTTGGATCACCAGTACCCATATGAAAAGCCAGGCTTAGTGGTGATGTAACCCTAATGCTGAGGGTGACAGACAGATCCTGAGGCTCACTGGCCTGCTGGTCTTATCTAACCATAAAACTCCAGATTTAGAGAGAGATACTGCCTATAATAATAATGATGATGATGATAATAATAATAATAATAATAAAAAACAATTGATGAAGACATTCCAGTGTCAGCCTCTGATCTCCATATTTTTGCACTGAGACACACACATACACACACAAAGACACTACACACCACACACACATATGTGCTCACTGTACACACACTATACATATACACAAGTATACCCACTACACATTACACTACATACTACAACACTACACACACACACAATATACCCTAACACTATCTGAGGAGCAGATGTCTGTCAAGACTCCCTGACCCCAGTAAGCAAAAGATCCCAACAATTATGTTGACCGTAGAATTTACTGTCTAAACCAAGCTCTGACCAACAGCAAAACAGGCACTATTAAAACTGTGCTGAGAGGGAGCCAAGCAAACCAGAGCACACAGCACATGGTCCATCTAACGTCCCAATTCCTCTCATTGCAACCTACTGACTGTGCCAAATGTGCCTGAGGTGAGTCTTACACTTCTTAATGCACTAACACTGAAAGTCAAGGTATTTCTTACAACTCTGTCTTTCTCCCCAAATCTGTTATTAATGTACCAGGTTAAACAATGACACCTTATAATCATGGTTAAGAGTAACCTGCCTTCCCATGAGCTATGGCCTAATCAAAGGACTTTGTTGCTCTGATTTATGAACCTAAGACTCAGTTCCAAGTCTTTGAGATCAATGCTCTGGGAATGAGGCAGATTCCATCCTGCCTTGTAGAGATGTGTTTGAACTTTATCTAGAGAACACACTTCAGAGTCTCATGGGTACCAACAGGGCCCTCCCTGTTTGATACTCCAAAAGGCAGTAAGTAAAATGAGCAGTCTCATTTAGGTCTGATGAGTTTAAAAGATGAATGAGACCCTAGGATGGAAATGCAGCAGGAAGATGAATTTCAGTGAGATGTATATTTACTTGCTAACCTCAGATTCAGGAAGAGAACCCATCTCAAAAACATTTTTTTTTTCCAAAGTAAAATGAGGTAGTGAAGCAATGGAGGAAGAAATCCCAATGTCAGCCTCTGGCCTCCACATGTGTCAGCACGCATAACACGCATGCGTGGGTGGTAAAGGGAGAGAACTGTAAAAAGTGCATAACACGCATGCACGCATGTGGTGAAGGGAGAGCACTGACTCCCACAGCTGTCTTCTGACTTCGTGCATACTGTGACACATGCCTATGCATGCCTGTGTGTGAGCATGCACTCTCTTACTCGAGTATGCACACACACACACACACACACACACACACACACACACACTAACAAAGCACACAGGAGCAGAGAAAGGATCTTTGCTACACCCAATGTGGCTGCAACTCAGATACATGACTAGACGTAAGGGATACAGTTGGCAAAAAGGGTGTGAGAGAGACTGGTGATGGCTGAGCGTTGAATACTGTAGACACTGGGGAAAGTTCTTTGATTGAATGGTCACATCCAACATGACTCAGGAAGGGGTAAGAGCATGGGGGCATGAAACCGAAGCACTAGTATATTAAAAGTGCTACAGATATGTCAGTAAAAATGCCACAATATGTGATTCAACAATGCTAGTAATAGTAAGATAATAAATCAGAGGATAAAATTCTCCGGAAGTAACTTACTTATTTTGTCCAATTGTCTCAAAATCTTTGACAACAATCACAAGGGAAGATGAAGAGTCCAGTGGTATCCCCCTGAGGTCAAATTCCAGAATCTGTTCACAGAAAGGTTATGAAAATGAAAGGGCTGTTAAAGAGAGTCTAAGACACACTGGGCAGTAATCTTCTCTAAGAATCTTTTAGATTACTAAATCCTTTAGTTTGGGTGGTAAGAAAACAGACTACATGGAGATTCAGGGAATGTGTGGGTCACCCCTGGCTTCCCATTTTCTTGATCTTGGGGCTATAGATGGGTCACCAAGCCTCTGACTCATAGTCAAAAAAAAAAAAAAAAAAAAAAAAAGTGAACTAACGCCTACCACAAATGTTGAGAAAATAACTTCCTTCGATGGTTATTTTTAAACCCTGCTGCTCTCATGCATTACTACTGAACAATAATGAATAACCCAGAAACCCATCTTCTAAGGCACATTAGCTCTTTACTTGCCAGTGCTGGGGCCAGTGCTGCTATCCAATTGTCTTTTTCTCTGCTTCTCACTTTAATTCAGTAACTTGCTTTTTAATAGTAGATGCAAAAGAGGTAACAAAGCACCATGGATGCCTTTGATCGATTAGGTAGTCAATTGATTATACAAAGTAAGCAGTTAGTTGAGCCTCCTTGTAGTGGCTTTGGGATAGAAGGGGAGAAGTTGGTCTCACGGTGTTTGGTGCTAGGAGTGCTACACACACACTAGGGGCCTCTCATCCTCACGGCTCTTTTTTGTTGTTATTTTGTTTTGTTTTTCCAGACAAGGTTTCTCTGTGTAACCATGACTGTCCTAGACTCGCTTTATAGACCAGGCTGGCCTAGAACTCACAGCGACCCGCCTGCCTATGCCTCCCAAGTGCGCCATCACAGCCTGGCTATCCTCACAGCTCTTAAGGTCCTGTTGGCTATGTTGTGAGTTTACAGAGAGATTTCCTCACGGCCTAGAGACCATCAGCAGGGTTTCCCACAGAGACTTCAAGGGGCTCCACAGCTTCACCTCATTGATGATTAGATGTGGCCCTTATTTTTAGGCAAATTAAAAGAAATTGCCCAATGGAAGAATTTAGGATGGGTGAAAGGAAAGTCTCTGATGACTCAGGGAAAACAACAAAGACATTGGTCTGGTCCAGGGAGGTTTAGCCCAGCTTTTGAAAGAAACAATGGGGCTGGTCATCAAAAAATTAGTCAGAGTGGGAAAATCCTACTCTGTGGGAAGAATGAAACATTTTGCCTATCTGTGAAAACATTTAACTCTGAGTCACTTATAAAATAGATGCAAAGTCACAGTGTGTGTGTGCGTGTGTGTGCCACATGCACACATGCTAGGAGAGTATGTATAAAGAAGCTACATGCTTTCCCTTCAGTGGAATATTACATAGCCATGAAAATACTTTTGATTTGAGTGATATGAATGCACGCTTGGGATTTAAGAGTAAGAAGAAATAGCAGCAAGGAAGTCACCTCATTCCAGACAGGGTTGAGTTCATTATCAACTTTCTTTGTTTTCTTTTTCTCATCTGCAAATTAAAAAACAAACAAACAAACAAACAAGAAATTCAGTCAACTAGAAATAACTAAAGGTCACGTACCACCCATTTGGCTCCCCTAAAAACTATGCTTCGGCGCCTCCTCCTTGGCCACCATTTACCCCTCAGTCTGCCAGCTGAGTCAGTTTCACAAAGGGGGTGGCATTTGGGATCTCAAAACATGTCCTGCACCGCGAGATCTCAGTGGAGTTGAGGAAGGATTTGCTATCATGGAAGTGCTGTTCTGCTCCTTTCTCTCTCTCACGCAGGCTTCCTGCTGGCATCGCCACCTCCCAGAGGACTGACCTTTGAGAAACTGAGATGGACATTTTACAGATGAACAGGAGCATGGAACCTGAGCCATGAGCTCATGAGAGGCCTGATGGCAACCTGGGATTCCAACTCTGAAGCCCTCCTAGCTCCGAAGTTGGTAAGACAACCGCATGGCTTAGCCATTAAGCTGGGCTCTCTCCCAAAGTCCCACCCACACCCTCATCCAGGGAGTTATGTCTAGCCCCAGAGGAGAACTGGAAGGTTCCCCCTCACCCCTGGGCCACCTTGTGAGACCTAAGATCTTTTTTCTCTGTGTCTGAGTCTCAGCAGTCTATCTGCCTGCATGAGAAAAACAGTTAAGTCCAGCCAGTGCCTCCATTTTTCTTAGGATCCCTGTCCCCTATCCTCCAATATTTGCCAAAATAAAAGCTTGCCTTTGAGTAGCATATGTATTTCAAGCATCATCTCGTCTCCTTGGAAGCAGTGTATTTTCTGTTATCACTATCGTCAACCCCCTTTTACAGCTAAAGCAAATGAGGTTAAATAACATATTTAACTGCGTTTAAAAATGTCAGTAAGTGATGGGGCTCTGGTTTGAACACACGCCGGGGCACGTTGGTGGCCACACTTTGAGCCATGTCTGACCATTGCTTTGGCTCTGCTGCTAAGGAATGTGGGAGGTGAAGGGTTTAGTCCGGCTGCTTGCCACATCGCTGCTTCTCCCAGCACACAGTCGGCTGGGGGACCTCATTCTTCCAAGACCTCAGCATAGCAATGCCGTGAGTCATGACCCTCCCTCGGCTAAGCATTAACTTTTCCACTGGAGTGGGCATCACATGATCCAACTGGTTTTTTTGTTTTGTTTTGTTTTGTTTTCTCTCAAGCTTCCCTCCTAAAGGAAGAGAAATAATGGGAGAAATGACCAGGCAGCTCCGGGCCAGTCACCTCACTGCAATAGTCTTCCAAGTGCATTAGCTCCTTTGTCCCTCAACCCAACAAATAGTCTTGAGTTTTCTGTTTGCTTGTTTTGGTTGGTTGATTGGTTTGGTTTTTTGAGACAGAGTTTCTCTGTGCAGCCTCGGATGTCCTGGACTTGCTTTGTAGACCAGGCTGGACTTGAACTCAGAGATCCATCTGCCTCTGCCTCCTGAGTGCTGGGATTAAAGGCATGTGCCACCACTGCCTGGCTGTACAAATATTCTTAAGATGCCACTTGCCAGACACTGAGAGAGATACAAAATCCCCTGCCTGTAGAGGATCTTGGCCCTCAAGTGGCCTAGGGGGTGTGTCCAGAGGTAATTGGCCAGGGAAGGATGATTTCAGTTGCTATTGGAGGAATGCAGAAAACGCAAATTCCGAGGGAAGAAAGGTGATGTCGAGGTTGGATGCAAGAAAAGATGTCATAGAGGAAGAAAAGGTGGAGTCAGGGTTGTTCAACAACAAGGTAGAATTGAAGAAAAGCGCACTTGGGGAAGTGGTAGCGGGGTGGGTAGGCCAGCTAGTGGGTGAGAATTGGTCACATCTGGGGACACTGCACAGCATAGTTGGCTGGAAGCAAAGGGACATGAAAGGAGGTAGAGGCACTGTGGGAAGGTTACAGCCAGACACGATGCAAAGCCTTGGATTCCATGCTAAGCTTCATTTGGCTGATAAAAAGCCCATGAAAGGAACAGGATATTAGGAACCAGGCTTAAGGACTTCCAGAAGTTCATACTCCAGTGAGGAAAACCACATTACCCCAAAGCATCCAATGCCTGCTGCTGAGCACATGACCCAGGCAGATGTCGAAAACAATGGCTATTTAGTGGGGCCAAACAGAAGGTGCTGCCCACAGCCCAGGTAGGAGAGCTATTCACCCCGAACTTCCAGTAGATTCTAGGCTGGTCACATGACACCCATGCTAAAGGCATTGGCGTGGGTGTGGAGGCTGGGGCTCGGTGAGAGCCAGTCACTGCTGATCTTTTATAGGCTTCTTCCGTGAACTCTAGCCCAGATCAAGAGCTAGGAAGAAGGCCCCTAGCCAGGCCTAGTCTGGTTTCAAGACCAGGTATTTAACTCATGCTCTCTCCTAGCTTCTTAGCAAACAAGGAAAAAGGAAAGAGTGGGTATCAGCTCCTCCCCTTCTGGAAAAACTCAGCTGGATCTCTCCCAAGGACGAGGTTCTGATTTGTATCAAAAAGTGAATACCAAATTTTATCAAAATTCTACTCTCACATACAAACACATCAGTCTTAAAAAAAAATTGAAAAAAAAATTTTTCTTTTCCTTTTTCTCCTCCTCCCCCACCCCGAGACAGGGTTTCTTTGTGTAGCCTTTGGTGTCCTGGACCACTTTGTAAACCAAGATGGCCTCAAATTTACAGCCATCTACCTGCCTCTGCCTCTGCCTCTGCCTCTGCCTCTGCCTCTGCCTCCCTGGGATTACAGGTGTGAGCCATCACCCCTGGTTGAAAAAATAATTTTCTTATGAGTAGCCACAAGCAGATATTTACTCTATTCAGTGTATTCTACCTCTTTTCTGCTTATCAAAGGTCAGAGTTGCAGGCTGTGGACATCAGATTAAAAGACCGGAAATGCCCTCTCCTGTCTCCCCATCACTGCATCGGTGGGCCGCCACCTCTGCAGTCATCAAGATAACAGTTCCTTCCTTTGGACAGGAACTGAGCACTTTCATCCCAGAACAAAACAGTGGGCTCAAAAGCAGAACACTTTGGACCATGGCTGATGACATTCTTAAGAGTGCTTCCTGTTTTCTGATTAGCGGAGCCTTATCATGGCTCAGCTCTGAAAAGCTTAAGCAGTGTGCCACCCTTTCTTCCCTGCGATGCCTTTTGTCAGAATATGCTATCATGGCAACAGACCTGCAGACAAGGCCTGAGAGACTCCAGGACGAAAGACTGCGCAGCAGCTTGCTCCAGCTGTGCACAGCTATGCTCAGCCGTGGCATATGGATGGGCTTGACATCTTACAGTCAGCTGCGTCTGACTGGGGTGGACTTACTTTCTCTATTAGTTACTTTTTTGTGCCTCTGTCAAAACACCCAACAGAAGCAACTGAAGTTTATTCTGGCGTACAGTCCAGAGGTGTAGTTCATCACAGCAGCCAGAGGTGGCTGGCCACACTGGTCCCGTAGTCAGGAAGGAGGAAAAAAGGGGATGCTGGTGCTTGCCTTCCTGCTCCTTTTTTATTCACTCTGGACCCCGGCCATGGAATAACAGCATCCACATTTAGTGTGAACGTTCTCTCCTCAACTAACACAGTGTAGGAAATCCCTCGCAGAAGTACCCAGAGGCGTGTCTCCTAGGTAATTCTAGATTCAGGCAAGCCCCAGTTGGTATTCACCATCGCACCCTTCACTGTGTCCTCATCTATAGACACTTTAAAGTCCTAAAAGTAGCCTACAAGAAGAACATCATGATGGATGGATCTGGACCCAGGGGCATCTGCTCAAACTACTGACCAACCAAGGACAATACATGCAGTAAACATTGAACCCCTATCCAGATCTAGCCAATGGACAGGACATTCTCCACAGTTGTGTGGAGAGCAGGGACTGACTCTGACATGAACTCTGGTACCCCATATTTGACCACTTCTGCTTGGTGGGGAGGCCTGGTGGCACTCAGAGGAAGAGTAAGCAGGCTACCAAGATGAGACTTGAGAGGCTGTGACCATATAGTGGGGGAGGAGGTTCCCTTCTGTCACAGACCTAGGGGAGGGGAATAGGGTGAAAGAGGGAGGGAGGGAGGAATGGGAGGATACAAGTGAGGGGATAACAATTGAGTTATAATCTGAATAAATTAATTTTTAAAAAGTCTTAAAAGTACATCTGAAGTTCCCCAGAGAAGAGCTTCCGCCCCCAGATCCAGCAGAAGCTCTGAGCCCGCGTCCCACTACAGACTTCAGCACAGCAGCACTGTCACCCTGGGTCAACTTCAGGCCTGCCAGTGCACAATCACATAAGCAACTGCCAATTCCTTACACAAATATGGCCTTTTCTCTGCCCTTCTCTTTCTATACACACACACACACACACACACACACACAAATACATGGGCACACATGTACATATACATGGGCATGCACAGAAACACACACAGGCACATATACACACATGGAGACACAGGTGGCATGGACATACATGTCACACATATGTACACACATGAGAATACACACACAGGCACACACACATGTATACACATGTGCATATACACGGGCAGACACATACACACACATGGAGACACATGGGCATGCATATATATATGCACATATATGAGAATGAATATATACACATGGACATATGGATACATACATATACATGTGCACATATACACGCACAGAGGCACATACAGGCAGACACACATGGGGCACTCACACATACACCGGGACACACACCCACAGGCATACAAACACACACAGGGACACATACTCATATATCCCCACTATCCTATTGTTTTGACAGAGAACCTGACTAATAATAATAACAAATAACCATTGTTCTTACTATCTACAGTGATAACAGGTATTTAAACATTTCCAAGCATGCCAGTGACCCTAAAACTCCTGCAGAAAAAGGACAGTTGCAGCCAACTCTTCCTAGTAGAGTTTCCAATCTTGAGGTGCCGTCTTGAGTTCCTTGAGGCCCTAGGTTTGATCCCTAGTGCTGCATAAACCAAACATGGTGATGCATGTATGTCATCTCAATACTCAGGAGGTGGAGGCACAAAGATCAGAAGTTCAAAGTCACCCTTGGCTGCAGAGCAAGTTCAAGACCAACCTGAGCTACATAAGGTCCTTTCTCACAAACAACAGCAACAAAAGAATTATGGGGCTGGCAAGAAGGCTCAGTGGTTGAGAGTACTCACTGCTCTTGAAGATGACCAGGGCTTTGTACTCAGAACACACACCTACACATACACACACACACACACACACACACACACACACACACACACTAAAAATAAATTTGAAAAACAGAAAAGAAAAGAAAGAAAAAAGATCTTAGGTTTAGCCTTGAATCTAAGCTTGTTTCCCATGCAAAAGTCTCCAGGCTCTCAGGTTAATGGCCCTTTCTCCTGAGGAATATAGAGCCACACCTGGCAAGCCATCCAGGAGAACTTGCTGAAGGCATGTCTGACTTTCTAATTCCAACCCTGGATGCCCCGATGCTTCAGAAAGATGTTGCCAAATGGGTCAAACAGCAGCCACTAACCAAGAGAAGCTGTTCTGTGTGTCTGACACAAGCTGATAGCAGTGACACAGGAACACCCCAGGCCAACCAGGCTATGGGTTCCTGCTCCTCCTTCTGCGGCCCACATCCCACGGCCTCTGAGATGTTCTTTTGGGCTGAGAGCTCCTGAATAAAACACTGGTCCTCCAAGGAAGTTGCGGTAAAGCCCGGAGATCAGAAAGACAAAAGACCTGCCCTCCTCCCCTTAAAGCAATCTGGGAGTATGGTATCCAGCCCCAGCGGCTGCTAGGCTGATTTTATGTGAGTTTCTACCCTGTGTGGGCACTTTAAATATACCCATGCCTAACCTTACTATTTGGGTACTAGCCTGCCCATTTTACAGACAAAGGGCCAAAAGCAGCTGGTGTTGGTAGACTTGCCCAAGACTTCCTACATGGAAAAGCTCAGGGCAGTCTTTTGCCCCAAGTCAGCTTCACTTCTTAGCCTGTGCTTTTAGATGCCGCTACAAGCTAAGGAACCAAGCAGCCGGTGGCTTTTTCAGGCCTTCCCAGCTGAATGACCTGCTTCTTCCTACTCTTTATAGATGTCTCCACTAGTAAGCCCTGGTACCTAATATTCAGGAACATGAGCTTCCACGTATAGGGTTGCTAATCTGCCAGACACTCTGATAAAAGGCTGGCAATAGGTTACCTGCTCTTTTATTTAATTTTAATTTTTTTAGATAGAGTCTCGTGTGTCCTAGGCTGGCCACAAACTTGATGTATAGCCAGAGATGGCCCTGTGGTCATCCTGCCTCAGTCTCCTACATTCTGAGATTACATGTATGGCTTTAGGTAGAAACTGAACTCAGAGCCCCCTGCATGCTAAATAAACACTCTACCATCTCTCTCTCTCTCTCTCTCTCTCTCTCTCTCTCTCTCTCTCTCTCT